>VMDO01001482.1:102841-205966 GCA_007922755.1 Pedetes capensis
AGTACCTGGATGGGAGACCACCTGGGAACACCAGAAGCTGTAGGCTTGGGAGAAGGACCTGGCAACCCCCTCCCAAAAATCAATCTGCCATTGAAAACCCTATGAACAGCAGAGAAGCACTGACAATAGTGTTTCCCCTGTTGTACAGAGGGTCGCTATGAGTCGGATACTGACTCGACGGCACCTAACAACAACAACATCAAGCCATCTATACATCCATTCATCATCCATCCATCCACTCACTCATCTGGCCAGCCATTCATCCAACCATCCATTGGTCCGTATTTCCCTCTGCCCATCCATCTATTCATCCATCCTCCCATCTGTCCATCTACCCATCCATCCACCCATCCATCCATTTTCTCTATCCATCCATCCTCATATCCGTAATCCATTTATTCAGTTGTTTATTTACATAGTTACCCACCCAACCATCCATCGGCCCACCCATCTATCTGTCTGTCCATAGATCTACCCATGGATATATCCTTCTTTACATGCATCTGTCCACCCATCCATCCACCTGTATTTCAATCCAGCTGTCTATACATCTATCCACCCATCTATCTCTCCATTGTTCCTTTTATTTACTCATCCATTTAATCTTATGCAGCACTTATTATGAAATCCGGCACCCTCACCACAGGGCACCACAGAGCCACCGCTCCAGTCTATGCCCCATCCCCTCTACTCCTGTCACTGTGACATTGCAGCTCCCCCAAACTACCCCAGGCCCTTTGCATATGCTATCTCCCCTGCTAGAAATGCTCTTTTACCCCACAAGCCCATGGCCTGCTCCCTTCCTGTACAGTCTCTGTTCAGATTTTGCCACCCCCAACGACCTTCTCTGACCACTTTTGATGCAAACCACTCTTTATCTTTATACCCTTTTTAATGTTCTCCCTGAGCCCCTTTTGCCCTCTGACATTCTATCATCAATTTAGTCACCTTGTGTATTATCTATTGTCTCCTGCTAGAATGGGGTTTCCTGGTAGCCAGAGCTGCTCAGTCTGATTCACTGCTCCACCCTAGGCCCTAAAACCTTGCCTAGCACATAATTGACACCCGGAGAGGTTGACTTAGTGGACAAATTATTTAGCCAACACATGCTCTGTCACTTCTTCCACAGACTATGGGGCATAGTCTTTCCCTTCCCAGAATACCAGGTCCCTGGAGACACAGACAGAAGGGGAGATGTAACACGAACCAAACAGCCACTCAGGTGGTTGTGAGTTTTTACTGGGCTAAGAGCCATGAAGAAGGTGGCATGGGGTCCGTAAACACACTTAGGGTGCTTGAGTTGAGGTTTTGGGGACTCATACCAAGACCTCTGGGGTTCCCTTACCACCCATGTGGATGCTGGCTGTAGCCACAGCCTGGTCTCCCAACACCTGGCTGCCCCCATGCAGGCATCTGGCCCCTCCCTGTGCCGTGTCTGACCCCCATGCCTGTCTTGCATGCAGAGAGAGGCAACAGCAGGAGTGGGCGCTCCTTCCTCTGCTAGCACAGCCTGGCCTGGTCCAGCACGGAGATACCTCTGGGCTCGTTTTCCCGCCTTCTCCACATCTCCCATCCAAGTCGCTCTGCCAAGGGAGAAAGTGCATTGTAAGCCAGTGGCTCTTCCTGTGGGAAGGGTCTGAAAATCCAGCACTGGACGCTCCGAGGGGGGAAGGGAAGAGCACGCTTTAGCAGGAAGAATACCTCAAAACCAAAAGGAGATGGAGGTGGGCTGTGGGGAAGGTACCTGAGTATCTTGAGAAAGCGACCAGACCTTAGAAGGGACAATTATATTCCTTCAGCAAGGACTCCCTGTGACCTCTACAGGATTCCTGCACCTAGAGCTTGAACATGGCCCACGATGGCTGTCATAGAAGGTATCTCCCCAGACTTCCACAGCAATATTCCCAATCCTATATTTTCTATGGAAGCCCTACCATCAAGATAAGGGGTCTTTTCCCCTCTTCATGAGCCTGTGAGGGGTGTGACCCCTCTGACAAATAAAGTACATCAATAGTGACAATATGACATCCAGGGCTAGATTATCCCAAGGATGCAGCTTTCACCTTGTTCTCTCTCCCAGCCTCCATGTTGTAAGGAAGCCCAAGCTCTAGGAAGAAGCCACATGTGGATGTTCCGGGTAATAGCCAAGCTAAACTCTCAGTTTGTAATCTACTTAAACTATCAAAGAAGCAAATGAGTGAGATGTCAGATGATTCCAGCTTCTGGCCTTCAAGACTCCAAGTGCAAATCCTAGACATTATGGAGCAGGACAAGCCTGAATGAACTTCTTACTGCTAGAACCCATCAGCATAACAAATGGTTGTGGTTGTTTTGTAACATTGAGTAATAAAGTAACTTTTTACACAGCCGTTGTAACTGGCACTCTCTGGTGCCAGGCACTGTGCTAAGCATTCTATGAACTTTTATTTATTTAATCTTCAAAATTTATCCTAGAAGTCTTATTAATGTCTTCACTTTACAAGGCAGGAACTGAGGCACAGAGAAGAGAAGAAACCTTATCAAGGCTGCACAGTAAACAGCAGACATGGAATTTGCACCCAGGAAGTCTGGCCAAAGAGCTCACACACTTAACAGCTAGTCAGGGAAGCCTGGGGTAATTTAGGTCTTGATGGTAGTGATGGTAACATAAAATTGGCCATCGGTATGCCTGCTTAATGTTCTCAGAAATACGACTTTAGGGACTCACAGTCCCTTACGATCAAAATTGAAGTTCTTGTCAACTCTGTAAGATAGGACTTCATGGTCAAATTCAGGTTGATAAATCGTGAGATAGATGGATAGATGGAGATGAATGGATGGATGGATAGGTAGGTGGGTAGATGAATAGATAGGTAGATATATTGGTGGATAGGTAGGTGTGTAGATAGATATGGATGGACGGATGGATGACTGGGTGGATGGGTAGGTGGACAGATGGATAGAAAGATAGAGATGGATGGACGGATGGATGACTGGATGGATGGGTAGGTGGACAGATGGATAGAAAGATAGAGATGGATGGATGGATGGTTTGGTGGATAGGCAGGTGGATGGATGGATCAATGGACAGATAGATACAAAAGCATGAGTGGACGGGTGTGTATATGGGTGAGTAGACAGAGCAGAGTTAGCATTTTCTGTGTATCAGAGTCCCAGCTGACTGATGAAATCTGCTGCGCAGGATCTGACACAGACGAACTAGAGATGGAGTCCCAGCTCCATGTGTCACCAACCCTCTCAAAGCCTCGGTTTCCTCATCCATAGTGTGGGTGCACTCCATCTCGAGGGATAGGATAGGGATTCATTGAGGAACACTTGCAAGCTCTTAGCACGGTGCCAGACCTCATCAATGTCGATGCCAGACTCACGTTTGGCCCCCATTCTCTGCTCCCTGCCCTCTCCTTGTCCTCTGTCAGCCTCTTGCCCCAGCTGGCCTGTGGCTCCCCAGAGCTGTTGCAACCAGAAGAGATCCCCACGCCCTGTCACAGCAGTGCCTCCCTCTAGTGAGGGGTGCCAAGTTTGCCGCCAGCCCGGGGAGCCTCGCACAGCTGCCAGGGCGGCCTGCCCCTTCCTCACAGCTGCTGGGGGCAACCTTCTCTATCAGGTGGCCCCGGAAGTCCACTGAGTATGCTCCCAGCTCTGTAGGTGACATAAATATTTTCCAACATGCAGGCAACTCCGTGATTGGTGCCTTCCCCAGAGTGCTGAGCTTGGGACTTGGGCTGCCAAGGCAGAAAGAAAAAGAAAAAAAAAATGCCTTTGCCAATGAAGCCTGACGCCTTCCTCTAGAGAGGAGTTTAACTCTTCCCGTCCCCGATCGCCTTCTTTATTCTGACTTCCAACCCACACGGCTGATATTCAGCAGGAATTTGGCAAATGACCATGGTGACCAGGACAGCCCTGGCCCCTGACCCCATGGGGCCAACAGATCATCCCTGGTGACTTCTCAAAGTGAAACACATGTTAGATCCACCCAGGGTGATGGCATTGTGGTGGGTAGAATTTAAACTGCGTTTTCAGAGTCCTTATCTCAGGCAGGCGTGTACATAGGGTTGCTATGAGTTGGATACCAACTCGATGGCACCTAAGAACAACAACAATGTAGCTCAGGCTGCCTTGAACTCAAATTCCTCCTACCTCAGTCTCCTGAGTGTTGGGATGGCCAGGTTGCACTCAGGAGACTGAGGCAGGAGGATTGTGAGTTCAAGGCAGCCTAAGCTACATTGTTGTTGTTCTTAGGTGCCATCGAGTCGGTATCCGACTCATAGCGACCCTATGTACAACAAGCGAAACACTTTATAAGTGCTTCTCTGCTATTCATAGGGTTTTCAATGGTGGATTGATTTTTGGGAGTGGGTTGCTGGTCCTTCTCCCTGAGCTACATAGTGAGACTGCATAACCCTTCCCGAGACACAACGGAGTTCTTGTCTCTTAGCTATATGCACCCCGGTTTCCAAGAAGGAAATGACAAACTGACCTCAAGCAGCAGCAAACCGGGGAAAGGTGGAGGCAAGAGAAGCGCCCTGGGCCGGGGCACCCGGGCGCAGGTGACGTGTGGTGGTTCGGTGTATTCATGGAGCTCAGACTTCAGCAGGCATCAGAACCTTCTGGAAAACTTGATAAATGCAGAGTTCTGGGTCCCCCGGGGAGGTTTGTTCAGTGGGGTGGTGGGAGGCAGATGTTGCGGGTCTAACAAGACCCCAGGGGAGTCTGCGGGCTGCTGCTAGATTGCACTTGTCTTAACAGCACTTTATGCTCTACTCTGCCTTCATGTGTGTTTGCAGATGTCTACAATCAAAAGTCAAAACTATTGTGTGAAAGAATCCACCTGCAAGAAGTGCTGACTCAGATGTGGAGCGGGGCTCAGGAATCTATACTTTGACAGGCTCCTTATTAGTTCTAAAATAGTTGCTCCGTGACTCCTGATTGATTCTAATATAGTTGCTCCATGGCACACACTTTGAGAAACACAGGACCAGGGCAGACAGTTGTGTTACAATGTGATGTTCCCAGCAAGGAGGGTGGCCCCAGAGGCTGAGGGGGAGTTTAAGCTAGATGTAGGGGCTGGAGTTAGCCAGGAGGCAGTCAGAGAGGGGAACACGCAGACAGATGGAACAGCATATGCAAAGGCCCTGGGGACAAGAATGAGCAGAATGCCTTTTGGAAATAGAAGCAGTGATGCAGCCCAGGAGAATGGAAATGAGAGGAAGGAAGTATCCAGAGACAGGCTGGGGACTTCAGCAGGACTCTGTGGGACAGGGACATATCTCAGGGGTGGTGGGAGCCATGGAAGACATTAGGAAGTAATGTGATCATATCTGTGATCAGAGATGATCTCTCAGACTGTGCTGTGGACCATAGTGGGGCCAGAGAAGCTGAGAGACCCAGTGAGGAGGCCACTGCAGAACCCAGTCTTGAGATGAGTAGAGTGGAGAGCAGTGGACAGACCCGAGAGTTCTCTAGGAGGGAGAATCAGCAAGACCTGGAGGCTGGATTCTCAAAGGATTCCAGGCCACATGTTTTAGCTCATTTTTTGTTGCTATAACAAAATACCTGAGGTTGGTATAATTTATAAAGAATAGAAATTTGTTTGGTTCACAATTATGGAGGCTGGACTTCCAGGAGCACTGCATCTGTTGAGGGTCTTCTTGCTGCATCATAACATGGCAGAGGGCACCCTATCGTGGGACAGAACAAGGATGTTAACTTTAGTGTTTCTTTTCCTGGAAAGCCACTAATGCCAGCATAAGGGCCCCACCCCTGTGACCTCATCTCAACCTAATTACATCCCAAAGGCCTCCCCTCTAGATTCAACGTGTGAATTAGGGGGATTGAACTTCTAACACATTCAAACCATGGTACCTGGGTGTGAATGGTCCAATCGCAGACGGTTCCCAGAGTGGGGGAAGCCAGTGTGACCCGGGAAGATGCCCAGAGTCTGAGGTGTGTTCTCCGTCTGGTTATCCACTCTCTGTTCCAGCTTTGTCATCCTCACAGTGCTAGGTGGTTTCTAATAAGACATTGGCTCCACAGATCCAGAGCCTAAGTTCAGTTTCAATGTCTTCCATCTGTGTGATTAAATGAAAGCCTCATAATCTCAGGACCTCAGTCTTCCTGGCTGAGACATGGGAAGCCAATGTCAGCCCACCTCCCAACATTGGCAGAAGGCTCAGACCCAGGAGGTTCACACACATGGCCGGAATGTGTGGCCCCACCCAGCAAACTCCTACCTGGCTTGGAAATCCACCTGAGATATCAACCGGCTCCCACCAGCTCCCTGCAGATGGGACCGATCCCTCCTGATTAGACACACATCTCTTTGTGACACTAATAACCCTGAAGGGATTTTCTTCACATCTGTCTCTCCAGCTGGATCTCAAGTTTCTGAGCATCTGCAGTGACCAGCTTAATGCTTGACACAATAAGCACTCTCTGGATTCATTCATTAATTCAAACACTATTTATCCAAGCCTCTGCTATGCACTGGGCATTAGAAATACAGAGGTGAAAAGAATGGATGGATGAACGAATGAATGAATGAAAATGTGGCAGAAGGGGTCTTCTTTCTATTTGCCAGCCACTGGGATAAGCCTTTTGTAAACTGATGTGTGTGTGTGTGTGTGTGTGTGTGTGTGTGTGTGTTACTGGGGGTTGAACCCAGGGCCTCGCGCCTGCGTGCTCTGCAAGTGCTGGACCACTGTACTGCATCCCGAGCCCAGTTTTTTACCCTTTTTAGACAAGGTCTCGCTAAGTTACACAGGCTGCCTCTGGTCTCGAAGTTGCGATCCTCCTGCCTCCGCCTCCCCAGCCACTGGGATTACAGGCATGTGCCACCATGCCCAGCAAACTGATTATTTTTTTTATTACAATGTATTCATTGTACAAAATAATGGGTTTCCTATGGCATTTTCATCCATGGATATCATGTACCTTGACGATATTCATTCTCTTATTATCCTTTTTTTATCTCCTCTCTTCCCTCCCACTGGCCCCCTTCCTCTTCCCAAATAGTTCCCTTTCTGTTTTCAGGTCTTTTTTTTTTTTTTTTTAATCTAGATGCTGCCTGTGAGAGAGAAGATGCTATATTTGTCTTTCTGAGTCGGGCTTATTTTGCTTAATATAATGATCTCCAGTTTCATCCATCTTCCTACCAATGACATAATCTCGCTCTTCTTTACGGCCGAGTCAAACTCCATTGTGTACACACACCCGATTTTCCTTATTCACTCATCTGTGGGTGGGCACCTAGGGGTTCCATATCTTGGGCGTTGTGAGTGGTGCTGCAATAAACCTGGATGGGCGCATGGATTCCTTCGGATGTATCCTCAGACGTGGCCCAGCTGGGCCAGGACCTTTTCATTTAAGCTGTGAAGCTCTCAGAAGCAGAGGTGCACAATCCTTTCAATTATCAGATGAGGAAGCTGAAGTTAGAGGGAGCGTATGGGAGGAGGAAGCACTCACCCAGCCCGTTCCCCTCCACCCACCAGGCTGCATGGCCAAATTTAAGTTGATAGATTGGGAGATAGAGGGACAGGTAGATATGGATGGACGGGTGGATGAGTGGGTGGGTGGATGAATGGGTAGATGTGGGTGGATGGATGGATGAATGGATGGGTAGGTAGGTGGGTAGATAGGTGGGTAGATGAATGGATAAGTGGACATATTGGTGCCCAGTCATCCCCTCATGCCGGAGTATAGGACGCTAGAAGTGCGTGTCCAATGCAGGCACTGAAATAGCACACTGAGCCCTAGAAATACATAAAATTTAAAGAAAATTTAAAAACAGTTCAATCATTGTGGTTTTCTGCCAAACACAGGAGACATAGAACCAGGCCAATTTGTGCATCCAATGTTGGCCAAGGTCAAAGGCAAACAACAAAAGGCAAATGGACACAGGCAGTGCACACAGGACAGAAAAACGCCTGGCCTTCAGATGTCCTGACCGGCTACGAGGTGGGTCTCAGAATCCCCGGAAGAGAGAACAGCACATCCCTCTCTGCTGGATCCCCCATGGGGCTGGGCCCAGCCAGACCTCTGAGAGGACCAGCGAGGGGTCTGGGACAGGTCCCCAAGGGCCCCCTGGCACCTGATAGCTGACGTGTCCAGCCCCTGACCCTCCCAAAATGCTGCAGATATCTTAGGCACCGTCCACCTCACACTGCAAAGCCTTCGGTGGAAATGGTGGCTTTGAGGGGACATCAAGGGAATCCATACAGATAATTATGACTTTCTACAACATGGTAAGTTCCAGATGGATTTTGTAAACCCAGAATCCAATGCGAAAATTAATAAAAAGAGAATTTTTGCAGACAGTGATGGATAGTTAATGATGCCGGGGGAAGGAAGGCATTTTTTAAGCAGAAAACAAAGGACTGAATCACAAACGGAGGAAAAAACAGATAGGCTTGCACGCCTGAAATCAAGCTGAAAAAAGAAAAGAATCGAGGTGACTAAGGACATCATAAATGAAATTATCATCCAAACAGCAAACTGATGAAAAATATTTGCAACTTTTATGATAAGCAAATGATTGTTGTTGTTAGGTGTGAAAAACGACCAAAACCCTCCCCAACACTGTGCCATGCCTGGCGCCATTGTCAGTGCTTCTCTGCTATTCACAGGGTTTTTCAATGGATGATTGTTTCAAGATGGTGTGGGGAGTGGGTTGCCAGGTCCTTCTCCCATTTTCGTGGTGCTGGGGATTGAACTCGGGACTCAGAGTACAGAGTGGCACTCTACCAACTGAGCTTAACCTCAGCCCCAAGAAATGTTCAGCACCGTCAAGTTGGGTCCGACTCGTAGTGACCGTAGGGTTTCCAATGGCTGATTGTTTCGGGATTGTTTTGAAAGCAGACTGCCGCATCCTTCTCCCATTTTTGTGGAGCTGGGGATCAAACCCAGGTCCTCAGAAAGTGCAGACCAGCACTCTACCAACTGAGCTAAATCCCAGCCCCAAACAAATGATTAGTGACATACATACATATATATCTATTTTTTTTACAAAGCTCTTGCTTATCAAGTAGAAAACCTTAAAACCGTAAGAGAAAAATAGTCAAAGGAAATGAACAGCTAGCAGGAAAATAAATGAAAATGACCCAAAGAATACATTTTTTAAAAAGGTATATGGCCAGTCTCACTAGGAGCAAATGGTCAGTTTGGTAGAGATACTTAATGAGCTTGTTCCCTGTTGGCAGAGGGAAGATGAGAGGGGCCCTAGACCACTGCTGGAGGGGAAGTGGCTATCCCAGGTGGCATTTGGTCACCTAACAAATGCCTTAAAAATTCTTGGTCCATGACCCAATGATTTTGGGCCCAGGAACTCATCCTCAGAGAAGATCCTAGATCCAGAGATCAGAACCATCCTAAATATTCCTGGCCTATTTTGGACTGTACATAATGGGGAATTCTGCACAGTCATTTAGAAAAGTTGTAATAAAAGCCAGGCATGGTGGCGCACGCCTATAATCCCAGCAACTCAGGAGGTGGAGGCAGGAAGATCACAAGTTCAAGAACCAGAGGCAGTCTGGGTAATTTAGCAAGACCCTGTCTCAAAATGCAAAGTAAAAAAATGGGCTGGGGGTGCATCTCAGTGGTACAGCAGTTGCAAAGCATGCAAGCATGAGGCCCTGGATTCAACCCTCAGTACTGCAAAAATACAAAAAAAAAAAAAAAGGAAAGAAATGTTATAATTGACAAATGATGAAGGTGTAATATGGTGGAAATGTCATATACAAACCCATATTTTTGAAATAACTTTGATGTACCTGGGAGGATTTGTCTGCATGGAACATGTCCATGCAGAAATACTCAGGGTTTTTTTTTTTTACCATAAAATTAACAGTTGGAATGGGGGAAAATGTTTTGTTTTCTTCCTTATATTTTCATGTGTTTTTATACAAATGCCTTGTATTATCAATATATTTTTATAATAAGGAAAATTTGTCAGTCAATCCAGTACAATTTAAAAAGTCTCCCTTCAGTTCAGGGTCCCTGGGACGGGGAACCTCACAAGGTGCCCCTGGTGGGGCGGTGTCCCTCAGCTTCTCTGCAAGCTTGGCAACCTGGCATTCTGAGCCAAATGATTCTGGGGCGAGGGGTGCAGCTCAGTGGTAGAGCACTCGCTTTGCATAGGGAGGGCACTGGGTTGATCCCAGCACTGCACAAAATACAAAAATAATTCTTCTCTGATGTGGGGTGCTGTCTTATGCATCCTCTCCAGCCTCTACTGACCCAATGCCAGGAACACCCCAAGTGTGATAACCCAGAAATGTTCCCCAATGCTACTAAGTAACTATGGGGCAGATATTGCCCCTGGTTGAAAATCGCTGTAATCTGGGGACAGGTAGGGGGTCTCTGGATTTATCAGTGCTTACAGGCATCTTGCCTACAGCCACAGCCCTGGGGCCTCCGATTCCATCAGATCTCAGAAGCTAAGCAGGGGCAGGCCTGGTTAGTACCTGGATGGGAGACTGCCTGGGAACACCAGGTGCTGTAGGCTTGGGAGAAGGACCCAGCAACTCATCCCCCAAAATCAATCTGCCATTGGAAACCCTATGAATAGCAGAGAAGCACTGACAATAGTGTTTCGCCTGTTGTACATAGAGTCGCTATGAGTCGGACACCGACTCTACAGCACCTAATAACAACAATAGGTATCTTTCACTTATTTTTCTGTCCACTCACTCCATCATCCAAGGACCTTTTCAGATCCTGGGTCTGGGAAGCCCAGAGTCCAGCCCCCATCAGATTCTCACTCCGTGGCCTCAGGAGAGCCCTCTCAGGCCCCATTTGTTTATTTGCAGAACACTCCCTAAGCCTTCCCCAAGGCCCTGGCCTGGTGACAGGCAGCGTGCAGTGAAGGACGGTGGTACAGAGCTTCAAGCTGTGTCCTTGAGGAGGTCACAGCCCCGCACTGCCAGCTGCCGCACAGACTGGTATAACTGGATGTAAGGGGCTAGGTGTTCCCAGCGGCCAGGGAGGGTGATGGTGGGGAGGGAATGGAGGAGGGACATGCTAATTTTTGCTGGTGGGAATGATGGAGGCAAGGATTTTGAGTACAGCCCTGTACACATGCCTTGCCCTTAACAGTGTATAACGTTGGTCATCGGGAGACACTGGGTGCATGCGATGGGCCAAGGAGACTTTAAGAACAGGACTTTACCTAACAGGATGCTGGAGGCAGCTGCAATGGTCCCTGTGGGAGAGAGCTGTCCAACAAAGCGACCCCGCCTGGAGCCAGGCTGGGAGGAGGCAGAGGGAAGGGAGGTCGCTTCCTTACAACCACACTCTCCTCTCGCCCTTCTGCTGCCTGACCTTACCTCCCCCTGGCAGAGAGCCCCTGGGAAGCCTCAGAGTTAGGGGGATTCCTGACAGCCCTCAAGGGTCAGCTGCCTGCCAAACAGCAGAGCAGGGAAGGAGAAAGAGGATGCAAAGAGGCTGCAGATGTCCAGCAAAGGCAGCATAGTCCCCTCCTTCCCATTTCATCCCTCCCACGATCCCAAAAGGTAGATTTTATTACAGATCCTTTTGAAGAGAGGAGGCTGAGATTCAGAGAGGTACGGTGATTTTCTCAAAGCCACACAGCTGGGAGGGATGGAGGTAGGACGGGGAGCAGAGTTTGCCTGAGCCTCTAAGCTCTAGGCTTAGTAGGCAGGAGGATCTGGGTTGAAATCTCAACCTTAACACTTATAGGTCTTTGACCTTGAGCGACACTCGTGTGTCTGTAAAGTGGTCTTAGTGATTCCTACACTGATGGGGCTACTGAGGCTGGATCAGGTGGGCGAACACAGCCCCCTGGCTGGATGGTGAGAGCTGACTCAGGCAGAGCCCCCCTCTCCCCCTGTGCTGGGCAGTTATTAACCAGTACGTCAGACTCTGCATTATGCATGGGGCAATTTGTCTGCCTCCTCCTCCACCTGCAGAATCGATCTCCACACTCAGCTGCCTCATTGAGATTCAGGTCTGCGGCTCTGGGACTCCATCCAGGCTCTGGTCAATAGCTTATATTTTTAATTTGTCAATAATCAGTCTAGACCTTGGCCAGAGCCCCGTGGAAGGCTCAGCAGGATTGTTCAGCCAGGGAGGGGAGCACTGTGCACGGACAGCAAAGGACATTGCGCCAGGCTGGCAGGCCCAGGTGAGGATGGATGAGCGGGTACTAGGCCACGGTTCTGGTCGTCAGAAGACCCAGAAAGTCACAGACTTCTGCGTGATCCTGAAGTCAGCAAAACCTGGATAAAAATCTCAGCTCTGCAGCTTTAAGGACAAGACAGGTGGACTTGACCAACAGACTGAGCCTCTCAGAGCCTCCATCTCCCTATTTGTGGAGGGACTGCATTAGACATGACTGTAGAATGACCGAGTGGGTCCTACCGTGAAGTGTCCTGAACAGTGCCGGGCACATGACACATGTTCACTATCGTAACTATCCCTTACAGTCCAACAAAAGAGGGAATCAGGAAGTAAACTGATTCCGAGCTGACTTTCCTACAGCCGTAGCCCCGTAGCATCCGATCGTGTCAGATCTCACAAGCTAAGCAGGGTCAGGCCTGGTTAGTACTTGGATGGGAGACCGCCTGGGAACACCAGGTGCTGTAGGCTTGGGAGAAGGACCCGGCAACCCACTCCCAAAAATAAATCTGCCATTAAAAACCCTATGAACAGCAGAGAAGCACTGACAATAAATAGTGTTTCGCCTGTTGTACGTAGGGTCGCTATGAGTCGGATACCAACTCCACGGCACCTAACAACAACAACAATGAGCTGACTTACAGACCCTGACCCAGAGGGAAAATGAACACCCCCATTTCACAGATGAGAAATCTGAGGCTCAGGGAAATGGACTCCCTTGTCCAAGCTCACGCAGCCAGGGTGCGTGATTTCAAGCCCCCATGGAGTCCAACCAACTTCAGTTCTCGCGCTTGCTTCCAGTCACCCTGTGAAATAAAGACTCCTCAATGCGAATGTCAAAACTGAACTTCCCTCCCTGCACGTTTAGCTCAGTGGGCAGAGCACTGCGCCACATTCTCTGAGGACCTGCGTTCGATCCCCAGCACCCAAAAATGGGAGAAGTACGTGGCAGCCCACTGTCAAAACAATCCCGAAACAATCAGCCATTGAAAACCCTAAGAGGGCCGCTGTGAGTTGGACCCAACTCAGTGCTACCTAATGACAACAAAAGCACTGCTTTCTTTTCTCTCTGACAGGGAGGAGACGGAGGGGAGCCAAGCATCAAGACCCTCTTCCCTCCTGGTCTTCATTCAGCCTATCACTAGGGAAAACCCAGTTCTTACCTGTCCTGTGCTCTCCCAAGGAAGGGGCCCAGAAGAGGACATGGGAGCTGCAAAGAGGTGGCTAGAGAGGTAGGTGTTGCACCCTGAGGAAGCAGGGTCCTGCTGAAGGGCAAAAGGACAGCCAGGGTCAGAGCAGAGCTTGAACACTGGCCACCAAAGGCCAGTCCAGGCTCTGCCGACCACTGGCCTCTTGCCTTGTCCTTTGCCTCTAGCTTCGTCTGCGCTGGCTGCTCGATCCTGCGGTCACTGTGGCTCTTCTTGTGGGTGTCACTTTCAGCACCTGAGACAGGACCTGCATCTGTCCTTCCTCTGCATCCCCACCAAGAGAAGCCTGCGCGAAGGCGTCATGGCCTGGCAGCCAGTGCAGCACTCTGAGCCAGGCCACCAAGTGCCCCCATCCTGGACACACAAGCCAGGGTGAGTCCACTCCACTCCGGGAGTCTTGGTTTGTCAGCTGCCTGCTGAGGGTCACAGCATCTGCATCACTGGCTGGGGATCAGAAGGTGCTCTGAGACGATGCCAGGAAATGCTCCAACCCTCGGCTGGTCACAGCTGGCCCAGGAACCATGTGTGTCCACGGCTCTCCTTCCGCAGCCTGGGGACCCAGAAGCCCTGGGGATTTCCTTCTGTCTCTGTCCCACCAGGCTGGTGTCTCCAGAGACCCTCCCCACTGAGCCTATGTCTACCAAGATGAGGAGCTGAGCTTTTCCACTGGAGAACTCCCCAGATGCCAGCAGGCAGCTCCACACGTGGGAGTCGGAGGCTGTTAAACGCCCCCAGAGTTTCACCAGGACTCTGGGGGCCCATCGTCAAGCGTACCTCACAGGCGGGATGCAAGAGCTCTAGAATGGCATGTCAGGGGCCTCAGCGGCCACCTCACCCATGTCCCTTCTCACTGAACAGAGGGGAAACTGAGGCTCATAGAGGGGAAGTGTTTTGTTCACAGATCCAGAGGAGGCAGACGCAGCTGGGATTCCCTTCCCTGTCCACTGCACCCTATGTCTCCTTGCAAGGTTGTGGGAGCTGTGGGCGGGCCACAGGGCTCTGGGCAATCCCAAGGATGCAGGCTTTCCCCCAGAGAGGGTCTTCTTCCCAGAAGGTATTGGGTATTGATGGAGGAAAGGTGAGTTTTGGTCAATGCTTTGCTGTTACCTGCAGTGTGAACCCAGATATGTCCCCTCTCTAAATCTTAGTGACTCTGTCAATCATGGGTCCCCTGAATTCACTGAAGGAACCAGGAGGATGGAGCAGCATCACCATCACCCTCCTCTTCCTCCTCCTCCTCTTCCTCCTCCTCCTCTTCTTCTTGTCCCTCATCCTCCCGCTCTTCTCTCCTTCCTCGTTTCTCCTCTTGATCCTTTACGACCTCCACCCTCCTCCTCCTCCTTCTCCTCCTCCCCTTCGTCGCCTTCCTCTTCTTCTTCTTCTTCTTCTTCTTCTTCTTCTTCTTCTTCTTCTTCTCCTCCTCCTCCTCCTCCTCCCTCCTCCTCCTCCACTTCTCTCCTTCCTCATTTTTCCTCTTGATCCTCTTTCTTCTCCTCCTGCTTCCTCCTCCATCTTTCTCTTCCTCCTCCTCCTCCTGTTTCCTCCTCCTCTTTCCTCTCCTCCTCCTCCTCCGCTGCTGCTGCTGCTGCTGCTGCCGCTGCCACTTCTTCTTCTTCTTCTTCTTCTTCTTCTTCTTCTTCTTCTTCTTCTTCTTCTTCTTCTTCTTCTTCTTCTTCCTCTTCTCCTCCTCCTCCTCCTCCTTCTCCTCCTCCTCCTCCTCCATCCTCCGCCCTCTCTCCTTCTTTCCATTTCTCCTCCTTCTCTTCTTCCTCCCCTTCCTCCTACTCTCCCTTCTCACCCTCCTCCTTTGCCTCCTCCCCTCCTTCCTTCCCTCTCCTGCCTCCTCTCTCTCCTCCCCTTCCTCCTCCTCCCCTCACAGTTATAAACCATGAGCACCATCCCCAGGAGGTAATTCAAAAAACATGGTAGGAAGCCTGGGTGGAAGAACCACTGTCCTATTTTCCAGGTGATGTAACTCAGGTCTGAAAATACATGTCTGGAGCCCTGGGTGTCTGTGAGATCTCCAGAGATGCACCCTTCACCCCACCCAGACCCTCCCCCCGGCAGACAGGCTTGCTTCTGACAAAGCCCTCGGGAGCCTGCGCTGGTTCTCCCCCACCGAAGTCCCTTCGGAACCAGAGCATGAAGCGTTTGGTCAGCATCCCGCGAGGGCTGTTCTCACTGCGCTCGCCTCCCCTCAGCTGGGGCAGGAGATGGCAGGTGGGTTTGTCCAGGGGCACTCAGGTGTGAAATGGGTCAGAGAACAAACGATGAAGGGGGATTTCACGTGTTTGGGTTTCTCTGTGGCTGGGATTTATCCATGCGGGAAGTGAGTGGAGCCTACAGATTACCCATGGGGCTGGGGGCATTGGCTGGGCTGGTGACAGGGAGACCCTTGGGCACGGAGATGGGGGCTCATTGCTGAGCCTTTGCCAGCCCAGGGTCCCTCTGGGTTTTCTTGCTCCCCAGTGGGCCATCCCACTGTCTGTGTGGCCTGGAGCGTGTTACCCTCCTCTCTGGGTCCCACTTTCTCTACTGGAAAAACAAGTACTTTGGCACTGAGAAAGGACAGCGCTGACTTTCTTTAGAATTTCCTGTTGACAAAGCCCTGACTCTGGTCAGTGCCTTCACTGCTGTCTGACATTGTTGTTGTTGTTGTTGTTGTTGTTAGGTGGTGTCAAGTCAGTGTCCAACTCATGGCGACTGGAGGGACAGCAGAGAAAACACTATTGTTGTGCTTCTCTGCTATTCATACAGTTTTCAATGACTGATTGTTTTTTGGGAGAAGATAAGCAAAGAATTAGGGTGCTCACTTCAATCCTTTGTCATAAAAATTGTAGGTGAAGAGCTGGGCTAGACGGTCTCTTGGGGTGAAGGGAGGGTGCTTTAGGGTAAGAGATCAGGGAAGGTCTCTCTGGGGAGTTGATGCATGAACCAAGACCTGAATGATGGGACTGGGAACAGGAGGCCTCCCATCCAAGTACTAACCAGGGCCGACTCTGCTTATCTTCCAAGATCTGATGGGATCGACCGCCACAGTGGTACAGCTGCAGGCATGTCTAACATGAGAATTGTTTAAAGATACCCATGCCCAGGCCCTGCCCCAAACCAGCTGAATGAAAACCTGGCAACTGAGCGCAGGTTTCAATATTCTTTAAAAGTCCTCAAGTGACTCCAAGGACTAGATGCTCTGCATTAACTCTGAGGCTCGCGGCAGTGCAAAGGGCTGCCCAAGGTGAGCAGGGTGATGCTGAGCAGCAGCCTGAGGGGTGAAGACTGCGGGGCTCTGTCCAGAGTGCTGAAGGGAGGCTGCTCTGCAGAGATCTCTGGGCTTCGCACTGAGGCTGTGCGCATGGTCTCAGCCTCGCTCCCCCAACCCCAGGAGCCTCTCCACAGAGGCCATTCTTCCCTTCTTTCCTTTCGATTTGCCCCTCTCTCCATTGCTTTATCCCTCTTCCTCACTTCTCTACCTCTCTTTCCAGCTCTCTTCCTTCTTCCTTTTTTCCTTCTCTCTCCTGGTTCATCTCTCCCTCCATTCTCTTCCATGCTCTCTCTTACTCTGGCCATTTATCTGTCTCTTTCTCTCCTCTCCCATGTCTTCATCTATCTCCTTGTCTTGATCTGTCATCCAAGCTGCTCCTTGGACTCGAGCCTCTCCCCTAGCCAGTCTCTCTCCCTCTAGGTTCCTCCCTGAGGGTGTGCACAGACCTCCAGCCCAAGCCCTCCTTCCCTTTCCTCACCCAGCCTGCTGGAGATCTCCAGTTCCCCCCATGACTCCAGATAAGGATGGCAAACCAGAGACGCCCCTTCCTTCCAACTTCCCATTGCAGACACACCCTAAACTTCCTAGTAGAACCCTTGGGGAAGCTGGTCCCCCACCATCCAGTGGGGCAGTGACTCTGCACCCACACTCCCTCCCCAAGCGGGGACACGTTCCTTTAATTAAAACACTCTGTGCTAAGCACCTGCTGTGTACTGGATTCTGGGAACGCCACAGTGATGAGGGCAGTGTGACCCCATCTCCATGCTTTCTAGTGGGAGAGACAGAAGATAAGCAAAGAATTAGGGGGCTCACTTCAATCCTTTGTTATAAAGATCATAGGTGAAGTGCTGGGCTAGATGGTCTCTTAGGGTGAGGGGAGGGTGCTTTAGGGTGAGAGATCAGGGAAGGTCTCTTTGCAGAGCTGATGCATGAATCAAGACCTGAATGATGGGAAGAATCAGCCACGCGAAGGCCAGGGGAAAAGGAGGCACAGCCAGGGCAGAGGCTCTGCAGCTGGAAAGAACTTCATGGAGTCGAATTACAGAAGGAAGGCTGGCACCGCTGGAATGGGGAAGGTGAGGGAGACGGGGTGGGCATGAGCTAGGGGTGGTGGGACCCAGACCTGAGCACCTTCAGAGGGTGCAGGGAAGAGCTTCTCTTTTATGTTTGGTGCTGTAAGATGGGGGCTTAGGCATGCTTGTCATCAGATTTGCACTGCCAATTGTCCCTGACGGCCTTAGGGTGGGAAGGATACAATGGCAGGAATCATTTTGTAGATGTGCCTTAGGTTGGGAGGTTCTTTGAGAGGTGGCATCCTCCTCCTTTTCCTGTCCCTTCCCATCTGCCAGGGCTGCAGCAGTCCTAACTCACACAACCCCCTCGCAGGACCCAGAAACTGAGGCTCTGCTAGAGGATGGTGGCTGTCATCATTACAATCACCATCATCACTACCATCAACACCACTTTCAACATCCCCACCATCACCACCTTCACCATCACCACCACCATCATCATCAACCACCACCATCATCACCACCACCATCATCATCATCCCCACCATTGCCATCACCACCACCACCACCATCATCACCACATCACCATCACCATCATCACCACCATCATCATCACCACCACCACCATTACCTCCACCATCACCACCATCACCACCATCACCACCATCCCCACCACCACCATCATCATCCCCACCATTGCCATCACCACCACCACCACCATCATCACCACATCACCATCACCATCATCACCACCATCATCATCACCACCACCACCATTACCTCCACCATCACCACCATCACCACCATCACCATCATCACCACCATCACCACCACCATCACCACATCCCCATCATCACCATGACCACCATCATTATCATTGTTTTTGGGTATCTCTAACTGACATAAGGATAAAAGCAAGGCATTGATTAAAGTTCCCTCAGTGGTCAAGTTCAATATTACTGTCACAGAGGATAGAACAAATGCACGAATCCCATAACCATTTATGGAATGTCCACTGTATGTGACGGGGCTGGAGTTCAGCTCAGTAGTAGGGTGCTGCTCTATGCTCTCTGGGGCCCTGGGTTCAATCTCCCACCATCACAAAAATGGGAGAAGGACCTGGCAGCCCACTCTCAAAGCAATCCTGAAAGTATCATCCATTGAAAACCCTATGACTAGCAGAGAAGCACTGACATAGTGCTGGGCATGGCACAGTGTCAGGGAGTGTTTCATTCAGTTGTACATGGGGTCACTATGAGTCAGATCAACTCGAACGTGTCTAACAACAACAGCAACTGTATGTGATACAGACATAAACAGGTCTCTGGAGTGGCTAATATGAAGAGTAATACCAAGAACCACTAACATCTATCAGGTATGGGCTTAGGGCCCTCCCGAAAGCCTTTACATGAGTTGTCTCCTTAAATCCTTACAATAACCCTATAGGAAACTGTACAATTACCTTATAGGAAACCCTATAGGAAACTCACATTGTGAGTTCTTCCCATTGTTCAGGTGAGAAAATCAAGGCACAGAGAGTTGAGGCACTCAATTAAGCAAATTAAAACCCACCTCCTTCACTCCTATCCTTGCGCTACCATTGGCTGCTTGGTCCCCTAAATCCCAGGTTACGTTATAAGTAAGAGATGAACTGTAGGGAGATTCAGAGATGCAGGTTCATCTAAGTGGGGCCCATCTTAGCCTTCCTAGTCCATTAGATTCTTGTTTCTCTAACCTTGTTTCCTCATGTGAGAATAAAAACCACACAGGTAAAAAGATAATTACTCAAAAAAAAGATAATTACTCAAAAATGGTGATCATAATAGTGGTGGTAGGATAATACATACGTGCCCAAGGGCCTTTATGGTAACTTCTTAAGCCCAAGGGATGGACTGAAGGAGGAGTTTCTGGCACACCGTCAAGAAGCTGGGCTGGTCCATCCTGAGCACCAGAGAGTGGTGGCTGACCCAGGAGGAGAAGGCTCCAATCGAGGCCTCCTGTAGCTCTGGCCTGAGACAAGAGTCTGTCCTCCTTAGGGGACCAAAAGAGAAGCCCTCACCAGCAAAGCCCTTAACTCGCAGCGTTCCCCCAGAGCCCTCCCCCAGAGCTACGAGCCATTTCATCTCTCCTCCAATGCATGATGAATAAGCGCTTCGTGGAAGGCAATATTCAACTGTGCTGCAGAATTAAAGGAGCAGACTCATGTGCGGTATATCACCCCAGCTGCTCCTACAAACAGGAGATCGATAGTCCAGCAATAGACATTTCATAATTAACAGAAGGAGGGGGAGAAGAAAAGCCAGCACCCTGGCAGATGGTCCTGCATTTTCCATAGCTTTTCAGTTCCCAAAGCTTTGGGGGATTTGCCAAGAGAGTAAGTCCTGGTTGGAGCTGTCCCAAAAGCCTGGCTGGGAAGGGGCTTCCGTAAAGTCCATGGGCTGTCCCCCTGGCTGGAGGCTGGCTGGGGACAGATACTGCCATTTTTAGACTTGCTGAAGTGTCTTTTAGGAATTCCCAGGTGCCTCTCTGTGCAATCCAGAGCTGGCTGGAGTGGGCACTGGTTCCTCTTTTCCTCCCATAAGACATGTCCTCTCTCTACATTTGTTGTTGTTAGGTGCCGTCGAGTCGGTATCCGACTCATAGTGACCCTCTGTACAACAGGGGAAACACTATTGTCAGTGCTTCTCTGCTGTTCATAGGGTTTTCAATGGCAGATTGATTTTTGGGAGGGGGTTGCCAGGTCCTTCTCCCAAGCCTACAGCTTCTGGTGTTCCCAGGCGGTCTCCCATCCGGGTACTAACCAGGCCTGACCCTGCTTAGCTTCCGAGATCTGACGGGATCGGATGCCACAGGGCTATGGCTGCAGGCCTCTCTCTACATTAAGCACCCAGATTTGTCCTCTGGGAAAATCTCCACTTCAGGCTCATCTGGTTCTTCTTGGAGTCACATTGGCCTCCACAGTCCTGAGGTGGGCAAGTGGGTTGGATCTGGCCAATAACAGTATCCCATTCATTGCCAAGGCTGTGATGATTGGCTCACAGATGCACATGTGACCTGAGTCAGGCCAATCGGAGTCAACTCTGGGACTTGTGCTGGTCCTCCTTCTCTCTTAGCCAGAGGAACCACAGCAGGGAGTTGCAAGGTCTGTCTCCTCTTCACTAGGAAAGGAATAAATCCAACCATGGCTGAGTGTGGTGGTGCATGTCTGTGATCCCAGCACTCGGAAGGCTGAGGCAGGAGGATTGTGAGTTCGAGGCAAGGTAAGGCTACAGAGAGAAACTCTTTCTGATGAAGAAGAAGGAGGAGGAGGAGGAGAAGGAGAAGAAGGAGAAGAAGAAGAAGAAAAAGAAGAAGAAGAAGAAGAAGAAGAAGAAGAAGAAGAAGAAGAAGAAGAAGAAGAAGAAAAGAAGAAGAAGAAGAAGAAGAAGAAGAAGAAGAAGAAAAGAAGAAGAAGAAGAAGAAGAAGAAGAAGAAGAAGAAGAAGAAGAAGAAGTAGAAGCAGCAGCAGCAGCAGCAGCAGAAACAGAAGAAGCAGCCAAAGTGATAGAAAGCACAGGGATTTAGAAGAAATAAGCAGGGAGATGCTAACCAAGTCCTGAGGAAATTATCAGCCCTGGAATTCAACCAGGCAGGAACCCAGGATAGACTTTTCATCATGAGACTCTATAAATCCAGCCTTTGCCTAAGCTATTTTGAGTGGAGTTTCCATCTTTCGTCAATTAAATGGTCCTGATGAATCCATCAGTTTTTCGTGGTCCACTCATCCAGCAAGAGAGCTGCTTAACAAGGAAGGCAAAGCACGGACATCCTAGTGAGATCAAAAGTTCAAGTCCTGGCTGCACTATCAACTAGCTGTGTGAACTTGGGCAACTCGCCTTTGCTTCTTGAAACTCGGTTTCTTCACCTGTAAAATGGGTATGGTACCACCTTCAAGGAACTTCTGGGAAGATAGAATAAGATGGCATCCAGTTCTAAGGAGCAGGCACTACAGCCAGTCTTTAGTCATACCTTAGAGTCTCGTTCTGCTACCAGAAGGAATCTGTCACTGCAAAGACCCCACCACGAGCAATACTATCATTTGTAGTAGCAGATAGAATCTACCAGAATGAGCTGATCTCTAGAAAAGGTAAGGTATGGCAGTCCCACTTCGACCAAATCTGAAAAACGGGAGTTCAAAAGTTCATAAATCCTCAGGCCTGGTAGCACAGGCCTAAAAACCTAGAGACTCGGGAGGCTGAGGCAGGAGGATCAGGATGGCAAGGCTCGAGGCAGCCCGTGAAACGTAGGGAGAGCCTGTCTCCAAATTCAAAAGGGGCAGAGGGTGTGGCTCAGGGGCAGGGGGCGGGGAACACTTGCCTGTCATATGAGGCTCTGGATTCAACACCCTGTACTGCAGGGAAAAGAAAACAAAAGAAAAGAAAAGAAAAGAAAAGAAGAAAGAAGTTCTTGCTGCTCATTCCATTGCAGATTTTGTTATACGCTGTTATGACTGGGATATGTAGGGCCCCCCAAAAGGCTCAAGTATGGAAGCCTTGGCCCGAAGCTGATGCACGTATTGAGGGATGATTGGATGGAGTTTGAAGATGCTGACCTTATCAAGAGAACCACCATGGATGAGCTCAGAGCAGAACGGCCTACTGGGAGGTGGGGCTGGAGGGAGGAAGTAGGTCACTGGCCCTGTGCCTATGAAGGAGGTGTGTCGACCCTTGACCCTTGACCCTTCCTATCCTTCTCTCTGAGTCCTGGCCACCATGAAGTGAGAGGCCTCTTCCTCCCCATGCTCCTGCTGCCGGGATGTTCCTTCTCGGGTCAGACCCAAAGCAATGGCACCAGCTGCCCGTGGACTGAAACCTCTGAAGCTCTGAGCCCAAAGGCAGCTCTACTCCTTCGGGGATTTTGTCACAGAGATGGGACACTGACTAACATCCACACACGCGTACACATATAATCACAGCTTTTGTGTGTGTGTGTGTGTGTGTGTATGATACTGGGGGTTGAACCCAGGGCCTGGCGCTTGCATGCTTTGCAAATGCTGGACCACTGAGCTGCACCCCCAGCCCATCTTTTTACTTTTTGAGACAGAGTCTTGCTAAATTATGCAGGCCTCCTCTGGTCTCAAACTTGCCATCCTCCTGCCTCTGCCTCCCGAGCCACTGGGATTATAGGCGTGCGCCACAGCGCCCGGTGCCTAGCTATAATCACAGCTTTGTCAGCGTGTCACCAGAGATGGAGCCCAGGGCTTCATTTACACTAAGCACACGCTCTACCATGGGGCCACCCTGGAGCCGATACCCACCACTGTGAAAATAATAAAAAAGAAAATACAATAGGCATTTCATATCCTGTGACCCACTTCTGGGAAAAGTCCCAACACGAAAGGCTACCTGCACCTCCCTGATTTGGAAGATATGGTGCATTCTAATCATGTCTAAAAATTGATGGAGGAAGTAAACTGTTTGTGGTCATTATAAAAAGAGAGCCAGATAAATTAGCAAATGAAATACCATGAAAAACAATGCAGGAGAACAAAGCAAAACCTCAAGGCAAAGCCCCTCCGTCATCCATCACCTTCTCCCTTCCTTCTGGGGCCCACTGTGGCCCCTAGAGTCTCCTCCCCACCTTAGCTCATTCTGTCCCTCTGCTGGGGAATCTCTTCCTTCTCCACCCTCTTCCGCGAGCTCCTATCCAATCTTCAAGACCCAGCCTCCTGCACTAAATCTCTTATTTGTGGCCCTGATGAATTCTCCAAGGACAGGAACCTGGGTGTCCAGGACCCAGGCACAGAAGATGGGTGTGATGCTCATGAGTAGGGCTCAACACCCCCCCTGCCATAAAGGGTGGGGAGTAACAACTCAAGTCAGGGGCATGACCAAGGTCCATCTTGGACTTTGGATGTGCTCCACAGCCACCGCCCCAGGATTCCTGTGAATTTACTTGGGGCTGGGATTGAGGGGATAGAGGTGTCTCCTCTGCCCCAGGTTCTGCCATGGGTGTTGACTTAGATGTGTTTTCTCTGAGTCTTTAGATCTGCCCTCTTATTACCCCATTCTCTATACAAAAAGACTGAGGCCATAGGAGAGGGAGATTGACTTGGCCAAAGTTCCCAGCTGCTTCCTAATGGGCCTGGAGCACAAACCCCGGTCAGAACGCGCGTGGAATGGAGGAGCTGTCCCTCCCCAGCCCTCCTCGCACCGTGTAGCGTCTAAAACTAACACCTAGCACCGCAGTGGAGTTCTTATGCCTGATCTATAATGTGTCATTCAGGCTCCACCAATAAACAAGGGCTGGCCTCTGGCAAATTGACCCGTGAGCAGTCCCTCGCTCTCTGTTGAAAGGAACTCTCGTTTGTGGGCTTAGAAGACTACGGGCCGTCCCGAGGGCCGTCGCCCGGAGATAATATTGACAGAGCCAGTGCCCCCACCTCATAAAACCCCAGTGTGCCCACGTGGGGAAAAACAAGCCCATCCTCTCTCACAGGGAGAGTCAGTGTAAGGCATTAAAGAGACTCCGATTAAACAAACAGATGTTTTTAGTCGGCAATAGAAGTGTCAACATGATCCTAATTAATGAATGTGTTAATGGCTCTTCTCTGTTTGGAGACAATAGTTGCTGCCTTCTAGATGGATCCACGGTGCCTCTCAGGGCACACACCTCCTGCATCCAGGGGCCTGCGGGGTGCTCCGGGCACAGGATGTGAATACACACTCACACAGTGCACCCAGCACACACACAGCGCAGCGCTGTACCCCAGAACCCAGCACACACAATACCCACCCCGTCCACGGCAGCCCCACAAAGACATGCAGATCACACAGAGCGCACGGTGCCCCCACAACGCCAAAGCAAAATATGCATGCGATGCTTCACTGTGACTGCACGAAAGGATGCAATGACACTTGTCACATGTGCAGCCGGCACAATACCCACAACACAATGCAATACAAAACACACAACATGAGCACGTGCAACGTGCACTCAATACACAGTACAAATGCTGACGCACCTACCCACAGAAGCCAAAACACACACACACACACACACACACACACACACACACACACACACACACCCCACGCATTCCGTGCTACTTAGTTTTCTCATTACAGAGACAAAGTATCTGAGTAAAAACATTAAGGGGAACGAAGGATTGATTTAGCTCTTGGTTTTAGAAGTTTCAGTCCATCAGGGCAGGGAAGGTGTGGTGGAGCAGAGCAGCTCACATTATGCTGGCCAAGAAGCAGAGAGAGAGAGAGAGAGAGAGAGAGAGAGATGAGAAAGGCCTGCACCTACTGGCTTTCTCCTGTTTCCCGTTGTGTTCCATCTGGACCCCCAGCCTATGGGATGGTAGCGTCCACATTCAGGGTGGGTCTTCCTCTGTGAGCTCACCCTCTCTGGAAACACCCTCTCAGACACCCCCAGAAGTGTGCTTTCTAATCTCCTAGGTGCTTCTCAATCAAATCCACAGTCAACAATGACCACCACACCATCCCAGAGCAGAGCTATGTTTACCGGGGCACTAGCCTGGCACGCTTATGCAGCACACACACGGCCACCCATACTCACTGTTAGTAGTCCTCACGCTCCCCGTGCGATCCCAGCACACACCACGCTGTGTGGGTCATGAAACACAGGAATGAAGGAGGTAGAGTCTTTTCTCCCAAGGATGTCCTGCGCCTCGTGAGAAACCTTCATGCCCCTCTGTGAGATGCACCAAGAGAATTTCTCGACATCACTAACCAGGCTTCTGTGTATCCACATCTTCTTGTGTTTAAAGGAGATAAAGCTTGGGAAGGGATTTGCTATGCAGAAAAAGTGTTAGGCAGTATTGAACAGTCGGGCTGTTACCACTCGATGATCTTTTAATGAAGACATCAAGTAAAAAATCCTATTACTTATACTGTAGGTACCCTTAGCAATTGATTTTTATGTATCTCAGAGACTCTGGAAAATGTGTGATGGAATGTATTTTCCTTTTTACTCTGGTCGCCAGAAGGCTTAGAGGTGAATTTTTGATTCATAGACAGCTGGGGTGTTGGTTTTCATTGTACAAATTTCTTCATATTACTGTCCCTGTTTTATCCGTCTCCATGTATTTTTCTATTTCCTTTTATTCTGCTTAAAATATACTTCAAATGACTCCATACTTGTTTAGAATAATATGAGGGTTGTTGTCGTCAGGTGCCCTTGAGTGGGTGTTTGACTCATAGCGACTCTATGTACAACAGGGGAAACACTGTTGTCAGTGCTTCTCTGCTGTTCATAGGATTTTCAATGGCTGGTTGATTTTTGGGAGTGGGTTGCCAGGTCCTTCTCCCAAGCCTACAGCACCTGGTGTTCCTAGGTGGTCTCCCATCCATATACTAACCAGGCCCAACCCTGCTTAGCTTCTGAGATCTGATGGGATCAAATGCCACAGGGCTATGGCTGCAGGCAATATGAGGGTAGGAAGAACAATAAATTTTAAGTAAGGTAAATGTATCAGGGCAATTTAGCTGCTATAACAGCCTCTGATTCTCAATGTCTCCACGTAACAAGTATTTATTTCTTATTCGTGCACAGTCTGATAGGACTTGGCAATGTGACTTGGCAGGCCACTATGACGGAGCATTGCTAGATATAGCCATGAGCACAGGGGCCCAGCTGGTGGTTCAGCATCCCTTTGGACCTCAAGCTCCTCTGAAGTGATCCACAAAGCCAGAGTATGGAGGATTGCACAAGAGGGGCAGGGACCAGGCCCTGAGCTGATGGATGTACCCTCTGCTCTCACCCCCTTGGCAAGCGCTTAGTCATTTCCACCCCCCCACCCCCCAGCCCAGCACACAGGAAGCTGGGAAATATAGTCTTACTGTGTTCCCAGGGGGAAAACAAAGGGGCTGAGGGATCCACAGCTTTATCTCAGCCACGACAGACACTCAAGTACAGTTTACAACGAAATGCCTCTCCCTCAACCAATATTGCCCAAGAAGCTTCTGAAATCCCAGCACTGTGCAAGGCATTTGGAATTGGGCTGTGGATGAAATGGCCAGGAGTCCTGAGTGCTTCCACTGTATGCAGAGAAAATTTATAGACCCATGATGGACCACAGTGTGAACAGAGATGCAGAGTTGTGTGTGGCTTTCATTTTCATCTGGCTGTCCAGTGGTCCTAAGCATCTGTGAGAGGATGCGAGACAGAAAGCCACAGCGCATGGATGAATAGAACGCCCGCGATACTGCTTCCAACTCTAGAAATTGAGAGTTGTCAGCACCCAGAGCCCAGCCCCCGCCCCCCTCCTTCTTTGCCTCCTCACTCCTAGCTAGTGGCACGATCCAGCCTGACGTTCGGCACTAGAACCTGGCTTCTCCCACTCTGTTCTTTATCACAAGCCATCCAGTGGGGGTTGGCAGGAGGAGGGGCCTTGTTCTACACAGTCATCCAGAGGCCCAGGGCTCCTTCCGGCAAGCAGAGTTTAAAGCACAGTCAGGCATACATGTCTGCGGGGGATTCATTTCAGGACACTCCATGCATGACAAGATCCAAGGATGCTCAGGTCCCTTCTATAACATGACATAAGATTTGCATAGTGGGCTGGAGTTTAGCTCAGTTGGTACAGTACTGCTGTGTGCTCTCTGAGGCCCTGGGTTGGATCCCCAGCACCGCCAAAATGGAAGGCGGACGTGGCAATCCACTCCCGAAGCAATTCCAGAGCAATCAGCCATGGAAAACCCTATGAATAGCAGAGAAGCACTGACATAGTGCTGGGCATGGCACAGTGTCCGAGAGCGTTTCATTCTGTTGTACATCCCGTCACTATGAGTCAGACCTGGCTCAACAGCACCTAACAACAGCAACAGCAACAACAACAACAAGAACAACAACAGCAGAATCTGCGTAGAACACACACATATCTTCCCAGAGACTTGAAATCATCTTTACATTACTTAGCAAACCGAATGCATTTTAAATTCCATGGAACCAGTTGTTATTCTGCTTCATTTGGGAATAAGGGCAAGAGAATAAGTCTGCACATGTTCAGCTCAATCTCAATTTACTTCTTCCAAATATTTTCCACCTGCAGTTGGTTGACTCCACTGAGGCTCAACCCATGCATATGGAGGCCAACAGCACAAGGAAAGAAAAAAAAAAAAAAAAAAAAGAAGGCTCATGTCCTAATGTCCTAAAGGGGGAGCTTAATCTTCATCTTGACCCTGATATCAGGAGGCCATCAGGACTAAAACATGCTGGAATCCAAGGCCATGTCCAGAGCAGGGATTGGGAACATGGTGCAGTCAGGAAGGACAAGACGCAGGTGGGAGTCAGTCTCTGAGCTGATCACCAGGAACTCACCAACCCTGGGTGTGCACAGAATGTGAAAGGCAGATGGACAGATCAACAGAGGTGAGGGATGGTGGGCCCTCCGTAAGGGCCAGCAAGGGGCTTCTTCTGGCTAGTGGTTGGCATGTAAGATAGTGGTTGTTATTATTGTTGTTAGGTGCCATCTAGTCGGTATCCGACTCATAGCGACCCTGCGTACAACAGGCGAAACACCATTGTCAGTGCTTCTCTGCTGTTTGTAGGGTTTTCAATGGTGGATTGATTTTTGGGAGTGGGTTGCCAGGTCCTTCTCCCAAGATGGCGGTAGTAGGTGTTAATGGTGGAAACAAAGTCAGGGTTGGATCTGAGAGAGCCTTGAATATCAGAAAAACACAAAAATGGTCTTTTCTCCGGAAGTTTGAATCATCCAACAGGGACTGGGTGCTAAAACTGCTGAGCACAAAGATCTTATCAGTTTCCATAGCAACGCCCTGTGGCTAGGTGCTACTGTGATCCACGATTCCCAGGACACAGGCCCAGCACAAGCCTCGGCGATGCCCCCAATTCTCAGAGACAGACAATGGCCCCAACAAAGTTTGGATTGGTGGCCTTAGCAGCTCTCTGGAGCCTCCTCCACAGGGAGCCCCCATGGCTGGGCTGCACAGGGACAACAGAGGGCAGCCTGTGAGCAGGGTCCCAGCGCAGGTATCCCTGTCAGCTTCAGCTCAAGAGCTCAACCCCCAGCCCCCCCTATTATACTTGGACTTGAAACCTCGGCGTCCTCACCTGTAAGCTGGAGCTGCTAACGCCTCCATGACAGGGCAGTGGGAAGAGCTGCCTAAGAGCCAAGCTCCACGTCACAGAGCCAGTCTCTAGCACACAGCAGGGCTAGGGCTGCCGTGGCTGTGGTTATTGCTGCCCTTGTCGTTGTTTTTAAAGGAACGGGGGAGTCAAGAAGCAGGCAGTGCCACCAGTCAGGAGACAAGTGACTGGAGAGTGCTCCAGCAGGGCCCCAAAGGGAGAGCTGCAAGAGATGAATGTATGTGCCTCTGGTGGGGCTGGCACACTTGGCAAGGGCAGAATCAGGACGGGTGCACGCCTCCCCAGAAAGATGCCAATGGCATTTGGCGCCCCTTGTTCTCCCAGCCAGGAGCAGCCGCTTGCTGCTTGAGTCTGAGCACATCATGCAAATGGGGAGGGAGGGGACTGCACAGTCTGGGAGCCCAGGGAATGTGCAGAACAGAGAGAGGGGCAGGACCCCTGCCCGGGAGCCAGTGCGGCCAGGGTCCAGGGGCTGCAGGGTAGCCTGGCCTCTCTTCTTCTGCTTTGGACCGCTTTGAAACCCGAACCCGCCACTTAGCCTGAGCTGCTTAATTTATAAAATAAGGCTGAGGTGACTTTCTCTACCTCCACTCTGGGGCTGGCCTGGATTACCTTTTCTTTTTTTTTTTTCTTGAAAATATTTGTCATTTATTTATTTATATGATTTTTTATTAGTATTTTTTTATTTAGTGGATGATTCAATGGGTTTCGTTAGCATGTTTTCATCCATGTACATCCTTGGGTGTCCCTCATGTTCACCTCCCCCATTACCCTCTCATGACCCCACTCCCCTGTCCCTTTCCCCTGCAACAATTGGCCCCCTTCTGCTTGCATATCTTCTTTGTATACAGATACATATTTGTATATATTGTCATTAGGGGCCCTCAAGTGGGGCCCAACTCATAGTGACCCGATGTACAAAAGAACGAAACACTCCCTGACTGTGCTATGTCTGGCGCTATGTTGGTGCTTCTCTGCTATTCATAGGGTTCTCTATGGCAGGTTGTTTCGGGTGTGTGATGCTGGGTCCTTCTCCCATTTTTGTGGTGCTGGGGGCCTCAGAGAGTGCAGGGCAAGCTCTCTACCAACTGAGCTAAACCCCAGCATATATATATATATATATATATATATATATATATATATATCTGTATATAGATATATATCCCAATTATATATATACACATATATATATAATATTATATATATATGATTGATAGATAGATTTTTGTAGAGCAAAACATGCTATTTCTCTTCTGTCCCCTCCTTACCCTTTCTTATTGCCTCCTCCCCCTTCTCTTTAGTCCCCTTCCTCCCCCACATAATCCACCTACTTTCATTACATTTATATTAAAATATTGAGCATATACAGAAATGTAGCACCCACATATGAGATAAAACATGCAATGTTTGTCTTTCAGTATCTGGCTTACTTCACCTAAAATGATGAGCTCTACTTCTGCCCATTTTCCTGCAAAGGCCATATTTTGGTCCTTCTTTAGGGCTGAATACAACTCCACGGTGTGTGGCTCCCATGTTTCCCTTCTCCACTCACCTGTGGATGGACACCTATGTTGGTTCCCCACCTTGGCCATTGTGCACAGCGGGGCCGTGTGCACGGGTGAGTGGGTGTCTCTTGGAAGGCTGACTCATCCTTGTGAATCCCCCTGGCTCCAAGTGCGGCCGTCCTGAGCCAGTGAGCATGGAGAGCGAGTTCAGATGGAGGTGGAAGGACAGCACTGGAGTTCTAAGTGGAGACCTTGACTCCTTCGAGTCCAAGGGAAGCGAGGGGAAGGTGGGCAGAGAGTGGACAGAGGTGTCTGATTTCTCCAGGAGCCCGAGAAAGAGAAGCAAGGAGCTCCGGGACGTCCATAGCGGGGCGCCATCCCTGAGTGTCCTTTGCTCTTAAATCTCGATCACAGTCGCTGTCCCATGGCCCTCCCTGAGGTTTCCGGCTGAGTCTCCTTTGTCCCCAGGGGCTCTTCCCACTTAGTTACTCGCAGTCTAAATGACCAGCTGAGGACATCTGGAGAGGGGCCAGTGACACCTCCCTCTCCCGTGCCCTTCTCGCTAGCAAGGAAGCCGGTTCTAAATCCCTTCAGGTTTCTACAACAACCGACCAGCGCCAAAACTCAGGAACCAAATCTGGAGGCCGAAGGATGAGGCAGAAACTCCCGCACTCCTGTGTCATCCTGGCTCGGGCCCTGACCCTGGCGCTGGCCTGTGCAGGCCAGATCCTCGGAAGGGACACTTCGTCTCCTGGGACCCCAATGTCCGGTGTGGACTGAGCCTGTTTGCAGGGTGGGTGCAGGGGAGCACAGGATCTCGTGGGACCTTCTTCAGCCAAGCCCTTGTGTTTCCAGAAAGTCATTTCTTCCCTTAGCCACACCCACCCCAATATTCTTCTCCCCCAGAACATTCCTCTCCCAACCCGTGTGTGGATCTAAGGGACAAGCACAGCGAGAGGCTGGTAGCTGTGACACCCTTTGTTTACCCGATATGCCCCGATTATGGTAAACACCACATGGTGAGTTATTTGCTCTTCATTTTTCCCATCGGTGAGCCTCCATGGAGTCCCCTGGGAGGAGCTTTGGCTCTGGGAGGCGTCCTGACCATTGGCTCTGCGTGGATATTTACAGCCAGGGTTTCTTCTTCCAGCTCTGGGAGTTTCCAGTGGAGAGGGGACCAGCCGGGAGAGGTAGGGAAGGGAAGGTCAGAGCTGCCCAGTCGGGGGGTCTTCAGCTCCCTTCAATGTGAAAGACTACAGACAAAGCAGAAGGGGATGGAGACCCCTTGGCTGCCTCAGAGACTCCCTGGATCCCTGTGACCCAGGACACAGAACACCTCTCCTGGCAAAGCAACTACAGAATGCCTTGTCTTCCTCCAGGAGGATTCAGCTGTGTGCCAGCATCTGCCGAGCATTCCAAGGACCGGGTTCGGTCCTCACTCACTCAGTGGTTGAGAGCGCTTCTGCAGTGCGCACCCTGCACAACTGTACCTAGCATCCCTGCATGTAATACATTCAGCATGTGCCGAGCTCAGGATAAGCACTCACTTTCTGGCAGCAGTTGTGGTCACTAACATCATGTATCGTCATTTGAATGGGTCTGGCTCTTTAAGGTCCTTGAGGATCTTTAGCCATAGGAGCATCTAGGTTTGAATCCCATTTCTACCACATCCTGGCCATGCATCTTTAAAGAAGTCGCTTGTCCATCTGAACCTCAGCTTCCTTGTGTGTTACGTAGGAAAGAATCCTTTCCACCTCGTGATGAGGCTCTGGTTAGGCAGTTTGTCTCTAAAGCCCCGTGGTCCCACGCCTGGTGCGTGTGAGGTGGGCAGGAAAGGTTCACTTCCTTCCCAGCAGGAAAAGAGAGACTCCCCCCCCCCCTCGCCCCAGGCAACGGCTCTCCCCCTGACGTGCAAGCCTCAAATCAGTACATCAGGGGGATAAAAAGCCATCTAAGCCCATTTCGGTGAAGAAACTGGGCATTTCAAGGTCTGCCCTGTTTGTGGGCAAAACAATCCATGAAGTTTGGAATTGGGAGTCAGGCACCTGAGCTCGCTCAACTCTGCAGATCAGCTTGCGACTCTAGATAAAAGGCCCAGACTCTCTGAGACTCGGTTTCCCTCTCTGTGAAATCAAACGTAGAGAAGACAAGGATTAGTGCACTTAAAAAAAACAACATTAGCCGGGCGCAGTGGTACACACCTGTAATCCCAGCGGCTCAGGAGGTGGAGGCAGGAGGATCGCAAGTTCGAGACCAGAGGCAGTCTGCATAACTTAGTGAGACCCTGTCTCAAAAAGTAAAAAAATGGGCTGGGGGTGCAGCTCAGTGGTCCAGCACTTGTAGAGCATGCAAGCGCTGAGGCCCTGGGTCCAACCCCCATTACTACAAAAACAAAAACAAAAAACCAACATTAATCCTTTTTCTTTTCCTCCCACAAACTCACCCATGGCAATGGAAAAATCATCCAATTTACTCGCAAAGATGAGAAAGTAGCAGTGAAGTCTGGAAAGTGCGAGTCACTCCGTGTCAGCGCACAGGGATCCCGGAAGAGGAGCCAGCTTTATTGCTCAGACATCGGCAGGGAATACTGCACATTTTGTGCAACACTGGAGCCCTGAATTCCAGGAAAACTTATGCATAACTACAGAGCAGGCGCGAACAGAGCCACTCCGACTGCAGGGCGGCTCGAGGAGGGGCCCCCAGCCCATCTCCGCTCTCTGCTGCTATTTTGAGGAACCGGAGGGCTTTGGGAACATGGTATGACAGTCATGGCGCTCAGATCCTTTCCTGCTTATTCCATATTCCAAGACTCTCTGGGCTTTTGCATCTACTGCCTCGCTACTCAATTTATCCTGCCCAATGTGTGCAAGTGTGTGTGTGTGTATGTGTGTGTGTGTGTACACGTGTGTGCGCATCACAAAATATGCTCAGGAAGAAAGCAAGGAGAGGTTCCACCAGCCATTAAGAGGAAATTACAAATGCATTTTTCTCTGCCTCCGACACATGAATAAAAGAAATGACAAAACTGGAAAGGAGGGAAAGCGGGGTGCACCGCACCTGTGGGGGGCGCTTCCTGCCCTGTCCTCTGATCTCCTGGCCCTTCTCACTCTGAGAGGATCTGGTGGCCTCGGCCGGGAGGACATGAGGCTCCCACATTAAACGTCAGGGGGACCCTATGCTGCGCTCCATGGGCTGGGCCCAGGCTGGGGAGGAGGGGGAGGCCCGCTCCGCACTGCTGGCTGAGGCGGGGATGCTCATGGCAGGCCCCAGCGTGGTGACTCCCGTGGGCTGAGACCTGGAGACTGTTTAATAAGTGCTTGGGAAAATCAGGAGGAATCGCAGAGTGGGCGACACAGTGGGGGGGAGAATGCAGAAAGTGTGAAGAGATTCTAGGGTTTTGAACATGGGAAGCCCACCTGGGGGGCCATGCAGGGCTCGTTTGTCTCTGTGGTCACAGCCAAGGCCATGAGCTTGCCAGCCTCCATGCCGAGTCTGATAGTTGGAGTAGACTGAATTATTAGCCTTGATCCTTCAGCCTCCATTTGTCTGTCTTCTGTCATATAACTTTGCAGCCTCTTCTATATATGCATCCTGCACTTTGAGTTTGAGATTGACCATGGGCCTGGCTTTGGCCGATGGCATGTAAGTAGAAGGGCCACTGTGCTAGTTCTGGGGTGAGACCTTAGGAAACCTTGGGGGTTTCCACTTTTTTTTTTCATGTGCCAATGCCTTGACCATGTGAAGGACACATTCCAGCTACTGGATCTCGCAGGACCTTCTTCAGCCAAGCCCTTGTGTTTTCAGAAAGTCCTTCCTTCCCTTAGTCACATCCACCCCAATATTCTTCTCCCCCAGAACATTCGTCTCCAGCTATCCATTCATCCAGCTGTCTGTAGGTCCAACAGATTTAGAAGCATACCACTCACTCTCTCTAAGACCTTGATTTTGGAAAGAAATAAAAGAAGAAAGAAAGAGAGAAAGAGTAAAAGAAAAGGAAGGAAGGGAAAGAAAGAAAGAAAAAGGGAGAGAGAGAGAAGGAGGGAAGGAAGGAGAGAAAGAAAGATGGAAGGAAGGAAATGGATGGAACTCAATGGTGTGTGTGTGCATAGACACACATTGGTCAGGATAAATTGAGTAGCAAGGTGTTAGATGCAAAAGCCCAGAAAGTCTTGGAATATCTGTTGGACACGCAGGGCAGAGCCAACAGATGTGCAGAGCCAATCCAGGCACATCTGCAGCTCTGACCTTCCCCACCTATCCTTCAGAATAAGGGTAGATGAGAAACAAATGAATACTGTTATATGCAATCAAGGTTTAGTGGCTGTTTGTTATGTAGCAACAGCTGACTGATACAGTTATATATGAAGTCATTGATTTTATTCACATATTTTTTCATTCAGCAAATATTTTCTGAGCACTTCTATCTCAGACATGTTGATAGGCAGCAGTGATGTAATGGTTCATAAGGGATCTGTGAAAGTGGGCAGACATTTCAGATTTAGTAATTCAAAGACTGAACATCTACTATGTTCCAGAAATAGTAATAAGAGCTGTAATTGCAGTGGCAAATAAAATATGCAAAGATCCTGTGCTCATGCAGCTTACAGACAGGAAACAAAACCAGGAAATTTCCCAGAAGCCTGATGGATGAGGCCGTGTCTTCCTTCTCACTATTTACTTACCAGTGGAAAAGACAGAGAAGTCAGGAAATCAGCTGAATACAAAGTGGTAAGGGCTAGAATGGGGTGCCTACAGGCAGCTCAAAGTCCCTCTTTCAAATCAAGTGAGAGAAGGCTTTTAGGGCACACAATGTCCGCCCTGAGTACACAAGGTCAAAGGCTTTGCAGATGACAAGAGGAAGGGCTGCAGTAGAGAACCAGGCAGGTGGGGAGCTGGGTGATGGCTTGGTGTCTGAGGCCCAGCTCAACAATCTTTCTACATATCCAGCTCAACAATCTTTCTATATATTCTTGGAAATTAGAGTGGAAGGGGAGGAGGCAAAAGATGAGCATCTCAGAGGGACCAGAGCATAAAGGACTTTAGGTGACAATCTGAGAGGGTTGGATTTGATCCGTAGGAGGGAAATAGGGAGCCATGGAAAGATTGGGTGAGAGAGCATAGCGCAAGGCTGCCATTTGGGAGTTTCAGAAAGGTGGATTGGCTGGGGTGAGAGGACAGGCCAGAGGCCCAGAGGAGGCGGGGTGACCGTCCAGGAGAGGAGGGGTGGCACGGCACCTGACCTGCGGGGAGGAGAAACAACTCTGCACTGGGAATGATGAAACCTGAGGACTTTGCAGCTGGAAGTGCCCGGGAACCACTGAGTTCCATTCACTGCTTGCTTGTTTTTTGGTTCGGGTTTGGGTTTTCCAAGAACGAGGTCTTAGAGAAGGCGAATGGATGCCTCCAAATCATAAGCAGGTGAGCTTACAGCTTAGGTCTGGAATCGAGGCATTGCTAAATCGGAGCTCCCTCCGTGACCCCACTCTTTCTCGTTCCCACCATCCAGTGAATAATAATTATGATATTAGCGAACAGCTGAGCCTCTGTGTTCACTAGGCTCTGTGCTGAGCACATTCAGTGTAAATTCTCACTGACTCCCCCTGCGTGGACAGATCCCCACTTTACAAATGAGAAGCCTGAGGCTCAGGAGCAAACAGAAGCTCGGCTTCAGGATTCCCTCGGGGACATTAGTGACAATTTCTGCACACAACCACAGCAAGGGCTGAGCAAATGAGGGGTCCTGGTGTGCAGCACTGGGCCTGGCACATTGAGAGCCCTTAGCAAGTGAGAGTTATCACCGCGGTGACGATAAGAGCAGAGACGAGAATGACAGCAATGGAAAGAAGCCGCTCCGCACCCTGCCCTTGACTCCATGTTTGGCAAAGGGCTGCAGTGTGTGGGCCTCAGTTTCCCCATATGTCAAAAGAAGGCTGTCGTACTAGGCAGCAGTTCTTAGGCGTGTTCCCTCCGCCAGCATGAAATGCAAATTGTCAGGCCGGACGTGGTGGCACACGCCTATCATCCCAGCGACTCAGGAGGCAGAAGCAGGAGGATCCCAACATCGAGGCCAGAGGCAGCCTCCGCAACTTAGGGAGACCTTGTATCAAAACAAAAGGTAAAAAAATGGGCTGGGGGTGCAGCTCAGTAGTAGAGCACTTGCAACGTGTGAGGTCCTGGATTCAACACCCCCATTATAGCCAAAAAAAAAAAAAAAAAAAAAATGTCCAGCCCTGCAGTGACTCCTTTTGAGACCCTCTCCAGGAATGCCTTTGAGCAGTCTGTGTCTGACAAGCCGCCCAGTACCCCCAACCCACGCTCGCGTTGGAGAGCACCCACTCTACGTAGATCACTTTGTAATTCTTTAAGTGATCTAAAGACTTCCTTCCATCAAAATCTTGAAAGCTACGTGAATCAAACAGAGCAAACTGCAGAGCCAGGCTTGCAGTGGACCCCAGGGCACCCAGCTCTGTCCCCCACCCCTTGACCCCTCAACAGCAGGCTCTGCACATCCCAGCGTGAAGGCCACGGCGATGTCACAGCCCCCCGTGCCCCATGTCAGCTTCTCCTGCTAAGCAGCATAGGCTGCTCCCCCACCTGCCTCAGTTCTCCTCCCTCCCTTCCACCCTCCAGGCCTGTTTACATGTTAGCCGTAAAGTATGGATTTGTTGTGGCCTCGCAAAACCTGGTCTATTTCTTCTTTCCTTCTTTTTTTTTTCTAAGTAGGTTGGAGCCTGTAATTCAGTTAATTATTTCCCAGAGCAGCGGTTTGGTGGGTACCGCACAGCACGAGGTAGAAGAATGGAGACAGGTCCTCAGAAGCCTCTTTCCAGAAAATCTAATTTCATCACTGAGAAATCTTCTCTGTCTTAAGCAGCCTCCGCCACCGCCATAAATTTACATATTCTATATGCCTCCGGAGCGGAGTGGGCCCGATTTGCATAATGCTGCTGGAGGGGCTCTCGCGCCTCTTGAACCTGAATGTGGTGGGAGCAAGGAAGCAATTATTAAGCTGTAGACATTGGCAGGGAGCGAGGCCTCCATGCATCACGGCTCCAAACCTCATTCGCCGCCCCGGCTGCTCATCCCCCGGCTGCCTATGAACCCCACGGCTGGGAAACAACAGCCAGTTGCTGTGTCGAGGGCAAGCCGATGGGCTCTGGGTTTCCTGTGTGGAGGGTGGGGGCCCTTGTCTGCCTGTTACCACTGATCACTCGTTCATGGATGGTTTTGTCCGTTTGCCTTTGGCTGTGTAGCACTGCTGCTTTCTCTGTCACGCCTCCAAGGCCCTGCCAGAGGGGTCAACCAGGGCCTGTCCACCTCCTTCCCCTCAGCCCGTCGCAGGACTCAGAAATGCATCCTTAACAGACAGTGAGGTGTACTTCGACAAAGTCCCACTTGGGAAATGGTGTGTGGAAACAGGGCCTCTCTCCCACTGGGGTGGCCCTGCTTCACATCTCCCCGTCCCCACCCTACCAAGGCTGGCTGAGAAGTAAGCATGGCTCCTGCCCTGGGTCTGTCTAGGACCATGGTATATCCCTGGGCTCAAGGTATTAACATGTGGTCTTTGATGTTCCCAGATATGCAGGTCACCCTCTGTAGTCTCTGGCTCTTGCGGAGCTATAGGCCCAGCCTCCACGTCACTCCGGAACACCCCTACACCCAGCCTGATTTGTCCATGGGTGTAAATGACCGCTGCCGGCTCTGTGAGACGCCATCTTGGTTTTCTTCCAGGGCGGACCCATGTGGTCACCTGCATGATGACCCACCATGTTATAAGAACATCATCTGGGGACATCTCATGGAACTTTGAACGCCGATCTTCTTGAGTTTTGTGGGTTTGTTTTGTTGGTTCGTTGGATTTTTTACTTGGTTGGTTGGTTTTGTTTGTTTGAGGCAAGGTCTCACCATCTAGCCCAGGCTGGCCTTAAACTCATGGTCCTCCTGCCTCAGCCTCCCGAGTGCTGAGATTACAGGTATGGGCCAACATGCCCAACTTCTTGGTAGTTTTAAACCAGGTGAATCCATGAACCACCCAGCCAAAACAACACCTGTCCACTTCCACAGGTGAATTATGGTGGGCATCCTTGCTAAGGAGTTGCCAACAAAAGTGCCCGGCACGCAAGACAAAGTTATGGGTGGAATAAAAAGCATTGTGCAACTCTCAGGCAGCTGATGGAGGGGGTGGCCAGGGCCTTGTCCCTTATATCTAATAATGGAATGTGTAACTTCAGTTTCTGTCACCGCCAAGGAAATGGAAATACGTTAACTATACCAGGTTTATCTCCGATGCCCTCAATGCTCAAAACTGGTGGTGCTCATCAGCCAGAGATGACCAGGGCACACAACGCTGGCTCCACGCCAGCAGCTGAACAGGGAGCCAGTGGTGGGAATCTGAAACATAAAGCTGCTTGCTGAGAAAAAAAAAGAAAAGAAAAGAAACAAGAGAAGAGAAGAAAAAACAATATATATCTCTACTTACTAAGAAGGGGAGATCTCACCAGGGGAGGTGGTGGGCATCTATAATCCCAGCGACTCAGGAGGCAGAGGCTGGAGGATCACAAGTTTGAGGCCAGAAGCAGCCTGAGTAACTTAGTAAGACCCTGTTTCAAAATTTAAAAAGGGGGTGCTGGAGGTGCAGCTCAGTGGTAGAGCATTTGCAAAGTAGTGTGAGGCCCTGAGTTCAACCTCCAAGTATGGGGAAAAAAAAAGAAAAAAAGAGGCTGTCTCCTCTAAAGACCTCAATACTTTATCCTCACTGCTGACTCTAGGTGACTGCCGTTACAAGGATTTGGAAGGAAGACACCTTTTCAATAAGATCGCATCCAAGGGTGAATTTTGGTCTCCATGGAAAGAGATTGCTCCTGGAGAGCCAGGCTCACGGCTCTGGAGGCACAAAATGGTGATTTTTCCTAAGGAGCCCTTTGGTCGCGCAGCTGAGACGACAGCTTAGAGTGACAGGCGGCCTGCAAAGCTAGGTTTCAGTGAGCAAGTCCTTGACACTTACCAGTGAGGAAATGGTAAACCTGCTCCACGACTGTCGCCTGGACACCATGCATAGCCAGTGCATCCCAGGAAGCTTGAGCAACCTACTCCCAAAGTCCCAGGAGGGCTGGGGTTCAGCTCAGCGGGTAGAGCGCTGCTCTGTGCTCTCTGAGGACCCAGGTTCGATCCCCAGCACCACAAAAAAAGAAGAAGGATGTGGTAACCCCCTCCCAAAGTGATCCCAAACAATCTGCCATTGAAAAACCTAGGAGACTCACTAGGAGTAGGACCTGACTCATGGCACCTAACAACAACAACAGCAACAACAACGACAAAAGTCCCAGGAAGTAGCTGATATGAGCAGGATTTGCAGGCGAGTAAGTGTTGGCTCACCTGCAGCTGTAGCCCTGTAGCTTCCAATCCCAGCAGATCTCTGAAGCTAAGCAATGTCGGGCCTGGTTAGTCCTTGGATGGGAGACCGCCTGGGAACACCAGGTGCTGTAGGCTTGGGAGAAGGACCTGGCAACCCACTCCCAAAAATCAATCCGCCATTGAAAACCCAGTGAACAGCAGAGAAGCACTGACAATAGTGTTTCCCCTGTTGTATGTAGGGTCGCTATGAGTCAGATACCTATTCGAAGGCACCTAACAATAGTAAAGTGTTGGCTCAGCCCTCATGTGACACAGAGTATCATGTGCCCCTAACCCGAGCTCACAGACAGAGCCCCTAGTGGTCTGGGCTGAGCTCCTCAGAGGGTGAGGGAGGGGCGGGCCTCAAAGGCAGACGCTCCAAGGGCCATGGCATTCGCTGAACTGGTCACCTTGTCCACTGGTAGAGGCCACTGGATCTTTTCAAGCAGTCCTCACAAAGACCCAAACTTCCATTCATTTTCTAGGGGAGCCCCCTCTGCTTTCCATGGGGTGGGAGTCATTCCGATCAAGGAAACGGGATATGGTGTAAGAAGAAGTCCCGATGGGCTCGAGGGAAAAGCTCAGCTGGTAAAACTTCGGATGGAAGTAGGGTCCTTGGGGCTGGGCCGTGCTCAGCATTGCTGCCCCCTTGACTCTGTGGTGCATGGTGGGTCAGCCGTGTTTCAGAGACCAGGTGGCTGCCTTCCCTGCACCCCTGCAATGAAGCTGCAGCCTCCGAGGGCAGGTCCCAGTGACAGTGGCCAGTCATGCCTGTGCCAGAGCCAGCCAGAGAACAGGCAGGAATGAAGATGATGGGGGACGGGGGGATCTCAGAGGTAAGGGCTTAGCTGGAGTGACCAGGCCTTGGGTTCTATCCCTAGCACCACAAAAAGAGAAGGGAGGGAGGGAGAAGGGGAGGAAGGAAGAAAGAAAGGAAAGAAGGAAGGAAGGGAGGGAGGAAAGGAAGAAAGCCACCTTCAAACAGGAGGAAGGAATGAAGAAAGGAAGAAAGAAAAGAAAGAAGGGAGGGAGGAAGGAAGGAAAGATGAAAGGACGGAAGAAAGGAAGAAAGCAAGGAAGAAAGGAGAATTACCCAGCATAAAATCACAAAAGCTCACTTGCTTGATAACCAGCAGAGTTACCTGCTAAACACATACATGTACCAACACTATGACCCAGAGGTCCCAAGCTAGGTACACAGCCAACGGTCATAACCTCATATATGCACCGAAGTTGCTACACAGGAAGGTTCACAGCAGCACTCTTTCGAATCCCTAAAACTGCGAACTAGTTAAATGTTCAATCATGGTTAAACTGTGCCATAATCCCAGAAAGGTATATCATATAACAAGGTTGGCAAATCTGGCCCCTTCCTGCTTTGTAAATAAAGTTTTATTGGAACACGACCATGTCCATTCATTCAGCTGTTATCTATGGCAGCATTTAAGATACAATCCCAGAGCTGAATAGTCACAACATAGATAGCGAAATCCCCAGAGCCTAAAGTATTTACCACCTAGCCTTCTCTAGAACAAATCTGCCAGCTCCTGCTGTGTAAAAGTGGAAGTCAGCAGTCTGCAACCTCCTTGAGAAATATGAGTGATTTTCACAGACATAATAGTCAGCGGAAGATGACATCACCCACAAGTTCCTGTTGCACAAGTGCATTTATATAAAATGCAAAGTTAGGCAGGAGTAGTGGATGTTGCTAGAAAACAGGATCACCTTGGCTATCCAGAGGACAGCAACAGACCAGGACATAGGGAGCCTCCTGATTCCCTCTCAGGGTGGTGCATCCGTGGCTGCTCTTTCTGTGCAAATTCATCAAGAGGTGGTGATGACACGTACTTTCCCACACGCGCAAGGCTCATCGATAAAAATTTAAAAATAAATAAGAAAGGAAACAGTGGGAGGAGAGGGTGGTGCCAAGTATTTTCTCAATGCATTTCCTGGACCGAAAGCTCAAATAACAGATTGTCAAGTGAGAAAACAGATAACTTTAGCTTTTACACATGAGCACACATGTATTTCCTTGCTCAACAAATGTTTATTGATCAGTCACCATGCGCCAGGTGCAGGGGAATCGGCAGTGAACGAAGGAGATGCAGCCGCCGCCTTCTCAGCCTGACCTTCACATCCACGTGTGCCCTTGGATTGCCACACGTGTGTGCGCCCGAGACTCACACCTGGGGGCCAGGACATTCACGCACAAGCACTTTTCTGAATTTTGCTCCTCCTCCCTTCTGTAGTCATTACTGTGTCCCTGCTACTCCAGGTGAGGGGCTGGTGGGCGGAGCTTCAATTTGCACAGGGTTGCTCGGAGGGGGCCTGCCCTTCAGACAGCCATGGGCCTGTGCTCATCAGGAATCCACAGTTTACTGCCCGAAGTGCAACAGGTCAGACCAGCTGGCTCCCCAGATCACATCTGGCATCTGAGACACATGGAGGTCAAACAAGGAGATAGCAAGGCATTGGTGGTGTTGTTAGGTGCCGTCGAGTCAGGTCCGACTCACAGTGACCCTCATAGGTTTTCAGTGGCTGATTGTTTCGGGATTGCCTCGGGAGTGGATTGCCACGTCCTTCTTCCATAGCAAGGGGGCAGGGGGTAGGTAACCTTGAACTCAGGGAGGCCCTTGGGTGTTCCATCCTTTTCCTTGGCCTCCTGCCCTCCATGTGGCCACCTGCCATTCAAACACTGTGGTCACCAGAGCCTCATAACACAGTGGCCAGAGTTCACTTACATGTCAGCAAGAGGAGCGTGCCAATTGCTGTAACTGTCCTCTATGTTTCTTTTCTCCCTTTAGACTGTCAACTTCTGCAGGTCAGGGATTATGTTTTATATAACTCCATGCCTCCTGCAGAGTCTAGAAATGCAGAACACATCGTGGGTCCTCAAAAACTGTGTTGAGAGAAATTTGTGCCTCTATGGGCTACCATGGGTCTCTAGCTCATCCTGAAATTCATAGTCTTGATATCATCCTACTGACCCCACCAGACCTTGTTGTTAGGGGCTGCTGAGTAGATTCTGACTCATAGTGACCTGATGTACAACAGAACAAAACATTCCCCTACACTATGCCATGCCCTGCACTGTGTCAGGGCTTCTTTGCTAGTCATGGGGTTTTCAATGGTTGATTGTTTTCAGGATTAGAATTTAGATGTTTGGAAATTCCCCAAGAGCTCTGAAAAGCCCTCTCCAAGGTTTATTGAGCACATAAATGTATAATGTGGGCCTGGGCCCTGGGCCATATGTGGGAGGGGCCCTGCAACTTAATGCAACAGAAATCAAGGCAGAAAAGAATAGTTTAAGAGTAGGATATCAAGGATTGGAAGTAACACAAGTTCAAAACTTGTAGATGCATCCCATCTTCCTAAAAGAGTGCCAGGATGACAAACTGGGGGTTTACGACCCCAGCTCCTGGGTATTAGGAATAAGGAGCTGGCCCAGGGCTCCATGGGCAGACAGGCCAGTGCCTGGCAGGCTCCCGCCAAGAGCCTATCTCTCACTCCATGGGAAAGCCTTGTTGCTAAAGTGCTGAAAAGAGACAGATGGTCTTTCTTGAATGTCCACATGCCTCAGCTCCAATCCTGCTCCTGGCTCTGGAACGGTTTCTGCATGACCCAGCCCTGGCCCACCTCTCCACCGCTTTCCTGTAGATTTCTCAACATTCCTTCAACATCCCAAACTCATTCCTGCCCCAGGGCCTTTGCACATGCTGCTCCTGCTTCCTGAGCACTGTTCCCCCTGTGCTCAGGAGGCCAGCTCTTTCCATGCATTTGGATCATACATAGCATAGATGTCAACTTCTCAGAGAGACTTTCTCCAGCCATTCACTCTCAGTGGGACACAGCCTTTCCACCCACTCTCCATCACCTCCTTTATGTGACTTTGCAAAAGAATGAGCTGGTGAATGAATGAATGAATGAGCGAGAAAACTGTCTGCGCCTGATCAGCTCATGATGCAGCTGCACGTCTGGGGTTGCCAGCTCTCTTGGCCGCCCTGATGAAGACATCCAGGTAACATCCAGGTGTGGGCAGCAGCTCCTGGCTGCTTTGAATGCAGACGCATATTGACCCCGGGCCAAAGGGACACTCGGCAGCACCCGCGTTAGCTTCTTAGGTCAGTAGCATCTCGGTGCGCCCCAGCCCGGTCCATCCAGACACTGTGAATTCCAGCGCCTTCCTTTCTGTGCGTCTTTCTGACCCCCAGGTGTGTCCTTGTTCACCCGCTGCCTGTGCAGAGTTCCTGGGCCCTATGTGGGAGGGGCTTTGAGCACTGCTTATTTTCTTCCCCTGCCTTCTGGGCATGAGAGTTAAACCTCGGGTTAGGCTCTCCTCCTCTCTCTCATGGATTTAGGAAGGACCCGTGGGGAGGGTGGACTGGGAGGATTGTGGGGTGAAGGGCACCTTGCTTCACCTCTGCCCTGTGTTTGCTCTGTGGCGTTGGCCTGATCGCTTTCCCTCTCTGGACTTTGACTCTGTTCATCTTTAAAGTGAGAAGACTCTCAATGACCCCCTTCAGCCTTAATACATTAGGATTCTTTGGGGTGAGGGCTCCTCAGAAATAACCTCCATGCTTCTGATGCCCAAAAGGCCACACGGTGCTGAACCCGCCCATCTTTCTCTGTGGAACACGCTTCCCGCTACTGTGATGTCCGAACTGCATCTATTCACTGACTCATTCAACAGTTATTCATGTGCTGAGAAACCCATCAAAAGGGACCTTTTGGGAATCTGCAGGATTCCCAGCCGGGCACCAGCATGAAGCCCTTGGTGTGTGCTTAGCCACTGTTACTATTAAAATCCAATTTCTCCGTCTTTCCCTGGGCATTCTGTTTCGGGCTCCCAAGAATGATGGGAATCAGGTCATATCACATACATTCTGCACACAAGTCAGCTGAGGCCCAGCCTGGGAAACGACGTGCCCAAAGCCACACAGCTCATGAGGAGCAGGGGCAGGATTTGAACCTAGACACACCTAGCCCAAAGTTGGCCACTTGACCTTTGCAACTGGGGACTGTGGCCCTGAAACACTCGCCTCCTCTGGTCCACACTGAGGAGAGATCCCTAGAGGGATTTTTGGCTATGGGTCACCATTTCTCTTCAAAGACGAAAGTGCTTTAGAAAAGGAACAGTAAGTGGTCACAGCGCCAAGCCACGGCTCTATCGCTTATGACCTGGGAGGATGCACAAGCCAGGTTTATTTCTTCACCACCAATTAACATGACACACTCCTCCATCTCTGCACCACAAGGGTCTCAGAATCAGAGGTGGACACCCCAGGTCACCTGGGAAGGAAGAGGGGCTCAAACACCATGTCTGATGCCACGCGGATCCCTTCCCCACGACATGCTGATGGAAGGCAGGAAGGGCATCAGATTAACCCCCGAATGCTTCCTCTTCCAGGCTGCCCTCTTAGGGCTGCCCCCACGGTGGGTGCTATTACTAATTCAGAGATCTGGGGAGGCATCCGGTGCCTTGGACCTGGCAGAGCCTCCAGTCTTGCCGTTTCGTGTGGGTAGAAATTGGAGCTTGGGGTTTAAACTTGAGCCCCCACCTCCCTGTGGGGAGGGACAGCATCAAAGCCTCACCCAGGACCTGGCGCCAACCAGCTCCATTCGTGAGTGCATTAAACAGTCACTGAGCACCCACTATGTCCCAGCACCATTTTCAGGGCTGGAGATGCAGCAGAGCACAAAACAGACAAAAGTTTCTGCCCTCAAGGACTCTGCATTCCGGTGGAAGAGACAGGCAACACTCACAATAAACGAAATCCTCCAGTAAAAGGATGGAACAAAGCAACGCAGGGCAGACAGAAGACAGGACTGCGGGACGGAAATGGTGCTTGAGAATGGGGTTAGGAGGCTGGGCGCGGCGGCTCACGCCTGGGATCCCCGAAACTCGGGAGGCGGAGACAGGAGGATGGCAGGTTTGAGGCCACAGGCAGCCTGCGTCCCTTAGTGAGACCCTGACTCAAAATAAAAAATAAAAAGTGGACTGAAGGACCGCCCCGTTGTAGAGCACCTGAAAAGTACGTGTGCTTGGGTTCAACTCCCAAGTGCTACATGATTAATTAGTTAGTTAATTAATAATGAGTGGGGACAGGGAAGAGCTTACTAAGAAGACAGGTGAGCCAGAATGACAGCAGAGAGCTGCTGAGACACCCAGGAAATGCTGGCTGGGGCTCCGTCCCCGGCCGAAGTCATGGAGACAGGAGAGAAGGTCCCAGTCTGCAGAGGCTGTGAGAGGCAAGGCCACCACGCTTGGGATGGAGCAGAACAGAAGGGAGAGACAAGGGTGGCTCCGAGGGGTCCTGGACACCGTGGAATGCATGGTCCTTACCTGCCAGGAGCACGGCCGGGACCAGAATGGGGACAGTCAGTTCCATCCGGGGAGCCCATTGGACGCCGGCCAGGCGCTTTCCTCACAGGCTCCTGTGCTCCGTGGACATCACTCTCTGAGCCTCCACGGCCGGGTGGAATAGCTCGGGTCCCAGGGCACCGGCCCTCGCTCCGCCCTGGAGCCTGGAACGCTGCTCTTCCTCGCCGTCTCCAGCCCCTTTCCCTGCCTCTCCCAGGCACTTGCTGTCCCCTCTCCAGAGCCTCCCCGGCTGACAACAGGGCGGCTGGGGAAGAGTTGGCAGCGGCCACAGGGAGGCCCCAGCCTCATCTGTCATGAGTGGCCAGCTGTCTCCCCGGGAGTCTGTTGACCTGCTGTCCCTCCGGCCTCCTGAGGCCCCTAGGATCCTCTGAAGAGCCGCCAGCCTCTGCCCATTATACCTTTATCAATATGATTCCAATAAATGTTTTAGCTCAGCTTATAAATCCCAGCGCCCGGGTGCCCAGCGGAGGAGACCTGTTCAATGAGCAGCCCATAAAGATGTAATAATGCAATTAGAAGGTGCGGCCTGTCGCCCTCGTAAAGCCGAGATCAATGTGGGGAGCTGAGGGTCGCCACGAGGGAGTCTGGCTTCCCCACAATGCCTGAAGGATGAGGCCGCTCCCAATGCCAGCACACCTGGGGAGTGAGGGGCCCAGGCCGGGAGGAGATGCCCAGGTCCAACTTGGGGTCCCACCCTGGGCCTCAGTGGACTGGAGGTCAAGAGACTTGACCCTATCTCCAAGACACATTCAGGGCCATCCAGTCTTTAACTGAGTCTTTCACCCTTGAAGCCTCAGTCTTCTCTCCAGGAAAATGGAACCGATGCAGAGAATTTTAATGCTCCAGGAGTCTCAACAGCAGAATCAGAAACCCACAGGAGCGGGCTGGCTGTGCACCCAAGCAAGGCATGCAGAGGGCATTGTGGAGTGGTGGAGACTGGGGCCCCTGGGAAACGCACGGCTCCCTGAAAGGAGACAGCTCTGCCTTTTCCCTCCGCCACCTGCTACCGTGGGGGGAGGCCAGCCTGGGGCCACCAGATTGGGCTTTTCAGGAGAAGCAGAATTTCCGGACTCAGATGTGTGAGTTCAGAATTTTCACTACTGTATGTGAGCAGAAAGGAGCCCCATCTGTCGGCCAAGCCCAGCTCGTGGGCCACGTGTCTTCTGCCTTTCCGTGGGGCCAACTCACTGATGAAGGGATGGACCTCGGTGCGTGCCTGGAACTACCTGTGTCTGTTGGTTTCCAGGCACGTGTGTGTGCTGAATTATCACAGCCCCAGAACTCTGGAGGGAGCGTGCCCAGCTCACCACCCAGATCTGCACTTTACTGACTTTGTGGCCTCCGGCGAGTTGCTGAACCTCTCTGGGCTTAGTTTAAAAATTCATAGCAGTTCCCAGCGTTAGACAATTCTTACAAGGGTTAAACCGCCACTCTCTGCAAAGAACTCCAGACAATGTCGGGAGAACCAGCTGTGCTCTAGGGTCAGACCCTGCTTGCTTTTGACAGATCCCCAAGGATGCTTGGGGTGGGGGTGGAGGTCCCAGCCTGCCTTAAAGACCCAGAGCCTGCAGTGACAACCTGTCACCCCTCCCAGCCACCTTCACACCTGAGACTTGGACCCCCTCCTCCTCCTCCGTCTGCTGCTTCCTGCTAGAAGCTGGTTCCCACGGAGCCCTCCTTGACACTGGCTTATCCACCTCAGTCCCTCTCCTGCCTGATCTTTCTCCCCCTCTTGGCCCCTCCTCACTGTTCCCACCATAGTGGCCTGAGGAGCGCCCGAGGAACTCTTCTAGCACCTCTTTGCTGACCCTCTTCCAGTTCCCAGAAGGCAACCTTAGTGGCTCGGCTTTAGCTGCCCAGTCCGCCTGGAATGTCCTCTCTCCTTTCCTAGCTCCCCTTTGCTTGGCTACCTGGCACTCTCCTTCAAGATGTTGGTGTCACCAGCAGTCCCTGCAAATCCCGGGTCCTCTGAGATTCAGCCTGCAGTCATAGCCCTGTGGCATCCAATCCCTTCGGATCTCAGAAGCTAAGCAGGGTCGGGCCTGGCTAGTACTTGGATGGGAGACCACCTGGGAACACCAGGTGCTGTAGACTTGGGAGAAGGACCCAACAACCCACTCCCAAAAGTCAATCTGCCATTGAAATCCCTATGAACAGCAGAGAAGCACTGATGATAGTGTTTCGCCTGTTGTACGTAGGGTTGTTACGAGTCGGACACAGACTCAGCGGCACCTAACAATAATTGTACGTGTTTTTCTCGTGTAATCTTGCCTTTGGTCCCATTGTGCACACAAGCAAATTGAGGCTTAGAGAAGTGAAGTGACTGAGTCAGGAGATGGCAGATCCTGCATATAAGGCCATGTCCAGGGGGCACCTGAGCCTGAGCTCTGCCTCTTCCCTCTGCAGCCCTTCCATCCCTGGGGCTCCAACCCTGGCCCAGGATGAGCCAGAGCCATGTCCAGTGGGCACCAGGATAATGAGTGGAGAGGGAAGGACGGACCTGAGGGGTTGCCACTCAAGAGGCTAACCCCAGCATTGTTGCCCACACTGTGTGGTCTTGAACCAGTCACTGCCTTCTTGGGCAGGGGAGGTCTCCATTTCTTCATCGATAAATTATAAGGAGCCCCACACTTGTCTTATATTGTAACGTTCAGTGAGATAATGCACACCACAGAGAGGTCTATAGTTGAAATAAGAGCTATTATAGCACCTGACATTTGTTAAACCTCTACTGTTTGCCTTTTAATCACCCAGTCATTCTGAGAGCAGATGAAAAACAGAGGAAGCTCCGAGAACGTGCCAGGAGTGGTGCCGCGCTATTTCCGAGCCTGGAGCTCAAGAGCCTTCATGTAATTCTGCTCCTTCTCTTGGAATGCAGCCAAGCGGCAGGAGAATAAGCCCAGGCTAGCCCAGTGGAGGACAGGTAGAGAGATTTGCCCAAGGCCACCCAGCGGCAGATCATGGAGCTTCCTCGAGAGCCAAACCCTGACTCATTCCAGGACTCCACTCCATGGCGTCCTGTTGATTCCCTACCGCAAAGCTTTGGGCATGCCTATGCCAAAGCATTTCTGAGAAGGGCTGAGGAGCCCGGGGGAAACTTCAGGACAGGCGCAAATGTGGGCTGGAGCCCTGGACCCAGAGACCCTCTTCCCACTCATGGAGTCATTGAGAATCCGCCCAGAGGGAATTCAGACAGAAGCTCCCCCATCTTCTCGCACAGGTGCCACCCTGAGACCCAGGGAAGGGGATGGATTGCCTGAGACCCGAAAAGCCATGGATGTTGGAGATGCCACCAGAGCTCAACCACACTGACTGCTCATTCTGTGCCCCACGCATGGACCCACTCAGATGTTTAAGGAAAGAAAGTAGGGGGGGCGTCACTAGGAGAGAGAAGAGAGGAGCCAAAGCCCACCTGTGGACAGGAGAGTCTGGGGAAGAGGAAGTGAGGGACCAAGGGATCTCTGGAATGGGGGGCTCCTGTGGAGGCCTTGGAAATTCTAGACTTGGAGCCATAGAAACAGGCCAAGTTCAAGTGTTACGGGGCATATGGCTCACAAAACTGGCCCACACTTTCTCTCCTCTATGTCTCTGCCATTTGTGAGCTGTCTCTTCACTTCCTTCCATTAGGGGATGATATCTGTCTCCATGTTTTCCATTGGGATTGGCCATGGGACCCGCTTTGGGCCCCAAGAGTACAGATTGTGTTTTTCCCAGGCTACACCAAAGACCTCGTACACTTGTGCTATTGCTCTTGGAATTTGGCCGTCTACCGTGACTCTGATGGGGGATGGCACAAGGTTCTTAACTACTGTCATCCCAGTTGGTGACTCTGATGGGGGATGGCACAAGGTCCTTAACTACTATCATACCAGTTCAGCAAGACCAATCTAGATGGTTTTTGCATGCTTGAGCCCAGTCATGGTTAGCTGGCCTGGCCCAGATCAGAATTGTCCAACTGATCTGTCCAGACTGGTAAGCAATAATGAATGCTTATTTTGTGAAGTTGCTGGACTTTGGGGCTGTTTGTTTCTTGGTAATAGCTAACTGATACACCTGTTTCTCTTTCTTTCTTATTTATTTATTTATTTATTTATTTATTTTGCGGTACTGGGGGTTGAACCCAGGGCCTCAGGTTTGCATGTTTTGTAAGTGCTGGACCACTGAGCTGCACCCCCAGCCCTTTTTTTTCCTTTGCTTTTGGAGATAGTATATCGTTAAGTTACACAGACTGCTTCTAGTCTCAAACTTGCGATCCTCCTGCCTCCGCCTCCCCAGCCGCTGGGATTACAGGAGTGCATTACCACGCCCAGCTTGTTTCTCTTACTTTCTAACCTTGTCATCTTGAAAAACCCACTTTACCTCCTCCAAGCCTCAGTTTCCCCATTTGCAACATGGTGATGTTGGTGATCATGCTACTTCCAACTTCCCAGAATCTCTGTGAAGATGAAACAAGAGATCGTGTTCAAGGTTAACAGCCCAGTGCCTGGCATACAATGAGCACTCAATACATGTTGGTTTCTTTCTTCATGGTGCTCTGCTCTAGCCTTGGTCCACCCACGGATTACAGAATATGTCATTTGCTCCCAGGGACCCTCTCAGAAAGACCTGTAATTAAATGATGACAAGGCTAGACTGGGTGCCCTGCACTCCTCTTGAACGCCTGACCAACAGGCCATCGGGGGCAGGCCAGTGGCAGGGCAGGCAGCCCCACTGCAAGCTGAGTTCAGTAGCTCAGTTTGCTCTGCTTGCCAGAGCTTGCATGTTTACATACATCCCATAATTACCATCTGCACAGCCAGCGGCATTTGTTGCAAATGGGCCGTTTCCATCTGTTGAAGCAATTTCCTCAGAGGGATTTGCATTGATCACTTTTTTATGCAAAGCTTTTGTATAGATCATTTTCCCCCCCAATGGTTTTTAATAGGTCTAAATATTTGAGGGGCAAGGAGGGGCCCCAGAAGGAAGGAGGCGAGGTTCTGGGGAGAGTCATGGCTGGGGGGAAAAGGTGAGGGAGGCTGTACTTCCACAAACTCCACCCGAATTCCTCATGTCTGCAGTCCCCAGCTCCACCTCTGGTAAAGACCCCAGACTAGGCAGTGCCATTTCAAATATTTATTGTTTGCCTTTGTACTTGAGCTGGTAGCTGTGGTTAATGGAGGGGCCTTTCGGTGAGGGAAAACGGGGCGTGGTAATTAGCCAAGCAACTGGTGACTTCAGCTTAGAGCTTCGTACCTGTGAGGACCAGATGGACGATTTTGCATATTTTTGACAGCTGTAATGAACAGGGCAGCTCCGTATTGATTAAATGTCTGGGAAATTAGTGCAACCCTCTGGAGCTTCATTATTTACTATTTCTGCTCAAATTCTCAGCAAAGTTTACATAAGCAGAAGTCAGCAAGAAGAGAAGGGGGGAAAGAGGAGGCAGTTGAGCAAGATGATAAATGCTTTCTAGAGCCCCAGCCCTGCACATACAGAATGGAGGGCAGGCTGTGGCTTTGACGTTGAGCTCCTGGAGGGTAAAAAATTATCTTCGTGGACTCAGTTCTGCATCCCCAGTGTCCAGCAGGGTACCTGGCACATAGGAGGTGCTCAGGAAACGACTGTCCCTGAATGGAGCACTGGATAAGAAACCTAAATCTAACTCTAAGTTCTGGAGTCATGTAGAGATTGGGCCTCATCAGGAAAACGACAGAGCATGCCCATAAAGCCAGTGAGATCCTGCCCTTAAAGTAGAACTTGATATCTTTCATAAACCAAAAAAAAAAAAAAAAAAAAGTATGTGCACAAAATAACTACTACCCCTGCCACTACGTCAGCCTCGCGTTGATTCTTTGCTGGGCACCTCTCGAGGCTCTCATGACACTGAGTGACTGGGAGATACTCCATAAGTAAAACAAGACTCCCTTCAAAGGCCTCATCAAGGCTCAGGTGGAGTTTGTCAAAGATGGTTTCCAAATCTCGACATCACGATCACCTGGGGAACTTACTACAGACAGATGTCCTCGTCCTCACTCCCTGAACCTCAGTGGGCCAGAGGCGCTCCCTGGTGGCTTCTGCTATGCCGAAGATGGAGGATCACGATGGCTCTGGAATCCCGGGCTCGAATCCCAGTCTTCCCTCTTATCAGTCACGTGATTGTGCATAGCCTGAGGCTGCACTTTGAGTCCCTGGGTCTTTTCTGCGTCCAGAGGTGGATAAAGCAATTCACCCTCTTCTTTCTTTTTTCTTTTCTTTTCTTTCTTTCTTTTTTGTTTGTTTGTTTGTTTTTCAGTTGTTGGAGGCTGAATCCAGGGCCTCGTGCATACTTTGCAAGTGCTCTACAACTGGACTGGACCCCCAGCCTCTTTCTTATTTTTTTTTTATCTTGAGACAGCATCTCTCTAAATTATGCAGGTTCTCTCTGGCCTTGAACAGCAATCCTCTTGCCTCCACAACCCAAGTGGCTGGGATTACAGATGTGTGCCAGGCAGTGTGGGCTGGGATTTAGCTCAGCTGGTAGAGTGCTGTTCTGCAGTCTCTGAGGTCCTGGGTTTGAGTCCCATCACCACAAAAATGGGAGAAGGATGTGGCCATCCACTCCCGAGGCAATCCCAAAACAGTCAGCCATTGAAACTACGAGGGTCGCTATGAGTCAGACACGACTCGACGGCACCTAACAACAGCCACGCAATGTACTTTTTGAAGCTTGCTGTGCCGTAACAAGTAATATCTTTTACATAGTAGACATTCACTAGATGCCCCTGAGAACTTGTTATTGGACAGATTATATTAAGAGTTGTTTTACAAAAAATGATTACAGTTGCTAAGCTTAAAGTCCTGAGAGCAGCCTGGTGCTGCCCAGGGCATGAGTTTCCCCCTTCATGATCTTTCCCTTCCATAAGCCATGCTGACTTTTTTTTGCACTGGCGTCTGATCTCCTATACATGACCAGCATCTAGAAAAACGTTCCCCAGATGCTAAAGGTCCCCAGACCCTTCTCCCCAGCTCTTGTAGAGATCTCTCCTACCCCTGACTCCAATGGTCTGATCACCCTTCACCTAATGCTCGTAGGTGCCAGTCCTTGGCAGGTCCGTTTATTGCAATGGAATCTCAAAGCCTCCATCACCAAAAGGGAGACATTTTTCTCTGGCTAAGGCTGTAGGCATTTGCCAGATATAGGGATTGGTGTAAGCGACCTCTACAGCGACATGTTTTTCTTCTAGTATAAGCAGAGGTTAATCAGGCATGAACAAGCTAGGTAGGACACATGGAAGCACAGAAGGCAGAGAGACAGAGGGAGAGATGACAGATACCCCAAGGAAGACAGTGGTCAGGAGGGCGGTAATGGATGGTGATGTAGGTGACCACTCCATTTTGCCACAGATGCCACCAAGATTTATGTATTTATCTCACTGGCTTTTAAAGGTATTTGTGTTGGAGATCCTAGTTTATTAACTGGATGAAGAAACAAAATGATGGATGAATGGATGAAAATGAAGGAAGATGAAAAGACAGAAGGAAGGAGAGAGGAAAGAAGGAAGGAAGAATGTATGGGAAGGGTGTACGGATGGAGGGTGGGCAAAAGGAAGGGACGGAGGGAGACAAGGAAGAAAAGGTGCCCAAGGAAGAAAAAGGGTGCCAGTGAGGACCGAGCAAGGAGACAAAAAGGAGAAAAGGTGGGGGAAGGACAAAGACGATCGTTTCTATTGTGCTGTAAACAGTCGTCCAGCCTAACGAAGAGGAAATGGAGTAAATTCGTCCGATGCACCACGGAATATTACTGTACTTCATTTATTTTCCCTCCAATTAGGCAAAAAGCCTGTTCTATTAACAGCTACCCTTGCAGATCCAGACAAAATTAACTCCTGGTGCCTCATCCCGGCAGCAGGGCAATTGATTCTTCCCCGTAATCCGTTTATTTCATTAGCAATACATTTATTTGGTACATGCCTTTTGCCACGCTGCAGCGAGGAAATGGCTCTGTAAGGTGCGGGGCACGGGGGATCGCTTGGAATATTAACCAAATCGCTATTATCGCCATGGCGGTGCTTAAAGATCATATGTAAATCAAATGTCAGGGGAGAAAATTGTAGCGAGAGCTGTCAGGAAACAATTTAGCAGTGGTTAAAGGCACCGCTCATGGCTGGGTGAATCGTGAACTTTGCAAATGGAAAACCGAGCTGGCTTCCACGGTGGGCGCCGAAGGGACCCGAAGGAGACAGAGCAGGGAGGCTGGGAAAAGGCTCACTATGTGTGCTCTCTGAAAACCAAAAAACAAACAGAAAAATGCACGCACTGCTAAATATTCACAGCCAGCTGCTATGGTGAGTTCTCATCAAAAGGGAATTTGGCCTGTGGAAGACCTCTACCACCAAGTCTGCCCTCTTCGTGGAGAAGGAGGATTTAATTACATGGAAAAAAGCAGCTGTTTGGCACAAGTTTGCATGGGCTTTTGATTCCCAGGCTCCCAGGAATGGCTCCAGAAATGGTTTCCACATTGCAAAGCAGATATTGTGGAGGGTATTATTATTATTTTAATATCATATGTCCCCAGAATAGGTGACCTGAATTTTCTCCTTGGGAATTGATCCTTGAGAGGGGTGTATGAGTGTGTGTATAATTGCACATGCATGAAATTGTTGGCAGAGGACTCTGCAGTCAGGGCTCAGTCGCTCCTCTAGGTGTTTTGAGCTGGAAGGTATTTTATACAGGGAGTTAGAAGCGTCCTCCACTGTTGGAAAGACCTAGAAAGCAAGGCTCAGGGAAACTTCCGGGAAGTCCAGAAGCACAGAAATCAGAGGGAGTCTCCACAGGGAGTGTTCATGGTGCGCTTCTGGGAAATGGACGCGTCCTGGGAGCTGATAGAAGCCACCTGCAGAATCCACACTTTCCCTCTGGCCGTCCGGTGTGCCTGCCCGCAGCCCCCCTGGAACAGCAGGGCTTAGCCTTTCAAACCTCGGGGAAGGGCTTCTTCTTCCATGCAGCGCCCCCTTTCCAGAAATTACTTCACGGAGAGAAGATTGCTTTAGAGCTCCATCCTGACTCAGGCAACAGAAATGAGACCTTGGCCAGGGCAGTGCACCTCTCTGAGCCTCTGTTTTCCCACTTCTGAGATGGGCTCACGGTGCCTGTCACAATGTCTTTGTTGGATATAAAACGTCTAGGTACTCAGCAGGCAGTAGATGCCCGGGTCATGCTGACAGCTTTCTATCCTTGTCTTTGACCCTTTGTGTCTCCCCTGGAGGGTAACTTAAAGCCGATTCCCTCCATACACAGACAGCCAGGACATACGGAGTGATTTCCCAGGGTCCCTGGTTCCCCTGGGAAAAGTCCTCCCCTAAAGAAAGCCATTAAGGATTTAATTTCTTATCATCTTCTACTCCAGCTAGCCAGAGTGTTATGAATAATATCCTATTAGCCGGAGACATTCAAATAATCACGCGTTAACATGTTCTTACGGCGCAATGATGAAGCGTCCTCTGAAATCAGCCGCTTATCTCCAGCCCACTCAGGAAGCACTCCATCACTCCCTCCAGCCATGCTCCTTGTACGGCTGGCTCGGGTCCCCACTAATCACGGTGGGGGCGGGCGCAGCCACAGGAGCTGAGCTGACTGCCTCCCAAGGCTGTGGGCTATGGGGGGCCCTGCTGCATCTTCACCCCCTCCTGCTTCATGGCACAGGACAAGGTGCCCATCCCGGTGTCCAGGGAAGCACCTTCCTGAGGGGTACCATTAAATCGCAATCATAGAGTCATTCTGCAATAGGAAGAGAAGGTCAATACATCCATGATCTCGAAGCACATCGAGCTGGGTGCAGATACGAATGGAGAAGAGGTGCCCAAAGGAAAAAATAAACAAATAAAACAGCTAAAATTGAGGCATCGACTTCCCATAGTTACAAGAACCTGTAGAGACAGGCAGCCTGTAATCCTCATTCCCCTAAAGCAGGGGTCCCCTAGGGGTTTAATCCAGACAGGCACCCACACAGAGCATTCTCTGGCCACAGAGGTGTGGGGAGCACTGATTAGCTAAGGCCACTCCTAATGCTTTGCGAGGCTCAGTACATGCCAAGGGCGCAGCCTGCCCCCAGCAAAGGCACCCATTTACTACCAGCAATGTGATGCCCACATGGCCTGGGGAATCACAATGCCTCTTTTTGTCCCCACATCCACCAAAGAATTCTTGGGTGAGTGGTCCACATTTGTACCACACACTGAGTATGTTTTTTCTCTGTTACTTAGGCTCTGGGTGGTTGGATATATACACACAGATGTATATCTCTATCCATGGAGAGGTTGCTGTGGCAAAATACCTGATAGAAACAAATGTATGGGAGGAATGACTTATTGGGGATCACAGTTAGAGGATTTCAGTCCCTAGAGGCAGGAGTGCATGGAGGCAGGGTGGGTATGGAGGCCGAGCAGGCTCTGGGACCTGTGGCGGAGAACCTCATGTCATGGCTGATCAGGAAGCAGAGAGTTACCAGAACGGAGCTAACTCTCCAAAACTCTATAAAACCTCAAAGGCCTGCCGCTCGTGACCTACTTCTGCAAGCCGGGTTCCATCTCCCAAAGTTGCATAGCCTCCCAGGACAGCAGGACTCGCTGGGGACCAAAGAAACCTATGACCGTTGGGGGGCACATTCTGGATTCAAACCATAATACTATTGATACTTGTTTTTGTACCAGCTGGGGAAGAACTGGAGTCATGGCGTGTATCTCACTGATAGTATCTCTAGTCCAAGGAAAAAGGAAGGAGCGCTAATGGGCCCTGCGCTCCACGCTGAGCACTTGGGGCCATGGTCCTGCTTGTGGACATTGTCCCCTTCTCCAGGGGCAAATCAAGACCAGCTCGGATGCTCAGAGCCTGGCCTCCCTGAGCCAGGGAGAGCCCTTGTCTGGACTCTTGAGTCCTGGCACAGAGCGCCTTTACCTGTGTGTGACGTCACACTCCTTAGTCTTTGGGATGCTGGAGACCCCTCTGAGGAGCTGATTAGTTGGCAGATTCAAATGCAGAGATGCCTGGACTTGTTTATTCCCAGGGTCAAGTCTACCCATGATTCCTCACGGCTGAGACCATAGGTGGGGAGTTCTGCCCTGAGATAAGTCAGGGGACAAGGGGTCTCCTGTCCCTCCTGCCAACTCGCTCTGTGGAAAGACAAAGCCTGTCACGCTGGGAGAGGTCCAGTCTTCCTGCTGTCCACACACAGCACCTCAGAACGCTTCCTACATCCGAACCGTCCGCACCCGTCCACCTGCCAGGCCTTCCGGGGGCATGCTCACGTCATAGACAAGCACCCTCAGGCGTCAACAGGTGGTGCCAAGTGCCGAGAAGGGGAGCCCCAGCGCTGGGGGAGAGGACACGCCTTGGGAAGGAGGGCAAAGGTGGCAGGGATGATCTTTGGGGACCACTCTCTGGGTGGCATCTGGGGCTGGAGGTCCCCCGTGAGTTCTTGCTGCATTTGGAACCAAGCAGGTAGCTCCCATCTCACAGGTGATCTGTCTGAGGTCAGAGGCTTCAAGTGACCCCTAGAGCACAGTGGGCCTGCAGCCGTAGCCCTGTGGCATCCGATCCTGTCAGATCTCTGAAGCTAAGCAGGGCCAGGCCTGGTTAGTCCTTGGATGGGAGACCACCTGGGAACACCAGGTTCTGTAGGCTTGGAAGAAGGACCCGGCAACCCACTCCCAAAAATCAATCTGCCATTGAAAACCCTGTGAACAGCAGAGAAGCACTGACAATAGTGTTTCACCTGTTGTACGCAGGGTCCCTATGAGTCAGACACCGACTCAACGGCACCCAACAACAACAACAAGAGCACAGTGGGGATTTGGATCTGCGTCCTTCCCCATTCCAGGCCCCCTTCCCCTCTCCCCCTCACCTTACCTCCCTAAGGGATTCAGGGCCTGTTCTTACCCACAGGCTGTTGATACTGAGGCCACCATCAGTGACCTGCGGGTGGCGGGGAGAGGGACAGAGGAAGGATGCTCCTATTTAGGGGCGCTTCCATGTTTAAGTGCTTCCCTTCCGTTCTCTCTGACCTTGGGTGGCTGCAGGCGCCTTAAGCGCACAGTAATAGACTCTCAGTCACTGTTCAATGCCCAGGGGAATGTTTAAGGCCCTCCACTGGAGTGAATATTTTTATGCAGGCTATAATTTCTTTTAAGACCTTCACAGCATCCCTGCAGCCTCCGCTGTGCCCTCTCCTCCAGAGAGCAGGCAGCAGAGAGAAAAGCCACGTCTCATGAAGGAGCAGCGAGCTCCAGGCAGGAAGCCAGGCAGAGCCACCTCTGGACCGAGGGCCGGCTTGACCTCCTCCCTAACTTAATTTTGCCGCTTAAGCTCTGCTCTTAGGGACAATAATTGTTGTTGTTGTTAGGTGCCATCGAGTCAGTATCCGACTCATAGCGACCCTCTGTTCAACAGGAGAAACACTATTGTCAGTTCTTCTCTGCTGTTCATAGGGTTTTCAATGGCAGATGGATAGCGGTAGCAGTTTTAGCCTACTGCCTCTGATAGGGCTGACCCAGGAGATCAACAAAGTTATCTCCTTTAATTTTCTCAACAACTCTAAGAGGTGAGTAATCTGTGTGACAGGTGAGTAAATAAAAGCACAGAGAGGGCAAGTGCTGTGTGACTTGCCTAAGGTCACACTGCAAGCCATATCAGACACCTAGGCACTGTGGGCTGTACTGTAATGGCAAACTACCTATCTTCCACCCGGAAGCCAAGGGGTCACTCCAAAGATGGAACCTGATCACCTTACTCTTCAGCTCCAAATTCTCCATAGGACCCCTTTGTCCTTGGACCAGAGACAACTCCTTCCCCGCTGTGGCTCCAGGCCTTCTGACGTCTCCATCCTTGCTTTGCCCAACACTCTTGCTATCTCTCAGCTTACAGGTTCCCTCCACATCCCTGCTCTTGCCACAGGTCCTTTGCACCTTCTGTTTCCTCTCCCTGAACATTCTTACCTACATTCCTTCAACTCTCTCCCAGCTGGTTCACTCCTTCCCTCCCCAGCTCCACCTCCTGAGGAAGCCTGCCCAGCTTGCCACTCTTGGTTGACACCTTCATTACTCTCACTTTGCTACAGATGGCCCTGTTCTGTTCTTACATTTATTTATGTAACCATTGGACTCAGATCTGGCTTCCCAGCTAGAATGATGTCTGGTAGGACAGAAGCTATGGCTATCTTCTTCACTGCTACTTTGTCTGTTCCTGGTATCATGGGCATTCCAAAATACTTGCTGAGTGAACGGATAACTGGATGAATAAGGGGTAAAGTGAGTAGAGGCAGGAATGGAGAAACACTTTGGTTGGCCATCCTGTAGGACTAGAACAAAGCAAATTGGATACACACTTCAGGCACGAAATGTAAAGGGCACCAAAAACCTCAGCATCCAAGCTAAATATTTTAGTGCAGGATTTTTAAAAACCCTCAAATTCAACGCAAAAAAAAAAAATCCATGATAAACAAAGTCTAAAAGTTTTAAATAAAGTACCACTGAAAGCTGTATTGGAGCCAGAGACAAAAGGGAAGATCAGTGATATTTATGCTGTCTTTGCTTAGAAGTTTGATCTCCCATTCACCAGGGACCTGTTTGCATTGACATCATTTTCTTTTTTGAGAAGTATCTCATTAAGGTATAATTTATCTTCACCACTGAGTTCATTGGTGTTCCTTAAATTTTATGCCCAATGCTTACCTTGATCCAGCCCTAGCTGGTTCAGGTACTTATATTACTATCACACAGCTCTGTGACCCTAGGCAAGTCACATGGTGACCCTGGGCCTTTTGCTCCTACTGAGTAAAGATAGAGAGATCAATTTGAATCAGCTCACCATTGGTGCCTTCATGGCTGAGACAATGGTCGTGAAGCATCAAGAGGATGCCACAGGGCCTTTGTACTTGCAATGTCTTCTGCCTGGAACACACCAAGTATTCATTCATAGCAGCTACCCATTTACTTTTTCATGGATGAGGAAAGGGAGGCTTAGGGCTATTAAGTATGTTGCTTCAGGTCACAGATTTTGGAAGGCACAGAGCTTGGTTTTGATTGCTAAATCTTCTTTTTGCAGCTTCCCCAAGTCCACCCCTGTTGGGCAGCAGAGCCAGAGCCTGGGAAAGAGTAGGGAAGGACAGGTGGAAAGCAAGTGGGAAGACAGGACGGGAACTGAGGCTTCCTGGGTCCCAGCTGAGGCCCTTTCCCCAGCCCCATTGTGCATTGGTCACTTGAAGTGCCAAACCAATAGACCAGTGAGCTGCACAGCTCTAAAACACGTCGGGGCCTCCTCCAATGGGAAAAATAGTGCCAGCTGCATTGCTGGACCCAGACAAGCTTGACCCCAGCTGTGTGGCCTGCATTCCACCACCCACGCGTTTAAAGGGTATAGGGTCTCCGGGTGTGGCGACACTCTCCTATAATCACAGCAACTCAGGAGGAGGAGGCGGGAGGATCACAGGTTTGATGCTAGAAGCAGCCTGTGCCACCTAGCGAGACCCTGTCTCAAGGTAGAACCCGAGCCGTCACGGGCCCTTTTGTGAATGAGCGGCCACGGCTGGGTGCTGTGTGGATCTTTTCACCTCTCACCGGAAAATCAGGGACGCTCATGGTGATCCATCAGATTGAGTTCAAGGGCTCCCGTCCAAACCGCCAAAGAGCACAGTGCGTTTGGCAGGGTTTCCCTTCCACAGGATAATTTTTTCAGCAGGAAGTGCAGAGCGGTGAGATCTCCTGCCAACCTGAAACCCTGGCTGTCTCAAATGACCGGCCAGGGAAGGCTGCATGCTGCTGGGACCTACTGCTCCTTGTAGGGACAGAGCTTGGGGTAGCTCCATGGTAGAGAGAATGCAAAAGTATGTGTGAGGCCCTGCGTTGGGCCCCCGGTACCGCAAAACAAACAAACAAACAAGCAGTGCATAGGGTGTGGGGAGAAACAAAGGAGGCCGTAGGTTTATTGAGGCACCTGTGCATGCATTTTCAGTTCTTGTGCAAATGGCCTCGTACTGCATACGCTCCTCTGCAGCAGACTTTATTTTCGGTGGTTAGTCCCCGCACATCCTACTGAGGGCTTAAGAATGCACACTTCAGAGACAGATCAGCTGGTCCGAATCTTGAGGACGCAATGCGCAATGTCCTCACGCTCTGCTCCCACCTCTCACAGATGTTCACATCTGGAAAATGGAATGCTGATGTCATGCATGGCAGAGCGGAGAGGAGGGAGGGGTGGGATGGGGGGTCTGTGCACGGCTCTGCTAAGGGGTCTGTAGGGGCTGAGGACGTTGTTCCTCAAAGTAAGCCCGAGCCTTCCAGCTGCTGCCCCATGTTCCAGGGGTGGCCTAACCTTCATGCTGCTGATGGGCGCTGAGGCTCTTTGGTATCAGTTGTGGAACTGCATGTCTAAGTGGGGGTGCAGGTTGCACTTGAGATTGATCATGGCTATGACCCAGCTATACCACTCCTGGGGATATACCCAAAGGGAGATGGGTCATCATACCACAGAGACACCTGCACCTCCATATTCAATGCAGCACTCTTCACAATAGCAAGGATATGGAACCAACCAAGGTGCCCATCAATAGAAGAATGGGTTAAAAAATTATGGTACGTATACACAATGGAATACTACTCGGCAGTAACAAAATAAAATAAAATAATGTCATTTGCAGCAAAATGGATGGAACCGGAGACCATCATCTTAAGTGAATGAACACCAGCTCAAAGAAAGAAATATCGTGTGTTCTCACTCACATGTGGGAGCTGAACCCTACTTAAAGGAAGAAAAAATCCTACACATAAGTTGATATGTTAAAAATTGCACAATTAAACTTAGCAGGAAGGGACCATATAAAGGGTAGAAAGAAGGAGGGAGGGAAGTAGCAGAGGGAAGCGAAGATTGCGAAGGTGGGATGGGGAGGAGGGTCAACGTGGAGCGGGAGAGGACGATCTCAGTGTAAACAGCACAACTTCATGAGTACATTGGAAAAATAATGGAGTATAACCCAAATATACATTTGAGTTTTACTACATATTAACCATAAGTCTCCATAAACCTTGTGGGTTGATGACAGTGTTGCCAGGGTGCATAACGGAAAAAGCCAATGCTGTGTTATTCTGTACCCCGCCATCATTTACTGAAAAGGTAGAAAAAATATATTTTAATAACTACAAAACATTTCAAAATTACTTTATATTTTAATTACAGTAAGACAATGGTAAAGATGGGCCTTTAAAACTTACACTCTTTTGCTGCCCGCACTAATATAATGTCAAATTAAAATGGATTTTTTTAACTTTCAAAAAAAAAAAAAGAAGAAGGAATTGGTCATGGCTGCGATGACTCAGACACTGAGTGGTCACCTGGAAAGAAATATAAAGAGGAAGGTGGGTTCTGTCGGCACGTGTTGATGGTTTGTGATGAAAAAGTACCTGTGGACTGTTTGTGAGAGAGGAAGGAAATAAGAAGAGAAAGGAAGGGAGGAGAAGAAAAAGGCAGAGAGGTCTGGAAGAGGGAGGTTACATGCCAGCCACTAGATCTGGAACGAGGTGCCCCGGACTGGTAGCCGTTAGAATGGCCTTGCTGTCATGGTCGCCCTGGGCTCTGACCCAGAGAGAGTGAAAAACCCAAGAGAATGAAAAAAATCTTCCAGACTCACTGTCATGTGGAGCTTAAGAGCTGGCAGCACATGCATGTCTGTACGCGGATGGATGCACTCTGTGCACGGATGTTGGCGCATGCATTGCTGTTGGTAGGTGCTGTCAAGTCGCTGTCCGACTCACAGCAACCCTGCGTACAACAGGCGAAACACTATTGTCAGTACTTATCTGCTATTCATAGGGTTTTCAATGGCTGATTGTTTTTTTAGGAGTGGGTTGCCAGGTCTTTCTCCCAAGCCTACAGCACCTGGTGTTCCCAGGTGGTCTCCCATCCAAGTACTAACCAGGCCAGACCCTGCTTAGCTTCCGAGATCTGATGGGATTGGATGCCACAGTGGAATGGCTTCAGGATTTGTGCATGTGGATGTGTGTGTGTTTGCACACACGCCTGGGTGTGTCCGTGCATTTCTGCGCCCACGTGTGCAGACATGGGTACTGTACGTACTTTTCTGCAGAGGAATTTCTTTTCCCAATGTAGGCTTCTTAAGTCTCTTCCCACAGGCCTTATTCCATGTGTGCCTGTCTGCACATACGTGTGCAGAAATGAAGTGAGAGTGTCCTCGCGTATATGAACATCTCTGCGTGCACGTGTGTCGGGGGGTGTGGGTGTGTTCATGTGCTTCCTCTGTTAGCAAAAAAAAGTCCAATAAATGCAGTGATGGATAATGGCTGTGAAATGGCTATGAAGGCATCTCTAGACGCACATAGCCAGTGAGTGTTAGCCTTCCCGTCCAGAGCAAAATGCAATCTGGCCTGGCCTTCCCACACCTTCCCCTTTCCCTCTGCTTCCCGTCACTTCTTAACTGTCAGCTCTGCCCCGACCAAGAGCAGGGGGTCCCAGCAGCACGTAACCTTCCCTGGCCTGCTCATTGCCTTTGCAGGGTCAAGCTTTTGGATTGATAGGAGATCGGCACTCTCTAATTACGATTTTTAAAAATTATGGTTTGGAAGGAAAACTCTGTCAAATGCACGGTGTTCTTTGATAGTTTGGGTGGAAGCCCTTGAACTAACTCTCCGGAGGGATTATCACGAGGGGCCCCGATGATCCAGTGAGAGAGAAAACGTCCTCCACATCCTGTAGGAGTGTGCGCGCCTTCACCGTTTGGCCCCTGACTACTCTGGGTTTTACATTAGGGAAGCTTCTCCCAACCATCCCAAGTCTCCTGGTCCACGAGGGCGTCGGCAGCCATCTCCACCTGCTTTTATTACCTGCAGCTCTTTCTTCCGCCTTTGGATTTGTTGTATCCAACTTGCAGACCAGAAGATTAGCTACTTTTGTTAGTATTATGTGCAAACTCAGAGTTATTTGGGCCCTGAGTGAGGCTTATGAGCTGCTGGTTTTTGTTAGGTGCCATCAAGTTGGTTCCGACTCATAGCAACCCAATGTACGATAGAACAAAACACTCCCTGACACTATGCCATGCCCAGCACTATTGTCAGTGCCCCTGTGCTATTTGTATGGTTTTTGATGACTGATTCTTTCAGGACTGGATTGCCACCTCCTTCTCCCTCGCCCACAGCACCTGGTATTCCTAGGGAGTCCCCCATCCATGGACTCAGCAGACTGACCCTGCTTAGCTTTTGAGACCAGGTGGAATCAGATGCTGGGGTGCTATGGCTGAAGACGAGCTGCTGGTTGTTGTTGTTGTTGTTGTTAGGTGCCGTCGAGTCAGTATCCAACTCATAATGACCCTGATAGGGTTTTCAATGGCTGACTGTTTCGGGATTGCCTTGGGAGTGGATTGCCAGGCCCGTCTCCCATTTTTGCAGTGCTGGGAATTGAATTCGGGACCTCAGAGACTGCAGCACAGTGCTCTATTAACTGAGCTAAATCCCAGCCCGTGCTGCTGGTTAGGACAAAGTATTTAGAACATGTAAGTCCTTGCTCGGATCGGTTGCTGAAAGGGCAGGGAGAGTCCTGCTCCACCGCATTATTGGCTGAACACAGCTCCGCCTTGGCTCGTTCATGCATCCATTCACCCATTCCTCACAGGTTTCCGGAGCTCCTGTTACATTCCGGTGTCGTCTGCACAGGGGTCAGGAATGTCGGACGCTGGCCGCATAGACGTGTGAACCTTCCAGAGAGGTGAGAGTGGACGGAGCAGATGCTCCTGAACAAAGCAGGGTCTCTGCCATTGAGATTTCGGTCCACTTATGGGCATGGGATGTTTCTGGACACACGGTAGATGCCCAAGCATAGCTATCAACCCTGAGCTGGAAACGCACACGGTGCAAACACGGCCCGCACATCAGACGGCGCATCCCGAGAGCTGAGTGCTGCGCGGCCACCCAGTCACGAGGCCTTCAGGTGGGCTGGACTTCCCATCGCCTCCTGTGCGCACAGTAAGCATCTCACAGCAAGGGGGCCCTGTGGAGGGCGTCGGAAGCCCCCCAGGTGACTCTCAGTGGCTCAAGACCTCGAGGAAGTCTCTTCCCCTCTCTGGACTTTGGTTCCTCAACCTTAAGATGATAAAATTGGCCCCGGGACCCTCTGAGGCCCACTGGAGTTCAAACCCCTCAATCCTACAGTCTCTACCAGGGCTGCCAATGGTGAAAATCCCTGGGCGTGGACTGCTTACCCCGTCCTCAGTGGTTGATCAGTGTCTTTGCCTTGCCTGAGCCCAGGAAGCAGGTGCTATGTGCCCATTTTACAGATGGGAAAAACTGAGGCTGGAGCAGTCAGGCAGCCCATGCAGGTTCTGCAGCTAATTTCCCAGGGTTGGGTGCAGACACAGGCAGCCTGGGCCCATCTCTCAGCCATCAGCATGCTGCCTGCTTCACATCTGGTGGCTGCTGGGTCCAGGGCTCTGTGTTCCTAACCAGCCTTGCCCGGCTCCGTGCTTCCCTATGCCTCTACCTGAGGCCTTTGTTGGTGCCGCCTCAAGGTTGCCATAGCACAAAGGGTGCAGGAGGGTAGGGAGAGGGGCCCCAGGCCCTCTGATGCTTTGGAGCTGGAGGCAGGCCGCCCCCACCTCCTGCGGTCCCCACGCACTGTTCCCCTGCCTGCTCAGCTGGTGCTGGCGGGCAGATGGGTTTGCTGGACCATCCTGCCAGCCTGCCAGCTGGCCCGGCGTGCCCGGCGGCTGGCACCTCGGCCACTCGTGTGGGCTGCCGGCCCGCCTCCCACAGGCGTGCAGCTGGCAGCCGGAGCAGATGGGCCGGCCGGGCCCTGGACTCTCTGTGAGGCTGCCAGCTGGCTCTGCCACGCCTGCACCTTGGCACCTCTGGACTGGCGTCGGTGGGCAGCAGCCTGACGTGTTGGCTTCCTACGGATGGGCAGCTGGCACCAGCAGCGGAGAGGATGGCTCCTGGGCCCCCATGTCCAGGGGTCTCGGCCGGTGGGCACTGAAGCCAGAGTCCACCCTGCCGGCACCCTGAGGCCTTTGCAGCGGGAGCAGGCATCCTCTCCCAGGCTTTCTGGAATCCACACTGATTTCCACAAGTGCTGGCTTCCTGGGGCAGGGTCACTTCTCAGTCCTTGACTCCCAGCATGCCAGCCTCTCACCTGGCAGAGAAGTGGTGCCCCCCGCCTGGCGCCCCCACCCTTGCTCCAGCAGAGTCTGGCCTCCAATGCCTTTGCAGTTTGGCTGCTTCAAAGACCTAGCTTCTATAGGTGCTGGAGGACTGGACCCCAAGGGGGCTGGGGTGCCAGGCAGCTGCTCTGAGAAAATGCAGTGGCCTGGGTTCTATTCGCACACGTTCCCATGCAGGCTGTGAGAAGGTGGGCCTTTCCCTACCTGGGTCTTCCCCACCCCTTCCTTCTCAATTCTCACTCTCGAGTCAGTAGATCAGCATAGCCAGAACCTGCAAGGAGCACCAAGGGACCAAACAGAAACGATAAGGACACTTAAATGCTGATTCCCCCAATTGGATCAGTGCACATCATATACATATGTGTCAGAATATCATCTTGCACCTCATAGACATGTACAATCATTCTGTGTCAATCAAAAGAGAGCTTGGGAGTTGGGCATGGCTCAGTGGTAGGGCGTTTGCCTAACACGTATGAGCCCTGGGTCCCAACCCCAGCACTGCAAAAAATCAATCAAAATAAATTTCTTCTAACCATTTTAAGGAATTGAACAATTCTGGTGACATTTAGTCCATTCATTTAGTGAGACCCTAATCAACAAAAGTCTACTTTCTGTCTCCAAGGATTTACCTATGTGGGACATTTCATATACATGGATCGCATGATCATTTATGCCTGGCTTTTTTCACTTTGCGTGATGTTTTCTAAACTTATTCATGTTGCCGCATGTATCACTACTTCATTCTTTTTTATGGCCAAATAGTATTCCACTGTGCACACCTGCTCTTTGTCCCATAGATTTCACTTCTGGAAATTTAACCCAGGAAAATTATCACAAAGTTGTAGGAAGAATCTCCACCAGGATCTTTCTTCAGGTGTTATTTAGATGGCCACAGGATGATCTTGGAAAAATCAATGGTGCTTTACCTAGTTGATTCAGTCCTATGATGGTATCATCAGTCACGTCACAGCAGAATATTTCATAATACTAGAAAATACTGATGGCATATTGATACTAACTGAGTTCTGGGTGAGCCGTTTTAACTCATTCTTTCCATTGCACAGAGTTTGGTCTTTATAGGGGAGTTCACCGCATGCCACGTCCTGGTCTGGGGGCCGAATGTCAGGCAATGGCTTCAGTAGACAAACATTGCTGACTGTACGTAGCTCAAGGAACTCTAGAGCGTGTGAGTTTGGTGGGGCCTCCTGTATCGGGGCGGGGTCCATGGGTCCAGGTAAGAGCGGGTTATACTCAGGCATCTTGAGCGCCTGGCAGCTAGAGAACGCTCTGGAGTGTATTATACGTCATTTTTCTTTCTCTCTTTTTATTTCCCTGTGATATCCACATAGTCTTCAATAAACATGTGACTTTTATAATCAGGAAAAAGGAAGCTGATCTGTAAGTCGTGGGCTGGTGAAGAACCAACTGCATTAACACCGAAGTGAACATAATAGAAATTTAAATAAAAGGGCAAAACTAACCTTTTATAGAGTCTCTCCTTACAATTATGTTTATGCATATGAGTAATGAGTAAAATCTTCATAGAAACCCAGTTCCTTCGTGTTGTGGCTGGCACAGAGCGGGTGTTCAGTAAATATCTGTTGGAAGAATGGATCACTTATCCTTTGAATTCTTATATTTTTGTATTTTCTTCATTCCCCTCCAGAGCACATGGTTCCTTTCTTTGCGACACCAAACATCATGGTGACTGTTTTTTCTTAAACTTCAGGTGCAAAATGCATTTGCCAGGTAAGTAAACTTTAGTGTAAGGAGCTTAGAGAAACAGGTTTGACGGAGCACCTTCTGCCTCGTAGTAGACCTTTGAGAATGGTTTGTCCCTTCCTTGTCCCTGGAGTACCCTAAGAAGGATCCTATTGTCAAGAGAACATTGATTCCCATACAGCTGTTTCTCTTCTGCTCTCTCGTGACCAAAATCGCAACCTCCCTGTCTCAGCCCAGACCCTCAGAGCTGGGAGAGGATTTGAAGGTCCCTGTCCCACCCTCTCTCACTCCAATCCCAACTGACAGATGAGCAGACTGAGGCCCAGAGAGGGCAAGCGACCCACCCAGGGCCCCACAGGAGACCAGTGAGAGAAGGCATGGGAATTTGCTCCTCGCTTCTCACAGTCCCATACTTTCCATCGCACCCAGCTGCCGCTGCTGAGGTTAGTATCCAGGTGATCGCGAGGTGCGAAACTGTGTGCTTCTTGGGAACGAGCGTGCTGGGCTTTTTTAGAGATCTTGACCTCCTTGAGACCTTGATTTCCCTCTCGAAACCCACGCTTTCATGACAGCTGCCTTTGTCCTCGCAAAGAGGCAAGACCCGGCTTCCAGAAGGAAAGCTCTAGACGCCTGCTGCTCTCTGCCTTCGCAATGACTGTGATGCTCGGACTGTGGCCTGTCCTGAAAAAGACTTGTCCTTGAGTGTGTCTGACCTCTCCTGACACCTCCCAGGAGCCAGCTCCTGTGCTGGGCTCCAGGGGTGCAGGGACAGGCACAGTCCCTCCCTGCTGGACTCAGAGCAGAAGACAGAGACACACAAGTGTGAGGGAACAAAGCCCCAAGCCCCAAGGAGACCGGTCTCAGGAGAGGGGCTGCTGTGCTGCACTGGATGGAAGCTTCGGCGGGCACCACGTGCTTACGGCAGGAACTCCTAAGCTGTAGCTCAGGGAGGGGCCACTGAGTCAGGGAAGCCCTTGACGGTGCATGCGAACTGGTGGGAAGGCATATCTTTTTTCTGTTGGCAGAGACTATACGATCGTTCATCTGATTGTCAGAAAGGATTTTAGTTCTCTCTCCTTTGCAAGGGATTTAAGAACCACTGTCTTTGACGAATGGGGCATTGTAAGCTAAAGGAAGAGTCGGCACAAAGGTGAGGAGGTAAAATGTGCACTGCTGTTGTTACGTGCTGTCAGGTCGGGTCCGACTTGTCACAACCCTATATACAACAGAGTCACAGGGTTTTCGGTGGCTGATTGTTTTCAGGATTGTTTTGGGAGTGGGTTTCTAGGTCCCTCTCCTATTTTTGTGGTGCTGGGGATCAAACTCAGAGAGCACAGAGCAGCGCTCCACCAACTGATCTAAACCACAGCCCACAAATGTGCACGTTGTTGTTAGGTGCCATCAAGTCGCTGTCCAACTCATAGCGACCGTACATACAACAGTAGAAACAGTATTGTCAGTGCTTCTCTGCTGTTCATAGGGTTTTCAATGGTGGATTAATTTTTGGGAGTGGGTTGCCAGGTCTGTCTCCCAAGCCTACAGCACCTGGTGTTCCCAGGCGGTCTCCCATCCAAGTACTAACCAGGCCCAACCCTGCTTAGCTTCTGAGGTCTGATGGGATTGGATGCCACAGGGCTATGGCTACAGGCCAAATGTGGATCACATGGTGGAAAAATGTGGTCTGGGAGGGTGGGGTATGGAGAGGGTGGGGGCAATGCCGAGGATCAAACCAGAGCCCCTTACTCGGGTCTGGGAAGAAGCGTGAGGTGGAATGACCGAGGGACCGAGGCTCAGGCTATAGCTCTCTTGAGTCCTCAGCTAATTTTTTGGCTTTTCATGCTTGAGCTGTCGGCCTTAACTCCCCAGAGCCCTGTGTTCCCCCTAACCCTAAGTCAGATTGACCTCGCCCCAAACAGGCACAGCGAGCATCTGAGGGTGCTGGGGTTAGGGGGCACTGAGGCTCAGAGTAGGGACAGCGACTGTCCAAAGTCCCAGAGTCAGTAGAGCTGGGAGTAGGACGCAGTCACTCCAGCATGCCCGCCGTCCTGGCTTGCCTTCCACGTGACCTAGAGAGAAGCCAGTGCCCTTGACGCTGCCCCAGCCCCAGCCCCTCCAGGAAGGCTCAAGGCAGGGTGCTCCAGCCCCGGCCTCCCTCCCTGCCTGCCTCTGCCCCCTCTGCATCCTTGCAACTCCCCGGTCATGTATAAAACATCCCCAGCAACCACTTATTCCTCATGCATTTTCCATGAGGCCAGGCCCAAGTTAAAACAGATAAACATAAAAATATCAAGAAGCACTTTTTTTAAAAAGGCCATGTTTCATAAAATACCAAGAGACCCATTTTCACACACGGCCTCCTCTCGGGCCGGCCTCGTGGGTCATCTGTTTCCCCTCCTCTGCTTTTCTCGCCTCTATTAACATCGCCCCTGCCCCTTTCCCACCTTCTGCCCGCCTCACCATTGTCCTTTTGCAGTGGCCCCTTCTCTCTTCTTCTTCTCTTTTCTGGACCCGCTTTCCTCCACCCACTTGCCCCACTCCTGAAGTTTCCCAGTGTCCACTGCATCTCCTGGATTCTTCCCAGCTCTATTTCTCCTCCAGTCATCCCTCTCTTCCTATCACTTGACTCTCTTTCAGTCTCTCTGATTCTCTTTTTCTGGACTGCTCTAAGCTACCATCTCTCTCTTTTTTTCTCCCTGCTTCTCTCAGAGTTCCTTTTGTCCCTCCCCTATGGGAGGAAAAGAGCTAAAAGTGCCAGGCATGGTGGCGCACACCTGTCATCCCAGCAGCTTGGGAGGTAGAGGCAGGAGGATCACAACTTCGAGGCCAGAGGGAGCCTGCATAACTTAGCGAGACCCTGACTCAAGATAAAAAGTAAAAAGGGGGGGCTGGAGGTGCAGCCTAATGGTAGAGCACTTGCAAAGTAAGTGTGATGCCCTGGGTTCAACCCCCAAGTACCACACGCACACACACACACACACACACACACACACACACACACCAAAAAAAAAAAAAAAAAGCTACAAGCAATAGAAAGGACGATTCCAAGAATTAGTGGAAGTGTAAAGCAACAGGAACCCCATGTACTATTGGTGGGCCTGTATATTGGCGCCACCACTTTGCAAACTGTTTGACAGTTTCTTTCCTACCTAAACGTGTATTTACCTTCTGACCAGAGAGTCCATTGCGCGTTACGTTCCCAGGAGGAGTGAGGGCTTCCATCCCCCAAAAGGCGTGGGAAGCGTATTTATGCCAGCCTGGTTCCTAATGGGCCAACCTGGAGCCAGCCCAAATGACCATTTAAAGGAGAATAAATAATTGCATGCTGGTACATTTATGCCTTGGAATACCACGCAGGGATAAGAATGAACTATGGGGACACGCAATGCCAGGGATCAATCTCCATAACGTAATGCTTTGCAAAAAGGTAAAAGAATAGATCCGGTCTGATTCCGTTTTGCATCAAGTCCAAGAACGAGCAAGATTAAAGCACAGGGCTGAAGTCGGAAGATGGTTCTCCTGGGGTCTTTCAGGAGGGGCACCTCGTCTTGGAGGAAGCCGCTGAGATCCTCCTCAGAGGCTGAGCTGCTCTGTAGCTTGATTCAGACACAGAGTGAATGTGAGCCAAGTGTCCGTCCTGCTGAGCATCTGGGTTCCGTGCAGCTCCCTGGTGGGATTTGGCCTCACTGAAAACATAAAGAAAAATGATGTATGATATTGTTTATAATAATAATTAAAGATTATTATTATTATTATTATTATAAGCAATACCATCTATTTTTTTTTTACTATTATTGGTACGACTGTTGGCAAATGATTTGAACTCAGGACCCACAAACAACAATGTGTTTCTGATCCCGTTGGTTACGATGGAGATAGCTATCTGTACACCCCATGGCTGAAAGCCCAGCTCCCTACCAGCCTGGGACAGGGCCTCAGACCCCACAGATGTCACCAGCTCCAGGGCACTCAAGCGCCCTTAAGATTGTTTGGGAAGACCTGCCCAGAGAGACCTCGTGTCTTCCATTTCTGAAATGCTAGGAATCTTTCTGGCCGGGATTTAGCTCAGTTGGCAGAGCACCGCTCTGCAGTCTCTGAGGTCATGAGTTCACTTCTCAGCACCACAAAAATGGGAGACAGACATGGCAATCCACTCCCAAGGCAATCCCGAAACAGCCATTGAAAACCCTATGAGGGTCGCTATGAGTCAGACATGACACGACGGCACCTAACAGCAACCACAGGAATCTTTCTGAGGCTTCCTTATCTTTCCCCAGCTTCATCTCAAACTGTCCACAGGATGGTCCAACTCAGCACTGGCCCTGATGACCGAGCAGTGAACAGACGGTGCAGAAGCTGGACCCACATTCGTGGGAAGAAGGTGGCCCAGCCGGAAACTGTCCCGCGCCCACAGCCATCCCAGGGCTCTCACGGGCAACCAGGGAGGCTGGAGAGGGACCAAACGCCGCCTGGGGACTCTGAAAAGGCCTTTATTTATGTTTTTCTCTTAATCACGTCCTCCTGGGAGGAGAGGAAAACAGAACCCGGCTTCCCTGCCTCAGCAACGTGGGGGTGAACCCGGCACCCGCAACCCTTGAAGGTGAACGAAAACCTCCCTCATTTCCATCCAGGAGGGAGGCCGGAGACCAGAGGGACTCAGCACTATTAGTTAAATAATGGTGCTTAAAAATGCATTGAATTCAGCCACCTCTCCCCCTCCTAAAAAAAATCTGGAATTTTCCTATTGAGTATACTTTTTCCCCTTGCCCATGAATATTAATGCTCTTCTCAGAGAGATCTACTTGGGAAAAAAAAAAAAAAAAAAAAACCAAGAATAAATTAAATACCTACAGATTTTTCTAATTCCTCTTTTTGGTGACATGCCGTCATTACATCAAATTACCGAGATGGGCCTCGTTCTTTCCTCTCTCTCTCTCTCTCTCTCCCTCTCTCTCTTTGGGTGAAAATTATGGAATATAAAGTATATGTAAATGGAGCAAAGGAGGGGAAAAAACACTGTGGAGGAAGAATAGGGGAAAGAGAGGCATTAGGTATTCCGCGGGCGTCGTCGCCAGCCAATTAATCAAGCAGTGGCGAGCAGGGGAAGCAGAGGGATGAATTCGCCCTTCATGTTGATGGGGCCGGCGCGGGGCAAACGCTACGGCACCTGAGCTCACGGTTAGGCATGCAGAAAGGGATCATGGGAATATCTTCCCGTCTTTGTCTTGCTCGTGAAGGATGGAAAATGTCAAGCTGTTGTTTGGCTGGATGGAGGGGGGCGGGGTGGGGGGAGTGGAGGCGAAGTCGCGCAGGCTGGCGAGGCAAGGGTTTAACTCTTTGAGGACCCCTCTGCCTCCCCAGCCCCGGCCCCACCTTCGTCTCTCTCTCTCCCAGACATCTGTAGGCAACTCCGCCTGCAGACAGCCGGGAGAAAGGGCTGATGGATGGGAGCACGCGGGGCTGGGGCGGACAGCGTGTGCGCGCACGTGTGCGCGTGTGCGAGCGAGCATGTGTCTGTGGACACGCATGTCAGCAGAGGGGGACAGGAGGAATTTTCTGCTCCCCCCACCAAAGGGTTCTTTGTTCACACTGGGATTGAGTGCCTTCTCCCTCCAGCCCATCACGGCTCCTGGAGGGGAACGGTGGCTTCAAACCTGACAGCCAGGGCCCAGGATGATGGTGGTAATGAGGCTTGGAGGTCGGAGTGAGGCTCCCTCCAGGTGGCCGTCAGGGTGCAGCGCCCACCAGAATGCCAGCGTGGCTCTGCAGGAGCAGGCTGTCCGTGGGGCAGTGCTAGGGGGAAGCTCAGCCCACGCTTGACACTCACACCCATAACAGTGGTCACTACAACAACAGTCACAACGTGCCAACTTCATCAGCCACGCTAGGTCCCGACTCTCAATTCCCACGTTATTTCACTGCCTTTAAGCTCAGGCGTTGATCCACAGACTGGGACAGAGCGCGTGGGTCTCCTCAGCTGCCCTGGGAATGGGCCTGGAGGGCGCTGAGGGGTTGGCTGGCAGATGAGGACGTGGTGGGAGACACGGGAAGGGCTTTGTAAGTGGCTGCAAAAGGCGCTTACCCAAGCCTCCAGCATGCACCCCACGGCTCACCGTCCTCTGGCCAGACATGGACGAGCAAAATGCCCTGTGCTCTGCCCCACCATGCTGTCCCAGAGCCAGCCTATGAGCTCATCCCACGAGCTAGTGCGAGCCCACATGTTGAATCCCAGCCACTCAAAAGTGTGGTCCAGGGCCCGGCAACACCCTCTCCCTTGAGAGCTTGCTAGAAATGCAGAGCAATCAAATCAGAACCTCCACATCCCTGGATGGTTTGGGTACAGAGTGAGGTTGAGAAACGTTGTTCTAAGACAAAGTTTTAGCCCACATTTACTATCTGAAGTCTGGGTGAATCTGAGAGTAAAGACAGCTTCTACTCCATGTGATGCGTTACTGGATCAGGTCTGCTGGGACCCCTGTGCTCTCTGCCTTACATACATTCTCTCAGCCCCTGCACACACTACCGGTGTATCCACATCATGGATGAAGATACAGAGCCCAGAGAGGTGAAGGACCAGTCCAGGGACACACAGCCAGGATGGGGCTTAGCTAGCCTTTGAACTGAAGCATCAGAGAGTCCCTCCAGGTCACAGATTCTCAAATTTGAGCATTTAACAGAATCACCTGCAGGGGTTGGGGAAACAAATTTTGAGGCCCCAACTCAAAGTTTCCAGTACCTTAGGTGGGAGAGCCCCACATCTGCATTTATACCATGGTCCCAGACTGTGGTGCTTGGTGGTGCAAATTTGAGGACCACCCTGAGGGGCGCCTCTCATGTTGGGATTGTCCGTTCTGCAAAGAAACCAACTGGCTTAGCGATCAATTTCAACCAGATCTCACTGAGACTCCAGTCAGTGCCTCTGCCCTAAAAAGGGACAGGAAGGGAGGGAGGTACGCTCGGGAGCTCCCCGATGACTACGGGACCAGCAAGCAAAAGAGAGAAGGTGCGCTACGGAGGGGACGCTGCCTTCACGCAATCTGACCTGGTGGGATCCGCAGTCTTGGCGCCTCTCACTGTCATGGCTAACTGAGGTCCCTGCAGCATCGTTGCCATGACACCGCCTCCCTCCCCTGCCCTGGACCCTACGTGGTGTGAAGATGCTCCCTTCCTCTCCTCACTAATCAGACAGTTACAAGGCCAAGGCCCAGGTGAGCCTGGCCAGGCTCTGTGCAGGCCACGAAGACCAAGGGAGAGGAGTTGCCGGCTCTGCCCCCCACATCCTCCAGCAGCCAGGCGGCCCCCCTCCACCCGGACAGCTGCGTGGAACTCTGAGCGAGGGGTCCCTAGGATTCACAGCCGAGGCCTCCGGCTTATAGGTAATGTTACTCGCAGAGTTGACTGCTTTGGGGAAATGTTATATTTGTTCATGGGCTAAAAGAAAATCAGATAATTTTAAGATGTAAAATAGGAAGGAAAATCCCCGAAGACCCTCTCCCCAAGGGGGCTTACTTAGAAATGGTCTTGGCAAATTTCCTTTGGGCATTTTCCATCGCCCTCTCTTCCTCCCCAGCTCACTTTTCTTCTTTCCCTTCCTCGCCCCTCCCTCCACTCCCCCTCCCTCTTCCTCTTCCTCTTGGTCTTCCCTGACCTTCCTCTTCCTCTTCCTCTTCCTCTCCCCCGCCCTCCCTGCGCGCCTTCTCTTTGCTCTCTTCCTTCCTTTCCTTCTCCTTCTCTCTCCTCTCCTTTTCTCTCCCCTTCCCCCTCTCTTTCCCCTTCCCTGTCCTCCTCACCTCTGCCCTCCTCCCGCCCTCCCGTCCTCCCTCTCCTTCCCTCCATGACTCCCTCCTTCCCCCATCTCTCTCTTCTGCCCTCTCCATCACATCCTGATGGACACTGGACACAGCTCCCCACATTGCCAAGTGGTGGTAAAGCAAGTCCAGAAGTCCATCACCCACCAAAGGCAGAAAGGGGGAAGACAGACTCTGCAGGCCAGAGGCGTGAAGTGCCGCGTGGCCCCACAGACCGGCAGCATCTGCCCGAGGGTGGGACGACTGAGGGAACATGCAGCAAGAGAGCTGGGAGTGGGCAGAGCCTGGAGAATGGGGGACACCAGGCCATTCTGTGCACTTTAGACTTGACCCCGAGAGGAATCGGGAGCCATGGAAGGTTGTAGGCAAGCCAGAGCCTGGGTCATTTTGGCCTGTTATGAAAATTCTCTGGAAGTTAATGAGGGGTCAGATGAAGAGAGATGAGCCGGAAGCAGGGAGGCCGGCTGCCCCCAATGCATCAGAGCTCAAGGATTTGGAAAGAATACCAGTAAGACACCAGTGCAGGAGCCTGCTGGATGCCAGGTGTTTCCAGATCGGGGGAAATGGAGCCCTGACTCCAGAGGCTTCCCATCTGCAAAGTCCAACCCATACTCACCTTGTGTAAATCCCCCACCTCTCTGAGCCTCAGTTTCCTCATCTACAAAATAGCTTTCAAATCCCCACATAGCAAAATGTTCAAACAGCAACTGGGTCCAGCTGGATTTTGCAAGTTATAAAGTTCTTTACCAAATCGCGACTGGCCGATGCTTCCATGTTTATGGTTGGTTGTGTCTGCAGATCCTCGTGGATTTCATGAAACTGGTGCAGGCTACCTTAGGTTTCTGTGCATGGGCGTCTTTCAGCTGCTGCCATTGGAACTGCTCTGTGTACTGGAACTTTCTGTGATGATGGAAATGTGGACCTGTGTTGTCCAGTGTGGCAGCCACAAGTTGCCCGCAGAGCAATTAAAGTGTGACTGGTGGGATTGAGGAATCACATTTTAAATTTGTTGTTGTTAGGTGCCATCGAGTCATGTCCGACTCATAGCGACCCTCATAGGGTTTTCAATGGCTGACTGTTTCCGGATTGCCTTGGGAGTGGGTTGCCAGGTCCTTCTCCCATTTTTGTGGTGCTGGGAATTGAACTCAGGACCTCAGAGACTGCAGCGCAGCGTTCTACCAACTGAGCTAAATCCCAGCCCACTTTTTAAAGTTTATTTAGTTATAATTAATTTGCATTTAGATTTAAACAAGTACAGGTGCCTGTTATATAGGAAACACAGACTTGGAAAGGGAGGTCTCTAAACACATGGACTATGTCTTCCCTGCCTGCAGCTGTAGCCCTGTGGCATCTGATCCCATCAGATCTCGGAAGCTAAGAAGGGTCAGGCCTGGTTAGTACCTGGATGGGAGACCGCCTGGGAACACCAGAAGCTGTAGGCTTGGGAGAAGGACCTGGCAACCCCCTCCCAAAAATCAATCTGCCATTGAAAACCCTATGAACAGCAGAGAAGCACTGACAATAATGTTCCCCTGTTGTACAAAGGGTCGCTATGAGTTGGATACCGATTCGACGGCACCTAACAACAACAACAACATGTCTTCCCTACTGGCCAATCCTCCCTTTACAACGGATGGATAAAAGGATAGTTTGGTGGATGGATAGAAGGATGGACAGAAGGAAGGGTGGATATATTGGTGAATAGATGGAAGGAAAGAAGGAAGGAGGAAATAGGGAAGGATTAGTGGGTGGGTGGATGAATAGATACATGGATGGATGGATGGATGGATGGATGAGTGGGTGGATGGATAGATGATGGATGGATGGTTGAATGGGTGGACAGAAAGATGGATGAATGGATGGATGAATGGATGGATGGATGGAAAGATGGATGGATGGGTGGATGAATGGATTCATGGAAGGATGAATGGATGGCTCAATGGGTGGATGGACAGACTGAAGGATGGACAAATGGGTGGATGGATAGATGATGGATGGGTGGACAGAGGATGGATGGATGGATGGATGGGTGGATGGATGAATGGATGGACAGAAGGATGGATGGATGGATGGATGGATGGGTGGGTAGATGAATGGGTGGATGGACAGATAAATAATAAAGATGAAAAGGCTTCTAAATCAAACTCAAAAACATCAAGTTAATGTCTTTGTTCCATCACTTATCTATTAAAGGACTTAAGGTGACATACTTCACCTCTCAGACCTTCAGTTCCCCCCTCTAACATGGGGATAATAATATTCCTCACCTCAGTGGGCTGCCATGAGGTTCAAACGCAACACCATCAGTAACTCGTGTGGGGCAGGGCTGTTATCTTCCCTGTCCATTGAGCAATTGAGTAAAAGGAGCTATGGCTCCCGGGACCCAAGAGGTCTTCAACAGACATCTGACGGATGAAGGCACAAATGAGCAGCCCATCATTCACAATATGAAGTCAGGCAAGGGCGATCATATTCTGGGAACATTTGAAGGATGGCTATTTAGGGGCCTGAGGGGAAGCCATTGGAGAGTGGCATGGGTGGGTCTTGGTGGAGGGGAAGAGCTGGGTCAAGATTTAGGAGTCTTGCAGATCTGGGCCCGAATCCCAACACTTGTGCTTTGTAGCTCTGTGATTTTGGGGAAAATCTCTTCACTGCTCTGTAATGTTCACCAACACTAACAGCTTGAGGAGGCGTGCCCACTTCAGAGGACTGGAGCAGGAGGACATGGGCTTTAGCACGTGGAGTCACCACGTTGGGACCAGCCGTAACAGGCGCTCAGTGTACGCAGGTCCCATAACCAGCCCCTGCCCGGACCTGGGCGGAAGGCAGGGTCAGCACAGTTGGCACTCATATTGGGGGGCTGGCAGGTTTGCTCCTCTGCTGTTGTGTGGAGAGTAGAGAAGGGAGTTATCTGAAGGTGCCTTTCCTGGAAGGATGGACTTTCTTCTCTCTGTGAGTGCTCTTAACCCTGGAGACAGCAGCCCCAAAGCCTAAGGGCTGTGAACAAATACAACTCTCTACACTCAGCCTGGCCACCCCGGCTTGTACTTTCCAGCATCAGTCCTTCCAGAATCGGGCCTGTCTTGGGCTTCTCGGTCCGATGCAAGTTTCTAAAATGCTAATGTAAAGATGACATCTTCTCGATTTCCAAAAGGAAGCCCCTCCGTCCTAAGTGGCCTGGGAAGAGCACTGAGCTGGGAGCTGGAAGCCTGGCCCGGCCTCAGTTCCAGCACCGCGTGAGCCTCTCTGGGGCTCAAAAACGGGCAGGAGTTCTCCGATCTCCTTCCAGCTCTGACTCTCATCAGCTGCCATTCCCAGATCTCCGGCTGGACGCTGGGGTACACAGCTGGGAACCAGGCAGCTGCCTCCTTGGGGTTTCGCCCACCCACGTGGCATCTGTGTTCTCTGTATCAAAATCCCTCATTAAAACAGAAACACCTGGGTCTGGGTGATGCCTCTGACCTGGGCTGAGTGCATCCAGCCCTTGGGTGTGCGTGGCGTGAATGAACCTTAAATATGGAAGAACTGTACCTTGGGCAGCTCTCTCTCCCCCATCCCCACCCACAAGCACCCCTGCCTTTCCTGTTCTTTTCAAAAACAGAAGAACGTGGTACCAGGGGATGTTCTCCTCAGCTCTTGTTATTTTGTGAGTGACATTACAGAAAATGGATTGAGATATCACGACGTCCACAATCAGTTTTTAAGTAGAAAAAAGCTATAAGTGTAAAAACTCAGGTTACAGAGGAATCGGTATGGTACGGCACTTTATTTTCAAGATATATACCATTTAAATGTGTGTTTATATGGAAAAGTATAAATTTTATGGGGAAATGGTCCTGGAGGCACACACAGTGAAATGCTAACGGTCGTTCTCTCTGGGAGGGAGAAGTGGGGGATTTCTAAAAGATGCTCTTCCCCCATTCCACCACCTCTGAGCTGCCAAAGTAAGGAGGCGGGGGGATTTGCTCACCTCCAATCCCTGGAGAAGGACATCACGTCTGGGAGAGTGGCAGGTCAACGAAAAAAAGGAAGACCCTCCACTAGATGGATTGACATAGTGGCTGCAACCTTGGGCTTAAACATTAAAAAAGATCATGTGCCTGGCACAGAATCGAGGAGTGTTTCGTTCTGTTGTACATAGGGTTGCTACGAGTTGGACCTGACTCAATGGCACCCAACAACAACAGTATACCTAGTACCTGTCACAGCATTGACACATATTAAGTGTGTAATAAATATCTGCTAAGTGGATGGAGAGAAATTGTTTCTGCACATTTTCTATAATACACGGCGCTTGTTCTTCTAAAGAGGCAAATTAAGTGCTGCATTTTTGAATAAACACTCTTAAAGCACACAGGCAAGTGGTCTACTCCAAGCTGCATTATGGGGGGCCCAGGAAAAAAAAGGAAGATGGGCTGCTTGAACAGATGGAGATGGGAAAAGGGGACAATCTTTCATGGTGTGGCCTGCAGTGCCTGGCACACATCCTGGGGTGCAGAGGGAGGTGCAGGCAGCAAATGGTGGGGGCAGGGCTGTGCTGGCAGTACATTGGCACCATCCTGACCTCCCCAGGCAGGGCCAGGGCAGCAGCTTCCCTGGGTGCTGGAGAAAAGGATGATGGGAAATCTGATGGTCAAGGTGACTTGCATCACCTCCCTCCCCTACCTACCCTGCAGTCCAAGCCTCCCACCCCAAGCACCGTGTTTTGGGGTCCACTGTTGGAGCTCGGCCCCCAGGGAGGCCCCACTGGGCAGTGCCTGGCAACTTTAGGAGGCAGCGCCTACAGGGAGATCCTGAGGTCACTGGGGGACGCCCTGGAAAGGAGTCAGGGCGTTCTCTTTGGACTCGTTGGTAGTTCTTCTGAAAGGGTTGCTTTAAAAGGCTCACACCCAGCCCCTCCGCAGCCTCTGCTTCTTGCTTTGAGATGTGACCACCGGACCCTGCACACTCCCATCATGCCGTGACACCTCCACCACTGGGCCCTCACCACAGGCCGAGTCAGTGGGGCCAGCTGATCTGGGTCACTGGACCTCCAGAACCATGAGCTAAGTAAACCTCTTTTCTTCATAAACAGCCTGCCTAAGGTATTTCGTTATAGCAGTGAAAACCGACACCACCCACATGCTTGGTCTGCCCAGGGCTTCACCCAGCACCCTGTGAGGTCCGGGGCTGAGGCCACATCCTGACCCCCAGCGCAGCTCCTGCCAGATCCCTGGCTGCTGCAGGGCAAATGCTCAGGTTTGAGCAGGTGTGAGGACCGGGCGGCTGGGCTACACCAGGTGCTCAGTGCGATGCCTGGCCCAGAAAGGGCTTTGGCGGAGCCAGTTTCCCTCCAGAACCCATCTGAAAAGGGCTGGTGGATGGGAAACGGAAGGCCATGTGTTAGTTTTCTGTTGCTGTCCGACTGAATGACCGCACACATCGCTGCCTAGCAGAACACACACCCACTGCCTGTGTTTCTGTGCGTCAGGGCTCCACGGGCTGGAATCAAGGTGCCAGCAGGGCTGGGCTCCTTGCTGGGGCCCCCGGGGTAGGTGGCTGAATTCAGGTCCATGAGGTCGAAGAACTGAGGTCCCGTTCCCTCGCTGACGTCAGCCAGGGTTGGACGCGGGGCATGGATATATTTGGGGATCACGGTCCTGGCCACCGGAGTCCTTACCACCAATTGAGTGTTCCAATCTCTCCCCTTGCATTTTTTTATTTTATTGTGTTTGGGTGCTGGGGATCAACCCCGGGGCCTTGCACAAACAAGGTGAGAGCTCTTCCACTGAACTACCCCGCCAGGCCCCAAGCTCTCTCCAACCAGAAGGTCAGGGGTGGGAGGCAGCGATCTGCTGGCCACCATAAGCACCTGTCCAGCATGCCTTCAACACCCGGGCAGGGTTCTTCTTCTGGGTGGAGGATTTACTCATGGCCCCAAGGAAGCATAGAAGGATGAGCCCCGCCTGGGTCTCTGAGCCCCGCACCTGCTGTGAGCCAGGCCTGCAGCTAAGAGCAGCGTCTTTCACCCTACCTGGGCACCCTGACTTTACAAATAGGAATCCCAGCAACTCGGGAGGAAGAGGCGGGAGGATCTCGAGTTCAAGGCCAAAGGCAGCCTGCCCAACTTTGTGAGACTCTGATCCAAGACAAGAAGTTTAAAAGGGCCTGGGCGTGGAGTTCAGTGGTAGAGTACTTAGGAGGTGTTCCTCAATCCCCTACAAAATAAACACAACAGAACAAAAAACTGTGAAGGCCAAGGCAAAGGGGGGGGCACGCTGAAGACCACAGAGCAAGTCCTGGCCCCATGGGGTGTGAATGTGGGTCCTTCCTCTATTTTGCCTCCTACAGTAAGATGGGGGCTGGAATTTAGCTCAGTTGGTACAGCGCCCCTCTACAGTCTCTGAGGTCCCAAGTTTGATTCCCAGCACCACAAAAATGGGAGAAGGATGTGGCAATCCACTCCTGAGGCAATCCCGAAACAATCAGCCCTTGAAAACCCTATGAGGGTTGCTGAGTCAGACCCGACTCGAGGGCACCTAACAGCAGCAACAACATGAGATGGCTCCAGCCTTGGATCCATGAGTCTACGGGGCGAGAAGCACGGCCTGCTGTCTCCAAGCCACCTCCAGCCGTGGCCAGGCCGGTGGGTCAGAAGGCCAAGCCACAGGCCAGCGCCCTGCACACTCCTTCCTCTGTGTCAGAATCTCTGAGGGAGGCTCCGTGGCTCTTGTGGTCAGGAAACAACCAGACATGATGCCAGGCTGCCCCTTACAGGGGACTCGGCCCCGGTGCCCAGCTGTGACGAGCAGCAAAGCTACTCTCCAGGTCTCGGAGGACTCGAGAGGAGACACTAGCAGGTGCGTAGAGCACGCGACAGGCTGAGATTTCTCCCCCGTCACAGACATCAGCTGCTGTTCCCCAGCTTGCTCAGGGCCATGATCTGGCCTCAGGTCCCGGGTCTTAGAGCAACCTCAGCAGGGCGGGGGAGGCAGTGTTCTGATTGAAGGGAGGCTCCCTGCCCTGGCTGCTGAGGTTTGATTTTATTTTGTCCTCCTGGGTCTGCAGCTCTGGGCCCCAACTTTGCAGGGCCCTGTCTTAGGGTCCAGAAAAGCCTGGACTCACTAGATGCTGAGCCACAAAGAAAACGAAAATGACATTTTGTCTTCCAGAGACATTTGGTAACATCTGGAGGTATCTGGGGTGACGGGGGCTGGGGTTTAGCTCCGTGGGTAGAGCGCTGCTCTGTGCTCTCTGAGGTCCTGAGTTCAATCCCTAGTACTGCAAAAACGAGAGAAGGACGTGGCAGCCGCTCCCGAAGCAATCAGCCACGGAAAACCCTAAGAGGGTCGACACAACACGATTTGAGGGAGCCTAACAACAGCACGATGGGAGAAGGATGTGGCAACCCACTCCTAAGGCAATCCCGAAACAGTCAGCCATTGAAAACCCTATGAGGGTCGCTATGAGTCGGATACCGACTCGACGGCACCTAACAACAACAACAACAACAACAGCACGAGGGATGCTGGTGGGTGATGCTGCCGGTATCTAGCGGTGGTGGCCACAGACGCTCCTGCTCATCCTGTGCTGCCCAGGACAGTCCTCGACAGAATCACCCACCAGAAACAGCAGCGGTGCCGAGGTTGAGGAAATGGCGGCATCCACAGGGCCTGGAACTTGTTAGAAGTGCACGTTCTCTGGCCCCACTCCAGACCTGCTTTGTCAAACCCAGAGAGTGACAGCCCTCGCCCTCGCCTCCCTCGGGCTCTGTGCCTCCCTCGGGCTCTGTGCCTCCCCTGTGTAGAGACCACAGGTACCTCTGGAGCAGTGGTCTCGGCCCTGGCTGCCCCTTGGCACTGCCTGGGCACTTTCACAGCACACACCTGACCGATGAGCTTAGCAGCCCAGGCCTGGGTATTTTTTTTTAAAATCTCCAGTTTCTTCTAACAGCAGCAGGGGAAACAGCTTCTGGGCAATCATAGGTCAAGTACCAGGAGAACACAGAGCCACACAGTCACTCCCACAGGCCCTTCACTGACATGCTAAGGAAGGCGGGCCTTGTTGGAAGGGCACTAGGGAGGCCGTGGAAGGGTTGAGAGCAAGGAGGTAGCATCTCTGTCTAGAAAGAGCTCTGACTGCAGGGAAGAGGCTGGACGGGCGGGCAAGGAGGTGGTTGGAGACGTGGAGGTCAGTGAGGAGGCTGAGAGAGGATGGAAACCCAAGCCCTAGCCATGAATGTGGATTATTCTGGATTGAATTGGGTCTCCCCAAAAGATACGTTGAACTCCTAACACCAGGTACTGTGAGCGCAGCCTTATTTGGAAATAGGATGTTTGCAGATATGATCAGTTTATGATGGGTCATAGCGGACTAGGGTGGGTCCTAACACAATCACTGGGGTCCTCAGGAGGACAGGGAGGTTTGGGGGTGCGTGGAGGCTAAGACATTCGCAGAAAGAAGAGAGCAGAATGTGTGCAACGATGCAGTCGCAAGCTAGGGAGCAGGAAGGCTTTCCAGCAACTCCAGAAGCTAGGAAGAGGCCAGCATGGGCTCATCCTACAGCCGGAGGCGGGAGCGCAGCAGGGCAGCCCCTGACTTCAGACTTCCGGTCTGCAGGACCAGAAGGATCTGTGTTTGGGGTTTGCAGCCCCTCTGTGCGTGGTGCTTTGTTCTAGCAGACCTAGAGCCTCAGGAGGGGAAAAGGAGGTCCAGATATGGATGGATGAACCAAGCCTCAGGCTCCACACACCCTCAGACCGCCCTGTGGGCGGGGCCTGTGGTGGTAGCTTTCCCTGCACCAGGCTGTGGGGTGTAGCCAGGGGGCGGGGCCTATGGGCGGGACCAGCCGAGACCCGAGCCTGAGCCCCAGGTAGGCTTGTGTGGCCTAGTAGGAGAAACCGCCAGGGTCTTGTGGCGCTCAGGAGCCAAAGCAGGCAATGTCACCCGCTCCCCAAAATGGGGACAGATCGGTGCTGCCGCTGAGAACCTTGGCACAGGAGTCACCCCTTGTTCCCCTCCCCTGAGACGCATAGTAAGAGCCCTGGGGCAGATGTGCCAAGGTGACACCAGCCTCCAGGCCCCTAGCCAGGGCCACTGCTTCTGTCCTTGTCCTGTCTGCCTAGCACATTCTCCACATGGCAGCAAGAATGAGCCTAGCAAAATGTAAGTCCATCCTGCCCCTCTTCTCCCCATGGCTCACACCCCACTCAGTGAAAGCCAAAGTCCTTATGATGTCCACAAGATCCTGCCCCAACCAGATCCATGCCACCTCACTGACCTCATCTCCACCATCCACATCCACTGCCTCAGACAAATCGGCTTCCTTGCTCTTTGTCAAATAGGCACGTACCTGCCTCAGGGCCTTTGCACCTGCTTTCCCTCTGCCTAATATTAGGAAATATGGTACCCACGCCCTCCTCAAGTATTTGTTCCAATGGTGTATTTCTCACTTGGCCACCCAAGAGAAAAGTGCAACTCTGCTTCATCATTTCTTATCCCTCCACGTGCTCTTTCATTAACAGATTTATCTTCTGATCTTCTATAGGATTCATTGTTAGGGTTACTTTTCTGTCCTCCTGCTGGAAGGAAAGCTCCCGAGAGCAGAGATTTGATCTGCAATGTGTCCCAGGGCCAAGTACAGTGTCTGGCACATAGTAACACCCAACAAGTCTGTTGCTTCAATGACTGCTCAAACTCATTATTTATCACATACCAGCTGCACAGCAGGCCCTGAGTAAAGAGATCCACTTCCATCTCCCATGTGACCCACCAAGGCCAGGTGGAGGAAGCCAAGGCTGGGAAACAGTACGGGACTTACCCAAGGTCACCCCCTCTGGTCAGAGCCAGGCCACTGTCGGCACTGAAGGGAAACCAGGTGGAGGCGTGGGGGAGCTCGGCCCCTTCCAGGCAGCCCGTGCAGCCCCAGGTGTGACGCTGGGCTTAACTTGGCTCATCTCACTTAAGTTACCGATATTGGCTGGGCGTCTGCTGTGTGCCCAGATGTGTGCTGGGGACTTGGAAGATGGCAGACAGATGCGTCTCTTCCCTCTCACTGCTCCAGCCTCAGGAAGGGCGACGCTGTCTCTCAGAGCCCCAGCGTGGGCTGATGAGGGTCACAATGATGGCTACAGGAGTGGAGGTGGTGGCTAATTTTTATTGGGTGCTTATCTTGGTTCACTTAATTTTCCCAGTGCCCTTGAGGTGGGCACAATTCAGATCTCTACTGACCAGATGTGGAGATAGAGCCAAAAGAGGGCTAGGATCTCGCCCAAGGCTGCCCAGCCCTTAAAAGGGAGGGAGAGCCAGGCCCTCTGCACAGGCAATGGGACAAGGGGACCCCCTCCTCCTCCCCCCACATCTTCCAGAGGGGACGTGTGAGTGAAGAAAGCCCACAGTCCACCCACCTCGGTGTCATTTGCAGTGATAAATAACACAGTAATGGAAGTTCATACAAATCGTTACTGCAGGGGCAATGGCCTGTGGCTGCTACCTATAGCTGTGGCGCGGTGCAGTGTGGCTGCAGCTTGCCGCGCTCCTCACAGGTGCTGACAGCCCAGCCCGGCGTGAGGCCAACAGCCCTCGCTCCGGGGCTCTGGGCGTCACAATCCTCCAGTGGCTCTCCTGGGCCCAGGCAAGAGGCTGGAGCAGGGTAAGTCCCTTCAGGCCAATGCCAGCCAAATGTCGAGGTGGTGCCTGGAAGACAAAGCCCAGAACCCCGAGCCAATATTCATTCATTCATTCAATGAGCAAGGATTTACTGAGCACCTACTATGTGCTCGGAACTAAGCTAAGGGATGGATCTGAGTGGAGCAAGCTGAGTTGTTTCCTTCATGGAACTTACAGACTAGAGGAAGAGCCTAGATTTAAACCTGGCCTGACACCGTTGCTTGACAGCGCTTGAGAAACGCATCTGACCCAGATCAGAGTTGACAGAGGGAGATGGGAGAGACTTGCACAAAGAGGCCATGTTTTCTCTGAGGCTTGTCAGGTGGAAGGTGAGAAGCATCCAAGCGGGCAAAGGGAATAGCATATGCAAAGGTCCTGTGGTGAGATCAAACTGCCACAAGATGCACTGTATATCTGATGCCCAGAGACTGCATGTGGAAAAGGTAGAGACAGTTTGGAGAGGGAGGCAGAGGGAAAGTCTCATGGAACTTCGTGGATCATGCAAAAGGCTCAGCCCTCAATGGAATGAAAATAAGGGGAGAATCTGCAGGCAGATCAGAACATCCCTTTGAGAACCCCTCTGCTGGTGGACCAGAGGACCAGCAGGCACGGAGCCCAGAATGCCATCGAGGGGATCTTTAGGGAGGCTCTGGTGGCATCATGCGGGAGACACTGGTGGCTTGTGCCAAAGTCCTGGGGAATTTGGTTCAAGTCTCAGCTCTGACAATTACAGGCCTTCAGCAAATGACCTTCTGTCCCTGTGGAGTGCTCATCTGTGGGAGGAGGATCCTGCTACCCAGCACACAAGGCATGGAGAAGGAGAGCAGGAAGCCAAGCTCCTGGCTCCACAGAGGAGACGGGGGGCCACCCAGACCTCGGGGAAGCTGGGCACCCCCTCCTCCACTGCTCTGCTGATTCAATCGTGGACTAATCTAACCCTGCCCTGTGTTGTTTTCCTTTTGAAGGGTTCTTTAGGGGACAATCCCCACGTGTCTGTCAGCTTGTCGTGCTGTGGGGCTTGTCTGTTGCTGAGATGTTGGAAGCTATGCCACGGGTGTCTCAGGTACCTGCAGGGCCACCACGGTGGACAGGTTTCAGCTGAGCTTTTAGACTAAGACATTAGGAAGAAGGACCCGGCAGCCCACTCCGGAAACAATTAGCCATTGAAAACCCTGTGAATAGCAAAGAGGTGCTATCAGATATCGTGCCAGCAAATGAGCCCCCCAGGCTGGAAGGCATTCAAAAGACAACTGGGGAAGAGTTGCCTCCTCCAAGGAGAGTCGACCTTAATGACAGGACTGGAGTAAAGCCCCTGGGACCCCTTTTGCTGATGTGGCACAGCTCAAAATGAGAAAAAAAAAAACAAAACACGGTGTCTGCAGCAATGGGCTGAAACATGAAAAGATCATGTCCGTGGCACAGTGTTGGGTGGTGTTTCATTCTGTTGCACATGGGGTCACTATGAGTTGGATCTGACTCTAAAACACCCAGGAACAACATGGGGAACAATAGTTCCTAGGAAGAACTGGGTTTCGTGAAGTTGGCCACTGGGGAGCACAGGCTTCCTAAGGCCCCACCACCCAGCTCTGAGGTTTCACCATGGCTTTGCCTGACATTCAAGGCTTCCAGCCAGCCAGGCACAGGCGACGACCCCTAGGTGGCCATCAGTGAGCAAGGGATGGTAGAAGGAGCTCAGGACTCAGGACGGGAGCTCCCGAGAGAGACTAGGAACGCTGTCTGTGCTATTGTTCATTCTTAAGTGTGGAGGGAGGCAAGGGCAGGATTCTAAATGGGAAATGGACAGGACCTGGTTTCTAAATCTGGAATTTAACAGGATCACGTTGTGCAAGGTGGAGGATGGCTCAGGCAGAAGCAGGACCGCCGGGACGGAAGCACAAGAGGTCGATACAACTCACAGTCAGCGTATACGGCATGAGGAGCAGCCTGGGGATCTAGCGCAGGGACACCCGGGTCGTTTCCAAGTTGCGGACTGAACAAGTTAAGTGTTCGGGTGAAAGTATCAGCCCATTCATCACTGGGTCCCCGGTAGCTGACGCACAGTGTGTGCTCAGTGGCTGCTCTTGGTATGCAACGATGCCCTGAAATCCACGGTTCCTTGGGGAAGGGTTTCCTAATGGAGGAGGCTCCAACTCCCAAGGGGGATTTGGGGACTATTATTTCAGCCTTGTGATTCTCCACAGGGGGATAGCTTGTGCTCCACCCCTTGCGGGAGACATTTGACAATATCTAGAGGTATTTTGGGCTGCCATCCCTTGAGGGCTGGTTGCTCCTGGCGTTGAGGGTGTAGAGATCAGAGATGCTGCTAGGGAGCCAACAAAGCACAGCACACTTCCTGCAAAGCCCTTGTAGTTGTTCAGTGCCATCAAGCTGAGTCCGACTCATTGCGACCCTCATAGGGCTTTCAAGGGCTGACTGTTTCAGGATTGTTTCAGGAGTGGGCTGCCAGGTCCTTCTCCCATTTCTGCAGTGCTGGGAATCAAAACCAGGGCCTCAGAGAGTGCAGAGCAGCGCTCTACCAACTCAGCTATACTCCAGCCCCTCTCAAAGACCTAGCTGACCCAAAAGGCCAAGTGCATAAAGGTTGAAAAAATTTGTCGGACTGATGTTGTTGTTCTTGTTAGGTTCTGTCCAGTCAGTGTCCAACTCATAGCGACCCTGTGTATGACAGGTGAAAGACTGTTGTCAGTGCTTCTCTGCTGTTCATAGGGTTTTCAATGGTGCATTGAGTTTCGGGGGTGGGTTGCCAGGTCTGATAGGGAGGATGAAATCCGTACTGGTAACACAGTGCCCAGGACAGTCCCACACCAAGAACGGACTCAGGAGTCTTGAGAACGTCGAATGCCCTTCTGAACGTTCATGGCGGCAACCTCCCTGCTCCAGCGCTACCTAGATGTTAAATCCATCTTACACAGATCTTTCTTGCACAACTTTGCCTGACGTGGGGTTTTCCTGGAATGTAGCTGCAGTGAACACTGGGGAAAGGCAGCACTCTGTTTTTTCTAAAACTCTCCCAAGAGCTGTTTTTCATTTGGGAAAATCCAGGCATCGGCCTCAAAGCTGCTCCGGCACACGATGTGCCACCCCACCACACCTGGATTAGCCGGCATTTACAGCCTCCCTCCCTGCCATGCCGCCCATAGGTATGAATATACTAATTTAACTATGATTTCAGAGTGTCCAATATAGAAAAAAAATGTCTACAATATTCAACTGAATACTTGTCTGAAATCCTCAGCTTCTTCATTAAAAGGAGGTGTAAGCATCAGACGGCTTCCTGATGTCTCCTGGTGTACAGTGGTTTCTCCACAACTTACATATTGAAATAGATATTATTTTATTATAAATTGCTTTCATTTTATTCCTTCTTTATATTACAGTTAGAACATTGTAACTATTTTTTTGACATTACGTGCGTGTAGATGAAACGTATGAATTTCATTTCAGAACAATAAAATGGGTATTATGAAATATAGGTAATTAAAAGGAGATGTAGGTTCTGATAGGGGAGAATCTCACTGTCCTGTAGACGAGTTCCGATATTTGTGGGGCTGCACTGGCCCTGACGTTGTGGAAGCTAGAGACCTGAGGTGCAGTGCAATTTAGAATAGTCACACTCAGTAAAGGATAGCTCGGAGGCCTGTGTGGATTTTGAATGTTCTTCAGAGCATTCGTGGAAGTCAATCTCTGCTTCATCTGACTGCATGTTATTAGTCAGTGCTTGCTGTGTAACAAAAACTACCGAAACTCTCAGAGGCCAGCAACAGGCATTTCTTTCTCTTTCTTCCAGGCCCTGCAGGTTGATTGGACTTGGCTCTGGGGTGCTTCCCCTGTCTCTCTTCCTCTATAGACCTGGGCCACACAGGCAAATAATAGCAAACAGCAGGAGTGCGTCAGGCCAAGGCAAACCACACATATATTTCAAGCCTCTGCTTATCTTATGTCTGCCCACTGGTCATTGGTTGAATTAAGTCACATGGCCAAGCCCAATAACAGTTGGATGATAAGATAGTCCCCGCCTCCAGTGGGAGGGGCTCTGAAGTCACATGGCAAAGGGCATGAATGGAAAAGGAAGGTGAAAAGTTTGGGAACAGTAGACAATAATCCAACTTCACTCTGTCTTGTACCTCAACACAAATTTCTGTCACAGTCTTCTTTCCCATGCTTAATAAAGTTTGTTAGAGAAATATTTTCACTGCAGAGTTGAAAGTAGTATAACAATTATGATGGGGGAAGGAAGGGAGCAAGTAATCTGGTCTTCCCAACCCACAGGACCCTGATATTGAAAACCTACTATGTGTCAGACTCTTAATGTTGGTAATATTGCTGTCCTCACAACAACTTCCTGTCCACCAGTGATGGAAAGGAGACTCAGAGAGGTTGAGAAACCCATTCCCTGTCACACAGCTCACTCCTACAGGAACCAGCATTTAAACTTCCACACACACATGGATCAAAGCCCACATGCTTTCTATTTCATCAGGACATCACTTCCTGGATTAGAGAACCCAACCTCAGACCCAGACCCTCCCAGGGACCCCAGAGACTGGCCTTGGCCTTACATGGTTTCTAGTTGTGGAAGGCAAGTTGAGTCACAAGGACATGTGACACTTACCTCGTTCCATATCTCCGGTGGGAGGCTTCGGGGGCCATTAATACAGTGTGTCTGCATGGCTAGTTTACATGCTACTTCTTGTTATTGCTGTCTCTATTCCACGGCCCGCACACTCAATTTCAATTCAAAGTTTGGCAGTGAGGGTGTCAGGGCTAAAAAATGGAACGGCCTCCCTCCGAAATGAAATAATTTTGTTGTTCGGTTCCGAGCGATTTTGTAATTTCATGCTTGTGTATGATAATTTTATGCTGTCCTGCCTCACGTAACTCAGTTCTGGCAGATCCTGACAGGTGATAAATACAATCTTTTCCGCCCCGCGTGCGACAGGCCCGTGTAAGGGGGGAGGGAGGAAAAAATGGCAATTTCCCATCTGAGGCCGGAGCGCAACTGGCGGCGGGGGCAGCTCCATTCTTTCATAATTTCACGCCTGGATTCCGGCCGGCGCCACCTCTGTGGTGGCTGAAGGACCCGCAGGTCAAGGGGGCCTTCCTGAAAATAGAATGGCACTGGGCGCGGCGGCCGGGAAATCAGCTGCAGGGAAGGGAGGGGAGAGGGGAAAGTGACGGCTTCAGGCCCACCCTGGCGCAGGCTGGCGGGGATCAATTTATGGTACTGGTCTTTGCCCGAGTTCTGCTCTGCATGTGCATGTGCAACGGTCGCCTTTTGGATGGATTGTCGTTACAATTCTGGTAAACCTTTGAAAGATGGCTATTTCTAATTTAAAAAAAAAAGGAAGGAGAGAAAAAAGAGAGGAGAGAGAGAAGGAGGGAGGGAGGTGAGTCCTTAACACTGATCACCAACACTGCATTGTTATAACTGCTCCCTAGGATTGTTCCTGGAAGGGAAGGAAGGAGTGAAAGAAATATTAAGGAAGTGCACAGGTGCCAGGGTGGGGATATAATAGCAGCTGACAAAATGGAGCTAGAGGCAGGAAGATGGGTGTTGACCATACTGGAGACCAGGGGCCTTTTCCCGGGGTGGCTGACTTAATAGGTCATTGCGCTGCTCCCTGGCTTCTCCAGGAAGGCTTGTTTCTGGCCAGGACAAGGACGAAGTGCTGCTTGGACTTCAGCTGGGGGACACCCAAGTGATGGCTTATCAAGGATGTTGTTGTTGTTGTTAGGTGCCGTTGAGTCTGTGTCCGACTCATAGTGACCCAATGTACAACAGGGGAAACACTATTGTCAGTGCTTCTCTCCTGTTCATTGGGTTTTCAATGGCTGATGGCTTTTTGGGAGTGGGTTGCCAGGTCCATCTCCCAAGCCTACAGCAGCTGGTGTTCCCAGGTGGTCTCCCATCCAAGTACCAACCAGGCCCAACCCTGCTCGGCTTCTGACATCTGATGAGATCGGATGCCACAGTGGTGCAGCTGCAGGCTTGACAAAGGTAAGAGCAGTTAATAATGACCACCATGTACTGAACATCGACTGCGTGCCATGGCGGCTCAAGCAGCTTGCACACTGGATTTCTCTCCACTTTTCAATGCCTCTAGAGAACAATGACTGTAAGGGTACACACTTTATAGGTGAGGAAGCTGGTTCCCATCTCTGCCTCCCCTGCACGGGGCCTCCGCTGGGTCCTGGTTTTCTCCCTGTCTCTTCTCTTCTAAGGGACTTACTTTGGGGCTCATCCTAATCAAGGGTGATCTCTTCTTGACACTCTTACCTTCATCACATCTGCAAAGACCCTGTTCCCCGTAAGACCCCATTGTGAGGTTCAGGGAAGGCACGATTCTAGCGGGGTAGCGGTTCACCCAGCTGTGGCCCCGAGCTCGGAGGCAGCAGACCTGGAGTGCTCACCCTCGGGACTCCCTGCTTTCCACCCTGGGCTTCTCCTCCAGGCCGCTCGCGGCAGGTAAATGGCCACGCTGCCAGGAAGGGCAGCTTGCCCAGGACAACAGGTTCGGAGAAATCCTGCGCGGACCTCCAATTTCCCCACGCACCGTGAGAAGCCACTGCGTTGTGCCATTTCGAAGCTGGGTTGGGGAACCTTTCACACCTATTTACCAGGGTGGTTCCAAGCCCCTTAGAGTTGCCAGACACAGTCACGGTCTTGGGTGGATGTGGGGACCCTCCATGGTCACAGAATCAAACAGTTGGTCACCCGAGCCTCCAACCCAGGTCACAGACACTGGTGTTTACTGGGATTGTCCATGCCCCATACAGAAGCCACATCCTTTAACCCTTCCTATGTCCCGAGGTGGGCGCCATTATCCATATATCGCCACAGCTCAGGGATACAGAGCTCCTCGTCCAGGGACTCCCAGGGGGTTAGAAGGCAGAGAACAGATGTGACCCAGGTGTGACTCCGAAGGCTGGGCTCTTGCCTCCTCTCTCAGACTGAAGCCATTTCTTGAACTCAGAGACACCCCGACAAATTGAGACCCAGACTACGGTGTCCTCAGGTTTTCCTGGAAGTTTCTTATGCCACGCACCATCCCACTCTGGGAAAACATTCCCACGTCCACGATCCTGCCCCAGCCCTTGCAGCACTGGCCTCCTTCATAATGATGCTATTGGCACATTGTCCTGTGCTAATGATGAAAAATGCAGGCTTGGAGACCAGAGCTGGGGAGACAGACGTGGGCAGACATCCCATGATTTGAGGCTTCGTGGAGCTTATAGTAAAGTGGGGAAGATAGAAGATCAGGAAGTCAACAAAGGGAGTTCTAAACTATGATCAGTGCTATAAAAAACTTATGAACTGAGTGCTGAATTGGGGAATGTCCTTGATATTTTCAAGGAATGATGGCTGAGACCTGAGAGATGAGTGGCAGCCAAAATTAGGAGGAGGAGCATTGTTTCCCAGAGTGAATAGCATGTGCAAGGGTCCTGAGGTAGGAAACAGTTTGGTGTATTCAAAGAAATTTTAAAAAGCCTATGTATCAGAGCACAAGCAGAAAGGCAAGGGGAGCAGGATGATGTTAGGGGTCAGTGATGAAAAGATCTGGGGTTTGGGTCACAAGCACAGGTAGAAACTCCATCGAAGAGAAGCCATTGAAGCATTTTAAGAGAGGGAAGAGAGAATTCGAGTTCCTATTTTAGCTGCACACTCCACTGGGCTGATGCAGAAAGACAGGGAGACAGACAGAAAAGGACCAAGCCCCAGGATTGATGGGAGCCTCTTGCTCCCTCCCAGGCATGAGATGTGGCTCCTAGCAGGTAGGCAGTGAGATGTGGCCAACCTGAGAGATGCCCAGGAGTGCCTGAAGACGGAGATGACAAGCTCTGCTGGTGGGCTCATTAGCTATAAGAAGCAATAATTCAGAAGACAGCCCTCCCCTTAGCTCCTGGGTTTCTTAGGGAACTTTTCTTTCTTTCTTTTTTTTTTTTTTTCCAGCTACTGGAATCTCCATAAGATCTCCCTGCCCTAAGACAACTTGCTGACGTCAAAAGAGGGGTCTGTGAGTGACACACAGCATTCCCGCCCTTCCATTCCCACCCAGAGGCACAGGGAGGGGCTTCCTGGGGAGTCACCTCTCCATGCTCTGTGGACCCTCAACGCAGGGCGGGGAAGGGCTTCCTTGTTGAGGCCAAACACTCATCTGTTTATTAATTCAAGAATCACGTGTGAAGCAAATAATCCTCTGGGACGGAAGACACAGTGGTCACCACACAGATCTGATTTCGTGGCGCCAGCCTGCAGAGAGGCAGCAGAAACGGGAAGCAGGATGATATCGTGGCTCCTCATGATAAATGCTACAGAGAAAATAAGCCAGCAAAATACAAATTCTCATCGTCAGGGAAGTGACCACAATGATTGGCAGAGTCCGTCAGGGGCCCTCCGGACCAGTGAGCTCCTTCAAGGTTGTAAGGAGCTGGAATGGGCTCAAGGTTCAGATCCAGGTTTGGTTTGAAGCCCTGCTACCTACACATAGGATTCAAACCTTCATACTCAGGTTCAGGTTCAGAAAAAAAAGGTTTTTCGTTTTTTGGTTTTTTGGTTTTTGGGGGGTTTTTGTTGTTGTTGTTGTTGATGATGATGTTTGCAGGGTTTTTTTTTTGTTGTTGTTGTTGTTGTTGTTTATTTGTTTTGCAGTACTGGGGGTTGAACCCAGGGCCTCATGCCTACATGCTTTGCAAGTGCTGGACCACTGAGCTGCACCCCCAGCCCAGTTTTTTACTTTTTGAGACAGGGTCTCACTAAGTTACGCAGACTGCCTCTGGTCTCGAACTTGCGATCCTCCTGTCTCCGCCTCCCGAGTCACGGGGATTACAGGCGTGCGCCATCATGCCAGGCCAGAAAGAAAGTTTTTAAACCGTTGTACTGGAACTGTTTTAGAGTTCAGGTTTGGGTTAGATTTGAAGCCATGTGGGAGGTGCTCAATAAATAGTTGATGATTTAATGGACAAATGAATCAATCTATCAGTCATTCAAACCATGAAATAGACAAATGAATAAATGAGTGAAGGAATAGGTGGATAGATGGACAGATGGGTGGATAGAATATAATGTCCGCCTTCAAATATGTCCCTATCCTAATGCCTGGGACCGGTGAATGTCTCCTTATTTGAGGAAAGAAAATTCATAGATGTGAAATGGATAGACTTTCCTGGATTTTCTATATGGGCCAATTTAATTACAACACATATATGGGAAGTCGCATTGGGATTTGGCTCAGTTGGTAGAGTGCTGCGCTACAGTCTCTGAGATCCTGAATTCAATTCCCAGCACCACAAAAATGGGAGAGGACCTGGCAATCCACTCCCAGGCAATCCCGAAACAGTCAGCCATTGAAAACCCTATGAGGGTCACTATGAGTCGGATACCGACTTGACGGCACCTAACAACAACAACAACATATGGGAAGTCAGAAGAGAAAGTAATATAATGAGGGAAAAAGAGATCAAAGTGATGTGCTTTGCATATGGAGGAAGGGGCCACAGTCCAAGGGATACAGGGCCACTACAGACTGAAAAAGGCAAGGAAAGCAACTCCTCCCTCAGAACCTCCGGAAGGACTCAACGCTGTCAATACCTTGATTGTGGCCCAGTGAAAGTGATTTTAGACTCCAGGTCTCCAGAACCTTAAGGGAATAAGTTTGTATTGTTTTAAACCCTTAAATTAATGATAATTTGTTATAGCAGCAACATGAAGCTAATACAAAGTTATAAGTGAGTGGATGGCTGGATGGCTGGATGGATGAATGGATAAATGGATGGATCGATGCATGCATGGATGTGTACATGGATGGGCTGATGGATGCAAGGTTGGATGTGCAGGTGAATGGATGGATGAATGAAGAGGTGGATGGATGGATGGATGGATGGATGGATGGATGGATGGATAGATGAGTGGATGGATGACTGAAAGGTGGATGGATGGGAGAATGGATGGACTAGTGGATGGATGGGTGGACGAAAGCCTGGGTGTTCAGGTGAATAGGTGGGTGGGGTGAGTGTGGGGATGGACGCTTAGATTGATGGAGGGATGATGAGCAAATGAGTGAAGAGGTGAGGGGCGGATGCCCGCATGTTTGAATAAAATGGGAGGTAGAAGCATAAACTGGATTGTAGATCTTCATAATCCTGTTGCTTACAAGGAGGCCATGGAATAAACAAAAGATGGTTTTTATCACAAGATGAAAGCCATAGCAGGGAGGTGCTGGGCAAGCTCATAAACCCACACTGACAAAGGTTGACATGGAGTCATGGGCTGCTGGTTCACAGCCACGTACGTGCAGCAGCATGTTGTACAACTCACAGGGGACTCTCCATGCCTGCCTGGCACCAAGAAGCCTCTGCTCCGATCTCCTGACATCACCCTGAGCAGGGGGACTCTGTGTAAAGAAACTGAGTTTGGGGTGGGACATCCAGGTCATCCTCTGACTGTGAAGCTCGGTAAGCTGGCTTTTCAGGTCTAGGTTTGGCTTCCTTGTGAGCAAAGTAGAGGAACTAATGAGACCCTAATACACAGGGACTGTGGGGCCGGATGGGATGCCCAGTGCGGCTCACCCTGGAAGGGGCCCATGGGATGCACTCACTTCCTGAAGGTCCTCCGCTACCTCCCCATCGCTGAAACCTGCTCCCGAAGATCTTTGTTGGGGTCGTCCTAATTTCCCCCCCATTTTAAACAACACAATAGAAAGCCTCAAAGCGGATGCTACGATCAGTCCTTGAGGTAAAAACTCCAGGAGTAAAAGCTGTGGAGTCAAAAGAAATGAATATTTTTATAGCCTTGGATATGCACAGCTGAAATGTAGATGGGACCGCTTGTGAATGTCATTCCGCAAGCATTTGCAAACTTTGGAGATGCCAGATTGAGGGACTGACCCTTCAAAGCCGGGACACACTCTGGATGCTTTCAGATCACCCATTTTAAGCTGCTTTCTGGTACAGATGGGAAAAGGGAGCCCAGAGAGGGACGGAGACTTCCCCAAAACGAGACAGAGGGAGTTCCAGCAGGGACCAAGAGTGTAAGCATTTATTTTTTATTTTTCTTTCTTTTTTTTTTTTTTTTTTTGCGGTATTGGGGATTGGACCCAGGGCCTCGTGCTTGCATGCTTTGCAAGTGCTGGACCACTGAGCTGCAGCCCATCCCATTTTGTTTTTTTTTTTTTTACTGTTTGGAGACAGAGTCTCACTAAATTAAGCAGACCGCGTCTGGTCTCGAACTTGCAGTCCTCCTGCTTCTGCCTCCCGAGCCCCTGGGATTACAGGTGTGCGCCACCAGGCTTGGCTTGTGTGAACATTTATAAAGACTAGAGGTGCTGTGATAAATTCCTCCCCTGCACTGGACTGTCCCCTGCTCGCTACATCGTCCAGGCTGGATATCAGCATCTGGTGGATAGTCAAGACCCCTGGGGAAGCTGTGAACCTTCCCACCTATGAGGCGGATTTGAACCCTCACAGTGGCTCCAGAACCCATGCTTCCCTCATTATGCTACATTTCCTCCCTGGAGTCATTGGCTCCAAATTCAGAGCTGGATGAGTGGGACCTAGACCTGAAATGCCGGCTGCCCGAGCTGCACAGCTGGAGGATGACCTGGATGTCCCACACCTAGAGAGTCTGTGGGAGGCTGTCACGGGACAGGCAGAAGCAATCTAATAGAGTTTGCCTCCAAAGCTCTGAAGCACTCTCCACGCTCCCAGTAAGCCAACATCCCTGGCCAAGTACCTTATGTAAACTCAGGTCTGTCAGGGCCATAAACTGTGCAGCACCACCAGCTTCCAGGTGATGGGTCCACCATGAGTGGGTTCTCAGAGCCACTCATATAATTTCCAGCCCCTGGGCCTTTGCACATGCCGGCGCTGCTCTCCCCAGCCCAGCTTGGGCCATGCCCAGGAGGAAAGCTGATGAGTTAGAGGCTTTTTCCACTCTGCAGTTACTGAATATCTTCTTGCCACCTGGAGGTCACAGGGGAGGTTGTCCAACCTGTGATAGATTCTTAAACAGCTTTGGGACAACCCATGCAGAAGCCACAAAAGGACTTTAAGTCCTAACTCTACCACTTACATGTTGTGTGGCTTTACAAAACTGTCTTCACTTCTCTGGGCAACACTTTCTCCATCCAAATCAAAAGGCACAGCCTTAGCATTGCCCCTGGCTCTACACAACTTCATTAAAAGACCCTAGACCCATGAACATCCCTAGAACCAATGTGCCACCCAATACAGCCTTTGCCAGCAACAAGAGCCCTTTGGTCACCCCTGCAGGTCACAACACACACGCCCCTCCACATATCTGGAAATGAACTTGGTAACTTTCCGTTCCGCCATCATTCCATGACTAACCATTAATCACCATCGGTTTGGGTTGCTTATTTTTGCACATCGTCCTTTTAATGTCCCTCAAAAAACACAAACAAAGCATACATAACCGTTAGCACCCTCAGAATCCTGGAAGGTACATAAGAATTTATTTGTCTCCATGCGGATCCCAGATATCGTATGAAATCCCCATAAAGGGGTTTAATCAAATGGCAGAGAGAGGCAGGCACGCGGCATCTCCGGCAGCGGGGAGAGCTGGCTGTGATCTTTCTCGGATGCCTGTTAAACGTTCCAGCAGATGAACCCTATCTTCTGCCAGGAAATGAGTTTGCCACCCGCCTATTGGGTCTGTCGCAAGAGCTTGGTCTCACTACGGTCATCTCTCTTCCGCGCGCAGCAATACATTATGCTGCCTCAATTTTTCATTCCTTGCTGCCCAAAATGCAAATTTCCTCTCTGTTGTTTATATTAGGTTTTCAAATATATGGAAATCCAGAGATCTGGAGGGAAATGCCAGGGCCACGTAGGTGCTCGATTCGTCTTCTTCCTCCGACTGACTCCTTTCCATCACTCGCCTGATGGGTGATAGGAGCCTGGCAAAGCCTGGGACAGAGGACCGGGGGACAGAGCAGGCCCACCCTGGGGTAAAGGGCAGCAATGGGAGGCTGGTGACCAGGGAGGATTCATTCCTCTGAGACACAAAGATCCCAAGGGGCCTCGCTCGTTGCTGTGGCTGTGAGTCCATGGGGGGCCAAGACATAAGGCCCCCTAGTCACTGGCCAGGCAGCCATAATGGGGAGCAAGTCCTGTGTTTGGTGACAAGAATACATTGAGCCTCTCCTAGATGCTGGGGACCAGGCCTCAGCGGCTAAGACCTAAACATTCACTGAGCTGTTCTTGTACACAGACCCAGAGCAAAGCATTGCACACAGGCATCTTATCGCCCAACCATCTGAAGGTGTAAATATTTCACTTCAATCTGGCCAATCAGGAAAGGTGATTTCACATGATACATACCACACAACATAGCCAACGGTGAAAGTTGAGTTTTGAACTCCAATATTATAAGCTCTAAAGCCTATATTGTTTTATAACAAGGGCCACCAAACCCTTTCTATAAAGCACCAGATAGTAAATACTTAGGCTTTGTGGACCATTCTGTTTCTGTTGCAACTACTCAGCTTTGCCCTGGTCTTGCAAAAGCAGCCCTAGCCAAGACATGAACAAATGGGCAGGGCTGTGTTCCAATAAAACTTTATTGACAAAAACAAGCAGTGGGCCAGACTTGGCCTGCAGGCTGTTTGGTGATCGCTGCTTTTCCAAGGTCGCCCCCAACATGATCTGGTACTTGATGTGATAGTGTTAATAGTGGCACACCAAAATCATCTCGCAGATGTCAGCCCTCTGGGGACTTGGGTCTTCCAAGAAATTTCACCATTACTATCATGATGAGTATCATCTTGTGTCAACATCACAGCAATCTGAGAAAGTGGAGATGTTAATGATCCTCATTTTACAAGGAGGAAACTGAGGCTCAGGGAATGTACATGCTTAAGTTCACACACTGAGGCCATGACAGACCTAGGATTCAGAGCCCCTGAGCTACAGATCTTTCTCTATCAGGGAGGCTGAGGCAGAGTGTGGCCGTGGAAGAGGCTTCTGGGTGGGAGATAGGACCGCTTTGGGAGGCAGAGGCAGGATGCAGGCAGGTATCAGAGTCAGATGGGCCGCAGCTGCCAGTGTGTGTAGCCAGAGTGGGAGTGGAAGCCCAGTCCCCACAGAGCCTTCCCGCCTGACCACACATACGGGGAGGGCGCTGTGTGGAGGTGAAGCAGAGGCCGGCCTGGGGCTTCTGCAGGCCACGGAAAACCAAAGGCAGCCAGCAAAGTTCCCTTGCTAGGGGAGAGGCAAGAACAGAGCCTTCCTCAGCCTTTAGAGGGAACCAACCTAGCTGATACCTTCTGTTATGGTTTGGACCCCAAATGCCCCCCCAGAGTCCATGTACTGAAAACTTGGTCATCAGCTATCCAGAGACTGCAGCACTTTAAGGGTCGGGATCTAGTGGGAGGAAGTGAGGTCACTGGGGCGTGTCCTTGAAAGGGATGTTGGAAACCTGGCCCCTTCCCATCTCTCTCTTTGCTTCCTGGACACCAGGCAGGTTTATCTTTTCTGAAATATTACCTGGTCCGTCCAGATCCAGTTTGTGACCTTGGCAATCTTAGGTCATGTTCTCACTTATTTTCCACTGGGAAAGCATGCACTGTCACCCACTGGGTGTCATGTACTTCATCTACTCACTCAGTGAAAATCAATTAGCAGCTGCTATGAGCTGGGCACCGAGGGGACCGAGCTGAGAACCAGATATACAAGGTCCCTGACCCCTGACCTTGGAGATACTACTGTGTTAGGAGAACGTGAGTTGCTACAACAACTAGACCCCATAGGCTTAGGGGCTTCCTCAACAGGGGTTGATTTCTTGCATAATTGGGTTGGAATTGATCACGGGGTGGGAGTAGGGATGGACTATGAGCATAGGCAATCTTTAAGGATCTGAAGGACACTCTCTCTTCTTCAGCAAGGTCACCATGGACATCAGCCAGTGAGAGGAGAGAGTGGAATGGAGGACCCCACCACCTGGACATGGCATGGCTCATTCAGCTCTCGCAGTGTTGTCCAGAATGCAGGAAGATGGCCCCAGCCCACAGCAGGGGAGGCAGGAAATGCAGCCTCGCTATGTGTTTAGAAGAATGGAAAACAGATTTGCTGAACATTTAGCTAATCTTTGCTTTATCTCCAGTGCTAGGCATTATGGGCTTCTCTTAGTCCCTTTTCTTTTTCTTTTTCTTTTATTCTTTTCTTTTTGTTTTTCATTTTTCTTTTTTATTTTTGTTTCTTTTCTTTTCTTCCCTTTTTTCTTTCCTTTCTTCCTTCTTTCTTCATTCCTCTTTTCTTTTCTCTTGTCTTTTCTTTCCTTCTTTTTTCTTTTCTTTCCTTCCTTCCTTCCTTTTTTCTTTTTTCTTTTCTTTCCTTTTCTATTTTCTTTCTGTCTTTCTTTCTTTCATCTTTCTTTCTTTCATACTGAAGGGCTGAACCTATGGCCTCACAGATACTTTGCAAGTGCTCTACCACTGGCTGCACCCTCAGCCCATCTTTTACTTTTTATTGTGAGCGGGGGTCTCACTAGGTAAAGCAGGCTGCTTCTTGCCTCAAGCTAGAGATCCTCCTGCCTCCCCCTCTGAGTCACTTGGATGACAGGCATGCGCCACCACACCTGGCTTTCTTAGTCCATGTTCTATTGCTGTAACAAAATACCTAGGGCTGGGAAGGTGCCACCGTCTACTTGGCTTCTGATGAGAGTCTCATGTAGTAAGGAAGCAGATGCGGGTAGAACAGAGGCACTGGTGCAAGAGCCAGCAGAGGTGCCAGGTTTGTTTCACAGCAACCAACTCCTGAGAGGACTCCTCTGGTCTCACAAGAAGCACATCCATCTCTTTTAAAAGTCCCAGTGACTTTCGATACTTTTACACTGGAGATCAAGTCTCAACATAAGTTTTGACAAGGACAAACCATACATACTCAAACCGCAGCAGGGGCAATCGAAATGATGACGATTGCCTGGCCCCAGCCCTCAAAGAACCCTAAGCTCTGGGTAGTGGGGCAAAGCACAGAGCCCTGGCTTGACAGACTGGGGATGCGCCAGCCTCGAGCCCACTGTCCAAAAAGCATACAGGGCAGAATCTCCTGTTTCCCAAATGCCTGTCTGCCTCTGGCTGGTTGCTGTGACTACTTACAGAGATACCACAGCCTCCATCAGGGTCCCCACTCCAAATTCAAAAGAAGATTATCAACTCATGGAAAGAATGGAGCAGCATTTACCACAGGCTGCCTGTGAGCTGGGAGCCTGCAGCTGTACCACTGTGGCTTCCGAATCCGTCAGATCTCAGAAGCTAAGCAAGGTCAGGCTGGTTAGTACTTGGATGGGAGACATCCTGGGAACACCAGGTGCTGTAGGCTTGGGAGATGGGCCTGGCAACCCACTCCCAAAAAATCAATCCGCATTGAAAACCCGATGAATAGCAGAGAAGCACTGACAATAGTGTTTTCCCTGTTGTACATAGGATCGCTATGAGTCGGACACCAACTCAACAGCATCTAACAATAACAACAGCAACAACATGAGCTGGGAGCTGAGACATTCAGCCATTGAAAACCCTATGAGGGTCCCGCCAGGCGTGGTGGTGCATGCCTGTAATCCCAGCAGCTCGGGAGGCAGAGGCAGGAGGATCGCAAGTTTGAGACCAAAGGCAGTCTGCATAACTTAGCAAGACCTTGTCTCAAAAAGTAAATTAAAAAATGGTCTGGGGGCACAACTCTGGGTCCAGCACTTGCAAAGCATGCAGGCACAAGGCCCTGGGTTCAACCTCCAGTACCGCAA
>VMDO01001483.1:0-205393 GCA_007922755.1 Pedetes capensis
TCCGATAATACAAAGGGTCTTTCCATCCCAGCAAGGGACAGCTCATGTCATGACCCAGTGTCCTTCCTCTCCAGGAAGACCTAGAGAGAGAAAATGACCTTTGAGGTAAATTCAATTAAATTACGTACCAAGTTTCACAGGAAGTGCTTTGTGATTTACTCAACAAACATTTCCTTGGGATTAACTGTGGGCAGGCCCTGTCCTTGGTGCTCTCCTGGATTAGATTGCATATGCCTCCAACATGGGGCTCTGACACCCTCATCCCACTCAGAGATGGGGACCCATAGGCACAGAGAGGCTGCATCTAAGGACACGTGCATCTTCAGGACGGCGCCCAGGTCATCTGCTCAGAGTCTCTGTTCTCACCCTCTTCAGAACAAAAGGCATAAGGAGGGCATTAGCTGGGAAATGAGACCTGTAATGATAATAAGGTTTTATTCCCGGTATAACAAGAATAGGTCATCATATCAAGGGCGCCCTGATGTTTAAAGTCCTCAAAGAGTAAATCACGTTAGTTTTTGCATAGTTTCTCAGGTAAAATTATAGCTGTATAATATTCCTTCCTTCCCTCCAGGTCTGAGCTTGGCAGCCAGATCACAGAAGACCCACCTTCAAAAGGCTCAAGGGCTTCTCCAGTGACCCCTGGGCTCTCCATCCCATAGTAGTCTCTCCTTTTGAAGATCCTGCCTTATCCTCACCCCTGATGCTTCCTCTTCTCAGGGGTTAACTGGTCCAAATCTGCCAGATCCTCAAACAGGTGGGTGCAGCAGCGGAAGCGTCCTGTGGACAGCTTGCCACGCCCATGGCACCCCCTCCACTCCCTACTCCCCCACACTGTCCTTTGCCGAGAGACCCCCAGCAGGGACCAGCCTGTCACTCACCCAGGGCCACACGGACACAGCTATGAGAGCCAACAGTAACACGGTCAGGAGTTTGCTCACTGGTTGCTAATCAAACCTTTAGCAGCTGGAGACCAGTCACACCGGGCTGGGGCTGTTTACACGGAGGAACCTGGCCACTACCACAAATCAAGGTCATCGGTTCTGTCTGGGTTTTGGTTGGTTGTTGCCTTTTTGCCTTAAGAGGTGGCGTCCCAGCACACCTCTGCTGCCACGCTCCCCGCACCTGTTGTCAAACGTGAGTCCCCCCCACCCTGGGAATGCCACCATCCAGATCCCAGCTGTCTCCCCATCCCTCCTTCCTGAGTCCCAAAACATGTGTGAGGCCTCTTCTGCTCCTCGGCACCATCCACTCACAGTGCTCAGCCTGTGTCCTGGGCACAGATTCGGGGGGCCACAGGCTCGCACTGAGGGATCCCCACGTGCCGATCTGCCCAGGTGCTGACTCAGACAGGTCAGGAGCCATGAGACACACCTCTGCTTGGTGCTTCCACGAAGGTGCTCAGCAGAGCACTGTGGGGCAGGTGACAGGACCCTCCTCGCTGCCAGGAAGAGGCCAGTGACCAGGTGACTCCTTGCTCAGATCCCCGCAGCACAGGTCATAGCACACTGTCCTCACTGTGCCAGAGAAACCAGGTGGCCGGGTTCCCTGGTCACCTCCCTCCTGAGCTCTGTCCTGGGAACTCCTCAGTCCCAAGTCCCCTATGGCCACTCTCAGTGAGCAGAGAGCCCCCGATCCTCAATCCTGAGGCGTAACACTATGACAGTCTCGTGTCAGTCTCTATGTGTATTATTTAGAATGCATGCATGTATCTTCTTTCCTTTTTTGGCTAACCATTTGAAAGTATGGCACAAACAGTAGGATACAGTCATGCCTCACTTATGACAGAAACACCTCCTAAGAAATGTGTCATTGGGTGATTTCATCACTGTGCAAACATTACAGAGTGTTCTTACACAGACCTAGATGATATGGCCCACTACACCCTGAGGCTACATGGTAAAGCCTATTTGTTGCCCCTGGGCTAGAAATCTGTACAGTGTATTACTGTATTGAATACTACCGGCAATTGTAACACAATGGTATTTGTTTGTCTAAGCATATCTTAACAGAAAAGGTACAGTAAAAATACCAGACAATAAGAATCTTTTAGCTCCATTATAATTTATGGGACTATAGTTGTACAAAATATCTTTTAAAACATGTGGTTTATTGTTGTCCAAATGTTGCCTGCCTGTATTTTATACCTAAATACATAAGGATATGTGTCCTTAAAAACTGATTTCCTACAAAGTCTCTAAACCTTTTCAACACTGAAGATTTTTGATGTTGAATGGAAAAATATAGTTTAGCATACAGTCCAGATTTAGTATATTTTTTCTTAATTCAGAGCTTGGAATCCTGTCAATGATCATGGGCTGGGGTTTAGCTCAGTTGGTAGAGTGTTGCTCTGAACTCTCAGAGGACCTGGGTTCAATCCCCAGTACCGCAAAAATGGGAGAAGGACATGGTAATCCACTCCTGAAACAATCCCAAAACAATCAGCCATTGAAAACTCTATGAGGGTCACCATGAGTCGAACCCAACTTGATGGCATCTAACAATGAATTACATCAATGATCATGCATGACATTTACTTGTTATAATTTATCTTCCGGAACAATACAACCTCCTTCTTTGTCTTTTATGATATTGACATTTTTCTAAGATTTCATCATGTACCAAGAAGTTAGGAAGTGCTCAGAATGTGACAAGTTAGGGGACAAGTGAGGAAAGAGAAGCTGGAATGAACCAGCTAGCGTTGACCAAATTTAGCAATGTTTAAACATGATACCATAACAGTAGCAGATATGAATACATGGAGTGAAAAAGAATCCTTGAGTCCATAATGATGCTGAAGATAGTGATTGGTGGAAGAGACAGCTCTTTATATAAGAAGGCTGGCTAATAAGTTTACAAGGCCTCATAGAGGCAGAAAGACATCATTTGCAAACATCAACATAGCAATTCATTTGTGTTAACCATCACTGGATGCCAAAACTACTGGGTAAAAATTTTAGGCAACAGGATCCCAAAATATTACTGCACATATTACTTGGCAATTACAAAGTGGGAAAGGCTGCCTAACAACAGAGACCCCTCACCCACAGCCCCCTAATCACGTGCTCTAACCTACCATTCCCTCGAGATGAATAGACATTACGAGCCTCCCTCCGGGAAACCAAGCAACTCATGACACTATGTGGCATCCTACAGACCAGTGGGCCTGGCTCCTGTCTGACTCCATCTGTGCCAAGCCCCCTGCAGGTTCTAGAGATGCAGAGCTGGGACCTTTCTCCTGCGGGGGTGAAGGTGGCACTCAGGAGTCACTGTCCTGGGAAGCTTTAAAGACCCTGAATTCTAGACCAGACAATGCGCTCCAGGATTCAGACCTTACCCTCACCCACTTCCTGGTGGATTCTGAAGCCTGGTGCTTCTGTTTGTGGCCACGGTGGCTTTTCCAACAGCAGCGGCCATGAAGGGCTCGACCCGCGGGTGACAGCTCCTGCTTCACCCAGGTTTGCTGAGGCTTCTGAGGAGACGCCCTTTCAGGTTGTCACGGTCACAAGTCCTGAGGGCAGCTGGGATGTAACAGTACTGGTTACCGGACCATTCGGCTTGATGGAATGATCAAAAGCCCAGTAATTGCCCCCGGGTGGCACCTCCAGGGACAGGTGTTCTGAACCTGGCCCACCTGGTCTCATCAGGAGACGAGAACGACAGACACATGGACTTTTGTTCCTTCCTTTTGCGGAGGTGCTGCCATCATTTTGGAAATTGCCGAATATCTGACACTACAAGGAGCTGGAGATCCACAGAGTGGAGACGACAAGCAAGTGACGGCCTGAGACGGCAAGGGCAGCAGATGTCACCTCCCTTGTTCTCATCCCTCTGCCCACTCGTGTCTTCTCACTGGCCCTGTGCCCTCTGGCCAAGGCCTCTGTGGACTGTGGGAGCCGGTGTGGTCATGGGGTATGATCCGGGGAGGCAGCTCTCAGCAAATGCAGGCAGGAGCTGGTGGATGCAGACCTGGCCCCCTCCGGCATACCCCCCAGGCCTGTTCCTCGCTGGTTCTCAGGGGTCCACAGCGCCACCTGCCCATTGGCCCCTCAAGTTAGGCATTTTTCCTTCCTGTCTCAATTTCCTGCTCTCCCACTGAGGTCTCCTGGGATCACCTCCAGATTAACTGTTGCACTCATACCCTGTCTCGGGGTCAGCTTCTGGAATAATCCACCCAAAAGCCATATGTAAAACACACAGCATGTCAGATGGCACGAAGGGCTCTAGACGACAGAGCCACAGGGCTGGGCTGGCAGTGGGGTGCTGTGACCATTCCCAGGAGGTTGGACAGAGCAGCCTCACTGGGAGGGAGAGGCAGGCATTGGAGCAAGTGCCCAGGTGTCGGGAAGCCACTGGAGGAAGCCTGGGAGAAGAGCAGCCAGGGGGAACAGAGCAGGGGTCCCAACCCCGAAGTGGGGAGGGCCCAGCCCATCCTGGAAAGAACAGAGGCCACATGACCCAAGGTGTGGGACATGGGGTGAGAAGCAGGAGGGAGATTCCCACGTGGAAGGAACCTGAACCTGGCTGTGGGTGCCGCGCAGGTGGGAGACATCAGGGCTCGGCACAGGGACATGGCTGACGTGGCATTATTTAACAGGTGTCTCTGGCCCCTCAGAGGACAGGCTGCAGGGGACAGCTGAGCAGACAGGTCAAAGGGGCAAGGCACTGCACAGCGGTGGCGAGCGTATAACAGAGCAAACTCTTCACTTCATGGCTGGGAAGCAAAAAGGGAGAGGGAGAGGAGGGGCCAGGGTCCTAATATTCCCTCCAAGCACACACCCCCAATAATCCTCTTCTTCTTGCTAGGTCCCACCTCCTAGAGGGTCTCCTACCGCCTAGTAGTGTCAATAGGACCAAGCCTTCAACACCAGGGACTTTGGGGAACATTCAAAATCCAAACTCTAGCAGTGCGTGTGTGTGTGTGTGTGTGTGTGTGTGTGTGTGTGTGTGAGATGGGCTTTGCATGTGCAGAGTCATGAGAGCACAAGAATACAAAGATGGAAAGAAAGATGCATGCCAGCTTGTTTGTTTGCGGGTGCAGGCCATGTCTGGAGATGGAGAAAGAGGGGCAGGTGTGAGGGGAAGCGTCCACAACTGTGAGCAGGCACCATGAGACTCTGTGCGTGCACGGGTACAGGTGTGTCTCTGCCTGAGAACGCTCACACCTAAGGCCATCTGGCTGCTGTGAGCAAGGAAGGCAAACCCCAAATATTATCTGCCTGAGACAGTGAGAAAGCCGTGAATGAGAAGAGAATTTGAGCCAGCTCTCGAAGGAGAAAAGATATTGACAAGTGAAGATGGCATAGAGACAGAACAATAAAAAGAATTCCTGGCAAAGGAAAGAGTTTGCCAGAGGAAGGCATGTGGGAAGGGCAGGCATCTTATCCAATCTATGAATGCATCGAGAACCTGCACAGCAGGCAGAATTCTCTACAGATGGCCCCCAAGATTTCACATCCCAGTGTACACATGCTGTATGACACCCTCCCTTTGCATGGAGGTAGGATTTGTACATAGGATGGACTTCACTCCCATGATTTGCTTATGTTGCAGGGCAAAGGTAAAGGGATTCTGCCAATGTAATTAAGGTCTCTAAACAATTGGGGGCTAGGATTTAGCTCAGTGGGTAGAGTGCTGCGCTGCAGTCTCTGAGGACCGGAGTTCAATTCCCAGCACCGCAAAAATGGGAGAAGGACCTGGCAATCCACTCCCAAGGCAATCCCGAAACAGTCAGCCATTGAAAACCCTATGAGGGTCGCTATGAGTCGGATACCAACTCGATAGCACCTAACAACAACAACAACAACAACAAACAATTGACACTGAGTTAATCAGAAGGGAGATCAACCTGGGTGGCCCTGACCTAATCAGGTACACCCTTAAGAAGAGAGTCCAAGATGTCCCTGAAGGAAGACATTTGAAGCCAGAGAAGTTCTTTCCCACTGTCCTTGAAGAGGCACGCTGTCACGCATTCTACAGCTACAGGAAATGAATTTTTCCAACAGCTTTGCGAGTGGAGAAGAGGACTGGAGCCTCAAATGAGGCCCCAGCCCCTTGACTGCAGCTCTTGAGACCCCAAGTAAGGGACCTAGCTAAGCCAGGCCCAGCTTCTGGCCCACAGAAACCATGAGAGTGTAAAAGCACATGATTTTCAGCCACCAAGTTCAGGGCAATTTGTTATACAGTGATGGGAAACTGAAACAACCTGCCAGGTGACAACCATCCCCAGGAGGCTCTGGAGAAACCCCACGGGGCAGCCCAGACCTGCCTCTAGCCTCCTGGGGCTCAAGGTCCGGAACAGGAAAAAGTGCACACTCAAGGAGTTAATAACCAGGCTAGCTATGAAAAGGCTTTGAGACAAATGAGAAGCTTTGGCGTCTGAGAGTAACCAGGGTGGGACTGCATTAGGAAGGCTGGTGGTCAGAGAAGGCCTGTCTGCAGGGAGAAATTTTGAGCTGAGACCCCAAGGATGAGAAGGAATTGGCCAGGCAAAGATCTGAAGGAAGAGCAACTCCAACCAAGGGAATAGCATATACAAGGTCCAGGAGGCACAAAATTATAGTCTTTTAACAGCTTGCTGGGGTAGACAAGCACTGTCCAATAGTTTTTACAGTTTTCCTACTGAGCTGACTCTACAATGAGTAAAAATATCATCTTCAGACAATCCTCTTTACAGCTCTGGTCGTCCGGGGCCATGGGGAATTCTACAGATGTCACCCACAGCTGGAATCCTACAGCCTACAAAGCCAGAGGGGGGGCCACACCACAGCTGGGATGTCTGTTTTCTTTTCCCATACTTTTTAAGCACCATGGATGCACTTCTTTTTACGGTTGCCTGCTATTTTGGCAAGGAGTGTTGATTTTCCATTAATGTTTATGATATAAAGTTGCTATTAGAAATAAGCTTTTGGGAGGTATAATTGCACACAATAAAAGCCAGCAATTTTAAGTGAGCATGTTGATGAGTTTTGACAAGTGTATGAAGTCATGTAACCACCGTGACAATTATGATCTAGAAGATTCCATCACCTGAAAAAAAAAATTCCCTCCTTCCCTTTGGCAATCAAATTCCTCCCCCTTCTACCAGTCCCTGGCAGCCAGGATTCATTGTCTCTTTAGTTCTGAGTTTTCTAGAATTGCATGTAAATGAAATCATATGTTGTGTCTGGCTTCTTCATTTAGCATAATCCTTTTTAAGTCCCTCCATGTTGCTTTCTTCAGGGGAATCTTTTCTTTTCTATTGTTGTGGAGCAGTATAGTTTTCCACTGTACGTTTATACACCTACCTGTCTATCCATTCGTGAGTTGATGGGCGTTGTTTCCAGTTGAGCCTATTGTGAACAAAGCTCTGGTGTATGGACACAGGTTTCCAATTCTTCTGGATAAATACTGAGGACTGAGGTCACTAGAAAAAATGGCAAGTGTGTGTTTAACTTTGTAAGAGACTGTGAAACTGTTTTCAGAGGGGTTGTCAAACTTGCATGCGTGATGTAGGAGGGTCCTATCTGCTCCAGATATTTGTAGCACGTGATCTCCAGCAGTCTTTCTCCATGCAGCCATGCTGTGGGGTGTGTAGTGGTATCACGTGGTGATTTTACTTTGCATAAACAAAGACGTTGAGCATCTTTTCACCTGCTTCCTTGCCACTCGGGCTGGGGTTTAGCTCAGTTGGTAGAGCGCCGCTCTGCACTCTCTGAGGCCCTGGGTTCGATCCCCAGCACCACAAAAATAGGAGAAGGATCTGGCAGCCCACTCTTGAAGCAACTAGCCACTGAAAACCCTATGGACAGCAGAAAAGCCGGGCATGGCACAGTGTCAGGGAGTGTCTCCTTCTGTTGTGCATAGGGTCTGTATGAGTCAGACCCAACTCCACAGCACCTAACAACAACAACTTGCCACTCATATCTGAAATCTCTGTTCAGATCTTTTGCCCTTTTCTTATTGGGTTGGTTATCATCTCAATACTGAATCCGTCACCTGCTATGACTCTCATTATTAGCTCACACTGCATGGAAGAAGGACTTTGGAGATATAATCAAGATTGCTAACCAGCTAACCTAGCATAGGAAGATTGTCTGGACTATCCAAGTGGGCCCCACACAATCACATGAGCCCAAATGAGCTAAGGGGGAAGACAGAGAGACTCGAAGCGTGAGGAGAACCCACCCACGTCTCTGGCCTGAAGATGGGGAAGACATGGGAAGTGGAAGAGGAGGAAGAAATTCTGCCAACAACGAGTGAACGAACGTAGATGAGTCTGGGTCCCAGATGCGTAGTGCAGCCCCAGCTGGTACCGTGATGTTAGGCCGGCAAGGCCCTGAGGGCAGCTGCAGCCACCGGTGCCAGGCTTCTGACTCACAAACCGTGAAATAATAGGTGGACGCTATTTTAAGTAGCTGAATGTTTGGTAATTCATTACACAGCATTAGAAAAGTACTGCTCCAAGCTTGGTGTGATGGTGCACACCTATAATCCCAGCACCGAGGCTGAGGCAGGAGGATCACAAATTCAAGGCCAGCCTGGACTGCGTACAGAGACTGTGCCAAAAAAAAAAGAAAGAAAGAAAGAAAGAAAAGGAAAAAAAACAGAAAAGTAATACTCCATCTCTTTATTATAAAACAAAGACACAAAAGTTCAGTTAAGAGATTCCTAAGTTTTAAGAAAATAAGAATGGAACTGGGCACAGAGGCACATGCCTGTAATCTCAGTGGCTCGGGAGGCAGACGCAGGAGGATCACAAGTTCGAGACCAGAGGCAGGCTGTGTAATTTAGCAAGATCCTGTCTCAAAAAGGTAAAAAAAAAAAAAAAATGGGCTGGGGGTGCTGCTCAGTGGTCCAGCACTTGCAAAGCATGCAAGCTCAACGCCTTGGGTTCAACCCCAAGTACTGCAAAAAAAAAAAAAGAAAGAAAGAAAGAAAGAAAAGAAAAGAAGAATGCATACTCCTTGGTGGAACTGACGTATTTACCCATGTATTACTATGCAAAAAAATGCACCTATGTTAAAAAATACAGACAACCTCCTTCACTGCCATGTACCTCCCACTTGGCCCCGGTAGGCATGTGAATTTTGTGACTCCAGTTTCCAGCGTTCCTGGAAACTTCTAAGTGCTTCTCATTACAGCTCCTTATAGTGGGACCAGGAATCCCAGGGCCCCCTGTTCATGGGGACAGTCCTGCTCACATTTTCCAGTGATAGGATTCTGGCGGGAGCCACGTCTCCATTTGGAGATGTTTTCCTCCATTCTTTGCGTTTTTGCATTTCTTGTCTTTTCTTTTCTTGTTTCTTTCTTAGACCCAGGAACCCATCCAAGAAATGTTTGCCTCCCCACCATGTTAACACCAAACAGCCCCCTCTGCAGTGAGAGAGGCGCATGCTACCTTAATTACACGGTTGCTATTGAAATATTCGAGTGACAGACAAAACCCTTCATTGGGGAGGAAAATTAATTGTACACAAACAAGAACACATTTCACTTTGAATTAAAGTCTGCAGCCCTGCCTTGGCAGAGAGTACTCTGGCTGCTGCTTTTCTGTTTGGCCCAGTTCTCTCTCCATCCCTGGGAGATTTTCTTGGCTAACAGGCCAGGCTTGGAAATCTCCCAAGGGCTGTGCTGGTCACTTCCTTTTATTACCCTTTCTCTTGCCCATTGAAGCTGCCATTGCTCCAGCCCACCCTGAGCCTCCACCCTCCTGCCCCAGCCCCGTCCCTTTCCAGGCAGTCCCAACCCCTCATCCTTTGAGGTACAACAGTGTCCCAGCCCACAGTGCACTGCTTCTCCTCGAAGCCCGAGGAAAGTAAGGGAAAGATTAAATGTGATGAATCACAGAGTGAGCAATGTGGGGAAGGAGCTCGCGTTCTCAGCAACTCCGAGATTTATTGCTGAGTGCCACAAATAATGAAACCATCCATCTTCCGCGGCCTGGAGAAAGGATCCACCAGCACGAGCTTGAGAGGGCGATGTGAAAAGCCGTGCTGCCTTGTTGGAGAGATTTGAGTCCTGGCTGCTCTGCGATCTCGCTGTCCATCTCACCTGCCCTGGGTAACCTGGGCAAAGCACAAAGTGTACGTCCCTGAGCCACCACCAACAGGGGCCAGGTTGCCCTGACCCCCAAATTCAGTAACTCACATATTAGACCAGAGGAGGGTCTTGGGTATGATTGTCACACCAATTGCTTTTTCTGGTTCACGAATCATCACAAGAGCACGGGCCTTCCCCCTGGGCCAGGGGTTCAATTTAAGGCTCCCAAGTTCCAGGCTCCCACGTGTCTGTCAGCTTGTCATGCCATGGGGGCTTGTGTGTTGCTATGATGCTGAAAGCTATGCCACTGGTATTTCAGATAACAGCAGGGCCACCCATGGTGGACAGTTTTGAGCTGAGCTTCCAGACTAAGGCAGACTAGGGAGAAGGACCAGGCAGCCTATTCCCAAAACAACTAGCCCTTGAAAATCTTATGATTAGCAGAGAAGCACTGTCAAATATAGTACCGGAAAATGAGCCCTCCAGGCTTGAAAGTACTCAAGAAACAACTGGGAAAAAGTTGTCTCCTCAAAGCAGAGTTAACCTTAATGGAAGAAATGGAGTATAGCCCCTGAACCTCCATATGTTAATGTGACACAACTCAAAATGAGAATGTTTTGTAGTGGCTGCAACAGTTGGCATAAAAGTAAAAAGATTTGTGTGTATGGCACAGTGTCAGGTAGTGTTTCATTCTGTTACACTTAAGGTTGCTATGGTTCAGATCCGACCTGATGTCCATCTGTCCTGGCACCTAACAACAAAATTCCGGGAACACATCCCCCCACTTTGATGAATTGGGCAAGTCAAAGATTACACAACAAAGAAACTGCTGGTTGAGGTATGGACAAACCACAATGGACATAAAATACAGCAAGTATTCCCCATGCTTTGGCCTGAAAGCATGCAGGGAGGGAGGGGCAGGGAGAACCTGGAGACCTGGGCAAGGCCTCTTGCCCATACCTGAGCAGCCAAGCGACCCTTGTGGACCTCCGGCATTTCTCTCAGTGACCAAGCATAGCTGAGTGAGAGGGAAACATTTAGGGGAAGTGGCGTTTAGGGACCAACCTCAAGGGCACAGGGCAGGGGGGAGAAAGTATGTGTGTCAGCTTCCTGTGGCTGCTGTGCCCAATTTCCACAGACTTAGTATCATAAACCAACGCTGGCCTGTTCTCTTAGTATTCTGACAACTGGAGTTTGTGATAGATTCACAGAGCCACGTTCCCCTTTGAGGCTCTTGGGAAAAACCATTTCCTTGCCTTTTCTAGTTCCTAGGGGATGCCCTGGTCCTTGGTTGGTGACCCTCTTCATCCTCAAAGCCGGCAATGCGGTGCGTCTCTCTGTCACTATCAGACTCCATTTGACTTGTTTCTTCTTCTCTCACACACAGAACATTAGCTCCATGAGGCCCAATGCTTTATTTTGTTCCTGATACATTAAAAAGTGCTCAAAAATATGTGTTGAATGAACTGGACATGGTGGCGCACTTAGGTAATCCCAGCACACTGGAGGCTGAGGTGGGAACATTACAAGTTCATGGCCAGCTGGGGTTGCACAGCGAGATCTGCCTCAAAACAAACAAACAAAAATGTGTTGAATGAGTGGCTCTACTTTCATTTCTAACTGAGTGAAGGAGCTAAGACTTGAGCACTGGAAACCATGACAGAGAGCCCCAAATCCCAAAGATGAAAAACGATCACAGGCTAACTAACATGTGTGCACACACCAGAGGTTCTAAGCACAGTGAGGGAATGAACTGCAAGACTTGCTGGGCCGTAGTTGGGGGCAAGCTTCCTGACATGAGGGCTCCAGACCTGTGCAAATCCCATTTCCTTCCAGACCTTCGTCCCATCAGCCAGGCTTTAATATTGCAGACTCCAGCAGCTATAAACTGGGTGCCTTTTCTGTGGTTCTCACTGTGATAGGCTGGACCATATCCTTCTCTATATTCACATGCTTGTGCCCCAACTCCTCATTCCTCAGAATGTGGCCTTATTTGCAGATCAGGTCTTTACAGAGGTGGTTGTTGTTAGGTGCCTTCAAGTCATGTTCGACTCATAGAGACCCTCATAGGGTTTTCAATGGCTGATTGTTTCAGGATTGCCTCCAAGGGAATTGCCATGTCCTTCTCCCATTTTTGCAGTGCTGGGAATCGAACTCTGGACCTCGGAGACTGCAGAGTAGTGCTCTAACCCACTGAGCTAAATCCCAGCCCTTTACAGAAATTGTTGTTAGGTGCCGTCGCGTCGTGCCCAACTCATAGCGACCCTCATAGGATTTTCAATGGCAGATTGTTTCGGTATTTCCTTGAGAGTGGGTTGCCATGTCCTTCTCCCATTTTTGCAGTGCTGGGAATTAAACTCGGGACCTCAGAGACTGCAGAGCAGCGCTCTACCAACTGAGCTAAATCCCAGCTTTACAGAGGTAGTCATGTCAAAAAGGAAATCTGGAGACAGAGACTGGCATAAAGGGAAGGTAATGGGAAGACACAGGGAGAAGACAGCCATCTGCCAGCCTAGCAGAAGGCCTGTGACAGGTCCTTCCCCATAGCCCTCAGGAGGAACCAGCCCTGATCTTGGACTAGAGTTTGATCAGGATATGAGGCAATAAATGTCTGTGGCTTAAGCCACCCTGTCTGTGTTCTTTGTTACTTCAGCCTGAGCAAATGAACACACTCACGGGTAGGCAGGTTCCATCTGTCCCACTCATCCTGTTGGGGTGGGGACCATGCGGTGGGTAGGTGCCTGTGGGGAGGAACCCAAGCCTCCCGCCAGGAGCCTTGTACTCCAGCCCAGCAGGCCGGCCACAGCTGGTCTGCAACAGGTCCTGACCCTGAACCACCTAGGTAAGCCAGTCCAGGAATTCTGCTCCTCAGAACCTGTGTGACAATCAGTGGGGTTTTTTTGTTTGTTTGTTTGTTTGTTTGTTTTGCAGTACTGGGGGTTGAACCCAGGGCCTCGAGCCTGCATGCTCTGCAATTGCTGGACCACTGAGCTGCACCTCAGCCCATTTTTTTTTACTTTTTGAGACAGGGTCTCGCTAAATTATGCAGACTGCCTCTGGTCTCGAATTTGCGATCCTCCCGCCTCCGCCTCCTGAGCCGCTGGGATTACAGGCGTGCGCCACCACACCCGGCAGTGGTTGTTGTTTTAAGCCACTAAGTTTTGAGTGGTGTGGGGTCATTTGTTATACGGCAATAGAGAACTAGTCCAGAGCTGAACTGAGTTAGCACTCCTCTACCCCAGAACACAGTCCTGGCACCAGCCACACCAGGCCACAGTGGAGCACCCACTGCCTTCTGAAGGAACCCAGACACACCCCACCTCCCATCTTCTCCCTAAGCTTGACTGAGCACGAGGCCCAATGGACAGCAGCTTCCCAACTCCTGACCCCCCGTCCCCAGGAGCTCTTCCTGCCCCAGCCCAGCCCCACTGCTGCCTCACTTTCCTGCTGATGCTGATATGCAGGGGCCAAAGGCGCAGGAAATGAAGCAGACGGGTACAAGAGACAGTTTGCACAGGTCTGGGAGGTAACGAGATTCATCCCGCAGAATTGTTTGCACAGAATTAATTTGGAGGGGGGCCAATGAGAAGGCACGCATATTCCTCTAGTCATTTGAGTTTCCCAGACTTCAAAGGGAACACAATTCCCACCTCCATCCTCTTCCTCACCCGGCCCATATGAAGAAGTGAAAGGACCCTTCCCCATGCTTATTTCAGTGGACCACAGGGTTCTGTGCTCAGCATTCAGACCGCACAGGCCAGGGAAGGGCCCAGCCCTGCTTGCAGCTAGCCAGTCCCACCCCAACAGACACAGCCATCAACCATACACGGTGGACAGGAACGCAGCAGGGATGCAGTGAGGACCATCTTGTCCCTGTCTCCAAATAATCCAAAAGGCCCAGCCTGGCTTTCTTTCTTTCTTTCTTTCTTTTTTTTTTTTAACTTGGAAAAGTATTTATGCAAAAATCAAATCTCAATACAGAAGACAACTTATAGAAATGACTATGAGACTAATACCCTCAGACTTGCACTAAAACAGGGCATTACAGAGAACAATCGAAAGTCAAAGCTAGCACATATTGAATTTTAGGTTTCAAGAGAACTGGATATGGATGTTTATGTGCTTATGTTTATTCTCTATGTAATTTTTTGCTGTTGTTTTTCCCTTTATTGATAAATGTTAGTGAGGTACAGACTAATACAGCATTTGCTATTTTCATTCTATAATTATTACATCACTTTTGGTTTACACTTTTGTCAACTTACAAAGTTTATGGAACCTTTTGATTAATATGTAATAAAACTCATATGCATTTATGGGTTATGTTTCCCTATTTTTCCCATGTACTCATGAAATTGCATCATTTACGCTGAGATTATCCTCTCCTCCTTTATCCCTTTACATCATTTCCCCTCCCTTTCCCACCTTCTACAACCTTCACGTCCCTTTACTAGTCTCCTCCCTTCTTTCTACTCTGCTTATAGTTTCCCTTCTTAGCTAAGTTTAATTGTTCATTTTTATATATCTACATATGTATAGATTTTTCTTCCTTTAAGTAAGATTCAGCTCCCACATATGAGTGAGAACATATAGTATTTCTATTTTTTAGCCTTGTTCATTCACTTAAGATAATATTCCCCAGTTCCATCCATTTTGCTGCAAATGATATTATTTCATTCTTTTTATTGCTGAATAATATTCCATTGTACATATGTACACAATTTTTTTATCCATTCTTCTGTTGATGGGCATCTTGGTTGGTTCCATATCCTTGCAATTGTGAAGAGTGCTGCATTAAATATGGAGATATAGGTATCACTGTGGTATGATGATTTGTCTCCTTTTGGGTATAATCACAGGAATAGTATAGCTGGGTCACACAGCATTTCTATTCTTAGTTTTCTGAGGTATCTCCATATTGATTTCCAAAGTGGTTGAACTAATTTACAGTCCCACCAGCAGTCTCTCTCTGCATCCTCTCCAGCATTTGTTATTGTTTTGTTGATCTCGACCATTATTACTGGAGTTCGATGGAATGTCAGTATTGTTTTGATTTGCATTTCTCTAATGGTTAGGGAGGGCTGGGATTTAGCTCAGTTGGTAGGGTGCCACTCTGCAGTCTCTGAGGTCCCAGGTTCAATTCCCAGCTCCACAAAAATGGGAGAAGATCCTGGCAATCCACTTCTGAGGCAATCCCAAAACAATCAGCCATAGAAAACCCTATGAGTCGGACACAACTTGATGGCACCTAACAACAACAATGGTTAAGGATACTGAGCATTTTTTTCGTGTGTTTCTTAGCATCATAAAGGCCATCTATGACAAACCTACAGCCAATATCATATTAAATGTGGAAAAATTGAAACCGTTCCCTCTAAGATCAGGAACAAGGTAAGAATGTCCACTCTCTCCTCTCTTAATGAATATTGTGATCGAAGTCCCTAGCCTAAGCAATCAGATAAGAGAAAGAAATCAGGGGGATAGAGATAGGCAAAGAAGAGGTCAAATTATCCTTATTTTCAGATGGCATGATCCTTTACCTAAAGGTAAAACTCTTAGACCCAACAAAGTCCTTCAGCAAAGTAGCAGGATACAAAATTAATACTCAAAAAACAGTAACCTTCTTTTATACCAATTGTGAGCAGGAAGAGAAGGAAATTCAGGCAACAATCCCTTTCACAATAGGTCACAAAAAATTAGATATTTAGGAATCAATCTAACCAAAGACCCCAAAGATCTCTACAAGGAAAACTTCAAAATATTAAATAAAGAAATAGCAGAGGATACTAGAAGATGGAAAGACTGACCCTGCTCATGGATTGGGAGAATCAATGTTGTAAAGATGCTATACTACCAAAAGCAATTTACAGATGTAATGCAATTCTCATTCAAATCCCAATGACAGACTTTGCATAAATAGAAAAAATAATCCGAAAATTAATATGGAAACACAAAAGACCACATATAGCCAAAACAATCTGCAAAACTAGTGCAGGTGGGATCACAATACCTGACTTTAAACTGTACTACAGGCTGTAGTAGAAAAATAGCTTGGTCCTGGTACAAAAATAGACTTGAAGACCAATGGAACAGAATTAAAGACCCAGAGATACACCCATGCAACTACAGCCACCTGATCTTTGACAAAGGAGCTAAGGACAGTAAATGGAGAAAAAATAACCTCTTCAACAAATGGTGTTGGGAATATTGGATATACATTTGCAAAAAAATTGAAAATAGACCCATATCTCTCAATTTGCATGAGAGTCTACTGGAAATGGATAAGAGACCTCAACATAAAACCAGAAACCTTAAAACTACTAGAAGAAAAGACAGGAAACACACTCTAACACATAGGCATAGGAAAGCATTTCCTTAACAAGATTCCAATTGCCTAGGAAATGGCACCAAGAACTGACAAATGAAATTATATGAAATTAAAAAGCTTCATGCAGCAAAAGAAACAATCAATGGAGTTAAGGAAGAGCCCGATAAATGGGAGAAAATCTTCACATCCTACACATCCAACAGACGACTAATTTCTAGAATTTACAAAGAACTCAAGAAAGTAAATCCCAAGACAACAAATAACTCAATACACAAGTGGGCAAAGGAAATGAATGGATGGTTCTCAAAGGAAGAACTTGTATAGCCTGGCTTTTGGTGCTAGCAGAAAACATGGGAATGTCAGCAAAGAAGTAGAGGCAAGATGAGGATCAGAAAAGGGACACAGAAGGGGGTTCTCTGAGTAGAGACAAAGACGGAAGTGAGAAGGAAGGAGTTGAGAACAGGACAACCATCAGGAAACCTAAAGGTACCAACAGAACCAGGGTAGCAGGAGCCAGAGGGTACACCAGGTGTTTTCTCAAGAAAGTAAGGAGTGAGAGATCATTAAACTAACTTACTAGGGCTTCCAAGAGGCCCAGACATCGCAAAAATCTTAAGTAATTCTTTGCCTGGCAGTTCACAGGGGAGGATGAGAAAGCAGTTGACTTCAAATGTCATAATACATTTTTCTTACTGAGGCAAAATAGAGAGAGAAAGAGGAAGGGGTGGGACAAAGAGGAAACTGGGGGATGGGCAATGGAACTTCATCTATTCTCTTTTTTTTTTTTTTTTTTTTGCGGTACTGGAGTTTGAACCCAGGGCCTCGTGCCTGTATACTTGGCAAGTGCTGGACCACTGAGCTGCACCCTCAGCCCATTTTTTTTACTTTTTAAGACAGGGGCTTGCTAAATTACACAGACTGCCTCTGATCTCAAACTTGCAATGCTCCTGCCTCCGCCTCCGAGCCGCTGGGATTACAGGCGAACTTCATCTATTCTTGATGTGGAAGTGAGAATTTCTCTGGCTTGGATAAACTTTAAAAACCACCCCAGACCTGTCCCTTCAGCCCTGGCCACCCTCTTGCCCCACCCAGGTCCCATTTAGAGCTCTCTCAAGGAGGCCTTTCCCAGCCACAGTCACCTTCCTAGGACCTATGAGCCCTTCATTCCCTGCCTGTAGCCTGGTCCTTTGGAGCCACAGCTCAGCTGGCTGACTCCCTGCTGGATTTTCTTCTTCTGGTAAAAAAAAAAAAAAAAAAAAAATCACCAATCTTTTCCAGATTTCTGGCATCACATTCTGAGATTTGAGGCTTTTGTTGCCCAGAAGGGTAGAAGCAGATGAAACTAAAACCTAAAAACACAGACAGGTCTCGTTTCAATAAGTCTAGCTCCTAACAAGGAGCGTGTGGAATGCCGAAATGAAAACAGAACAGCTGGGCCGGTCCTGTGGGGTCCAGGCTCCTGGCCCTCAAGAGGCAACCGCTCCCGTCCAAGAGGGAGGTGGACAGCCTGTTTTCCAGCGAGGTGGCTTCTTGGTGGAGGGGCTGAGGTCAGGCGTGGGTAACACACACTTATGATCTGAGCACTTCTATTATGTGGGTTGCACGCCACTGTGTTTTACTCCCAGGGGGATTTTGAATGAGGAAGAGAAAGGCGTTTCCAGAAGGTGAGCCGTCAGCCCCAAGGGCATTGGCACTGCTCATTCTTGACTCTTTCCCACGGGGATTTGCCTGGGCCTCTGTGGCTCCAGGCCCCGACATCTGGCTCACCTCTCACCTTCCCGCCTTGTCATGCCCCTTCCAGGCTGATCCATCCCACCGAGTCCCCTGCCGCTGCCCCCATGTTCTTGGTCTAGGAACCAGCTGTCCCTCCCAGACAGGCCCATCCTGGCCTCGGCACCCTGCGTGCCCCAGGCAGCATACAAGTACGTCTGGGCCCCCCACCCAGAGCCTGTATTTCTTCAGTTACAGTTGGACTTCAGATGACTCCACGCTCAATTTTATGACTGCTCTGCATAACCCAGAGCCAGGGCAGAGCTATACCCATACCCAGCTATACTTCAGAAAGGGGAAAGAAGTACTTAGAGCCCAGGGAGAAGAGGCGGGCAAGGCGGGCACTGGCCGTTCCCACAGCTTCCCATTTCTCCTGCCTCCGGCTGCTTTCCACCTGCCACCAGGGCCACACTCAACAAAGCTCCACCCACCATCACCGATGCATGAACAACTTTCATTTCCTGACACAGAAAACTTCATTTCCAAAGAGGGGTCATGACACCAGTAGCCCCTCCAATTCACTTGGTAGATGCTGACCAAATGTGCGCTGGATTTGGGACCCTGTCTTTATTAATTCCCTGTCCTCAGTTTATCTTACTTTATTTTGTTCTCTTTGTTTCCATCTAAGAACTAAATTTCCCATGTGTCTGTCAGCTTGTCGTGCTGTGAGGGCTTGAGTGTTGATGTGATGCTGAAAGCTGTGCCACTGGTATTTCAGATACAAGCAGGACTACCCATGGTGGACAGGTTTCACCTGAACTTCCAGACTAAGACAGACCAGGGAGAAGGACCTGGCAGCCCCCTCCGAAACAATTAGACATCGAAAACCCTATGAATAGCAGAGAAGCACTGTCAAATATAGTGCCAAAAAATGAGCCCCCCAGGCTGGAAGGCATTCAAGAAACAACCAGGGAAGAGTTGCCTCCTCAAAGTAGAGTCAACCTTAATAACAAGAATGTAGTAAAGCCCCTGGGACCTCCATTTGCTGATGTGGCACAACTCAAAATGAGAAGAAACATAGTGGTTGCACAATGGGCTCAAACATAAAAAGATCATGTGCATGGCACAGTGTTGGGTAGTGTTTCATTCTATCATACATAGGGTCACTGTGGTTTGGATCTGATTCAACGGCACCCAACAAAGAACTAAATACGTTTGCCTCTGTTCTTTTGAATCTCTGGAATAATTTAAGATTGTAATCGTTTGTCTTAGTACAGCATAGCATTAAGCCACATCACCTGGCTTTTAGTATGAACTGTTCTCCCTTTCAATGTTTTCTAGAAACCATCATGTTACTTTTGACTTCTAAGAGTTACAGTCAGTTCTTCAGATCTTGAGGTCGATATCCTTGAACTCACCCAACCCTCAGGGAGAAAATATTCAGAAAAAAATTGCACCTGTACTAAACATATACAGGCTTTTTGCCATTATTCTCTAAATCATACAGGAAAACAACTATCACATAGCATTTGCATTGTATTAGGTATAATAATCTGGAGGTGGTTTAAAGTACACAGGAGGATGTGTATAGGTTAAATGCAAACAGTGTGCTATTTTATAAAAGAGTCTTGGGCATCCTCTGATTTTGCTATCCAGGAGGGTTGCTGCAACCAACCTTTCCTGGGTACCAAGCGATGACTGAATTTAGGAGCCTTGTCTTTTAAGTGGCCAGTTCAACAAATTTTGACAAATGTGTCCACCTGGATAAATAATCACATTGGTCAATACACAGAACACTTCAAGTATAGCCACCTTCTTATATATTTTAGTTTATTTATTTGATTTGATTTGATGATGATCGGCACGTAGTCCATATAAATTTTTTTTAATTTTGTGAAGAATTCTTTTGAATTCAAATTGTTATTGTTGTTGTTAGCTGCCATTGAGTCAGACCCAACTAATGACCAACAGAAGGAAATACTATCAGATATTGTGCCAGACACACAGTCTATTTTTGTTTGAGCCCATCGTTGCAGATGCTGTGTTTCTTCTCATTTTGAGTTGTGCCACATCAGCGAATGGAGATCCCAGGGAGTTTACTCCATTACTGTCATGAAGGTTGACTCTACTTTGAGGAGGCAACTCTTCCCCAGTCATTTCTTGAATGCCTTCCATCCTAGGGAGCTCATTTTCTGACACTATATTGATTTAGCTCAGTTGGTAGAGTGCTGCTCTACATTCTCTGACAATCTGGGTTCGATCTCCAGCACCACAAAAACAGGAGAAGGACATGGCAGCCTACTCCCAAAGCAATCCTGAAACAGTCAGTCATTGAAAACCCTATGAGGGTTGCTATGAGTCGGACCCAACTTGAAGGCATCCAACAACAACAACGCATTTGACAGTACATCTCTGCTAGTCAGAGGGTTTTCAATGGTTAATTGTTTTGAGAGTGGGTTGTTGGGTCCTTCTCCCTAGGCTGTCTTAGCCTGAAAGTTTAGCTGAAACCTGTCCACCATGGGTGGCCCTGCTGGTATCTGAAATACTGGTGGCATAGCTTTCAGCATCACAGCAACCCAAGCCGACAGACACATGGAGTTTGAACTCAAAGGAACACCAACAAAAGTAGTAGTTTATTTTAAATGTTTCAGTATCAAATATTCTCTCTGGTGCACATTCCCAGCAAGCTTTCTGCACCCCACCATGGACTGCACCACCGCTGTGCCCCAATATCCACCATCCACCCACACATTACTGCTCTAATCCAGCTGCAGAATTTTCAGGTCTTCCGGTGCCCACTTCAACTCTTCTGCCTTCAGATCATGACTTCCTGGAAGGTTGGGGCCACCTTGTTCTCATCTCTGTGTCCCTAGGGCTAGACTGGCACTCAGTGTGGAAAAGCCACCCCCTCACTGCTTACTGACTACAACTGAGCTCAACACACCCTCCGTGGGTCCTAAGAGCCCACACCAATGGGCAGGAAGTTTATGGACCAGACTTCCAGCTGCAGCCACATATCTGCCGTGGCTCAATTCACAGCATGACATTTTGGATTGTTCTTCAGAGACCTGAATAATCACGGGAAATTCTGACATCCGCCTATTGATTTCCCTGCCACGACCCAGTAGCTTGAAATAAGCAAATCATTGAAAACAACACCTTCATGTGTCAAGGAAGGGGTTGCTAGACGAAGAATCCGTCAATTCAGCCAGGGTAGCCGTGGCAGGCGAGAGAGGTCCCTGGCCAGGCCATCACTGTGGTCCACAGGGCCGGTGATGCCTGGGAAGTCCGATCCAGGTCACATCCCAGTAGACAATCACAGCTGCTGTTCTGCATCACTGCATCAATGCATCCCTGTCCCGGAACTGGCCAGTGGTCCCCACCAAGGCATGGATGCATACATCCAGGAGGCATAGACTCCAAGTCCCCACTTACCCTACAAGCTCAGCCTGTGTGACGCACAGCAGGTACCTGTGGGGAAAGAAAGGGAAAGGCCACCCTGGAGTGGCCCGTGGGGAGGACGCTGTCCTGCCTGGCTGAACAGCTCTTGTACTTCATCCTCTCCCTGGGCTCCTGGACTTGGACAGAGCTCATCTGACCAGTTCATGTCCCAGTTTCCAGCTCAGCAGAACTCGATGTGGAACCAAGGTCCTACATGGTCCAGACCCCCGTCCCACGCCCTCCGCCTGCCCCCTTAGTATCCACTGCCACCACGACCCTGGCTTATTTAAGCCAATGACTCTGTCTCCCCTTGGGCCTGTGTGATGCTGTCCCCCCAGAAGGCTCTTCTCCGCTCCCCACGTCCCCACCTCCGTCTAGCTCCAGGCATCCCAAATAACAACACGAGAGGGCTGGGCAGAGCACAAGAGCCTGTGTTCAGGGACCCTGAGTCCCACAGTGACTCTTCTCCAGTTCTTCTGGTTACATCACAGAAAGCACCTTGAGTTGGTGTGCTATGCCCTCAGCACCCATCTGAGCCTGGGTCATCATCCTTTCAGACAAAGAGCAAGTCCGGGCTTAGTGCAGAACGCAGCCTCTGTTCAGTGGATTGTTTTTATTTCTGTGGTTACCTTGCCCCTAACAGCAACCACTGCCACCTTGGAACCGAGCAATGCTGATTTCCCATTTGCTCTGATGATACAGTTTTGCTTTGAATAAAAGTGTCTTCATGGCAACAAAAATAGGTTAATTTAAAGAAAAATATTGGAGGGGCTGGGCGTGGTGATGCACGCCTGTAATCCCAGCTGCTCAGGAGCCGGAGGCGGGAAGATCGCAAGTTCGAGACCAGAGGCAGTCTGTGTAACTTAGCGAGACCCTGTCTCAAAAAAAAAAAAAAGTAAAAAAAATGGGCTCAGGTGCAGCTCAGTGGTCCAGCAATTGCAGAGCATGCAGGCGCGAGGCCCTGGGTTCAACCCCCAGTACCGCCAAAAAAAAAAAAAAAAAAAAAAATTGGACAAAGGATCACTCAAGGGGTGAGTGGACCTGGGGAGAGAAATGGTGGCCAGACACCGATCTAAATTGCCAAAAAGGCAGCCATGGTTGGGCGCTTAGACCCCAGGTGCCACAGCACCGAGAGACCTCAATTCCTGGGCTGACCACCAAGTCCCATCTCCTAACCGATCCTCTGCTGCTGGATCCAGAAAATAGGCCCCACCCATGGGCTCTTGAGCAGAGCAATGAGATAATGAGTGGAAGGCTCACACCTAAGGCCCAACACAGAGCAGCCAGCCAGTGGCCCCAGGAGTCTCACCAGTGTAGACAGTGAGAAAACCCGTGTTTACAGCTGGGATGAGACCTGCTCAGACGAGAGGAACATCACAGTCCAGGGAAACGATCCTGAGAAGCCACCAGGCTTGGAAAGCCTGGGCTCAAAACTGAAATGAGACCAGGCAGCAGTGGCTGCTGGAAGAGGGCTGGGTGTGGAAGGGAGGTGGGAGGGAGCCAGAGAAGGGATGGGGTTGCTAAGCAACACATCCTGACCCTGGAGTGGGCAGAAACTGCCCAGGTACCAGGGCATCCATAAAATCACCAAAGTTGCCAGTAAGGTCTGCCCTTCACAGCTGCCCTGGGACATGGGGTCTGGGAAGGTGACAAGGAGCAGATGGAGTCCACTTCCAGGGAGATTGGTGGGCTCCTGAGAAGCAAGAAGAGCAGCTACATGGCAGAGCAGAGACCAGAGGCCAAAAACAGAGGTCAGAAACAGAGCAGAGGGCAGGAGGGATGCAGCTCCATGGGCAGCAGAAATCTCCAGTGGCTTTGGACACCCTATAGATGCCAAACTGAGCACCTGGGTTAGGTGAGATCCTGAGTCCTTTCACACCAGAACTGTTAGTGACCCAAACAATTGTCCTGTGAAAATAACAGGCACAGGGAGGTCGGGCTGATAGAAAGTACCAGGCAGGAAGAAAGGGAATAAAATGAGCCTCTGTGCCCACCTACTTCTCAGCCACCTGAAACATGAATGGCAGCGTGAGGTTCCTCTATGCCAATGCCTTGGGATCAGTACTTCTTTGATAGATAATATCCTTGAAATAGCATGGCACATAGGAGATAATATCCTTGTTCAGAGAATCAGGGCTGTAGCCAGTGGCACTTTTATATATGGCCTATTCTATAACCAGAACTCTGTTTGCCTGTGAAGGCCCCAGGTGCCTCCATGTCTTAAGAAGGGAATTCTCAGTTGAAGCAGGAGCCCTCCTGTGATAAAGAGAAAGACCCGTTTTATAGCCTGGACAGGCCAGCTTAGGCTGAGGGGTGGGAGAAACCTGATATACTTGAAAATAGGATCAAAGAGAAGTGAGAAATATCTATCCCTTAAGGAGAGGTGCTGTTGGTGGCTGCCATAGAGTTGGACCCAACTTGTAGCAACCCTATGTACAACAGAATAAAACACTACCCAGTACTGTGCCATGCACACGATCTTTTTATGTTTGAGCCCTTGTTGCAGCCACTACGTTTCTTCTCATTTTAAGTCATGCCACATCAGCAAATGGAGGTCCCAGGGGCTTTACTTCTTTACTGTCATTAAGGTTGACTCTACTTTGAGAAAGCAACTCTCCCCATTTCATTTCTTAAATGCCTTCCAGCCTGGGGCACTCATGTTCCAACACTATATCTGACAGTGCTTCTCTGCTATTCATAGGGTTTTCAATGGCTAATTGTTTTGAGTGGGAGAAGGTTGTGGCAGTCCACTCTGAAGCAATCCTGAAACAATCAGTCATTCAAAACCCTCTGAGGGTCACTTATAAGTCAGACCACTCATCAGCACCCAACAACAACAATTGTTTCAGGAATGAGCTACTGTGTCCTTCTCCCTAGTCTGTCTTAATCTAGAAGCTCAGCTAAAACTTGTCCACCCTAGGTGGCCCTGCTGGAGTCTGAAATACCCATGGGATAGCTTTCATCATCACAGCAACACGCAAGCCCCCACAGCACGACAAACTGACAGACAAGAGAGGACTTAATGAGATAAGGACCTAAAAAACCCCAAAGTCTCTCCCCTGGATGCAATGTCCAGATGCCCCCAGCTTCAACAGTCCTAAGTCAAGTCTGCAGAGCCCACAGAGCCTACTAAGCCAAGTCTGCAGAGCCCACAGAGCCTAGGGACCCACAGAAATCTGCAATGTCCAATCGCCTGCAGTTTACAGCAATGTTCAGAGCAACTACACAAGTCTGCAGATGTCCACAGCTGTCTGCAGTCTACACAGATGTTTGGAAATGCCTGCAGCCTCATTGCTGGGCCTATGCGATTCCTGGTGCATAAAGGCCACTGTTCGTGGATCTTCACGGCTGGACCTTCCCACTTTCTGATTTCTATGTCAGAATGCCTAACCTTCTCTTTCTTTATCCATCCCCTGTTCCTCTCCTCACACCAACCTCACTCCCCAATCTGTGCCTCCCGTCTCTCCTGACACCAGCCTAAATGGGGACCCCCGCCCTGGGTGCCTGTTCACCTCTAGCCAGTCTTCCCTGGCTCTCACTCTCCTCCTTTCAATTCTAATAAACCATCTTCTAAGTTCCCTTCTGGGCCCATTAGTAAATTCATTTATAAATGTATCCAAGGACTAAAGTTGCTGCCTATTTCCTGGATCTCTTTAGTGGTAACCCTGGCCCTGGATTTGTGCTGTCCACTAACTGGGTCCCCAGGCCCAGGGCAAAGGGTCATGTCTAAGTCAGCCTCTTTCTTGAATATTTTTTTCAAAGTACCTAAGCCAATAATTCTACTTCTGCTTTAGACAGTTGGCATTGAATGTTCTGCCTTTTAGCAGATAAAAGAAGCCTAATTTATAGAAACTAGAGCACATAAGTACAATTACTCTCCTATTTAAAGATAGGGAAACTGAGGCCCACTTCCTGCTATTTTATGACTCGGTTTTGAAGCTGCTGCCTTCTTTACCCCAGAAATCCCTTCCATATTGTCTCCCAGCCAATGAAAAGAAAAAGAAAACTATCCTCAAACCCGATTGGGCATCCTTGGAAATATAGTCATTATTCCAGGCAGCCAAGACACAGAAGGCCCCCAGCAGTCCTACCGCAGTTCAGTAACCCTTGCCCTATCCCCCATGCAGTCGCCCTGAGTATGGGACAGGTGACCTGCAGACTCCCCACAAACATGACAGGGTGTGATTATCACACTGGTCTGGCCTGACCAGGAAGAGGGACCTTGGCTCTGGCAGCACTGAGCCTTCTGCAAATGGACAGGCCAAGGGGAAAGGCAGGGAACGGTGATGGCGACAACATCCACAAAGGCCCTGCCCCTTCCTGCAGCATCTGGGGAACACCGGGTCTTCCTCGGTGCAGCTGGCCCCTTCCCACACCAGGGACCCGAGACAGGAGGCCCTGGGCAGCCCCGCCTCGTGTGCCTGGGAACTCCAGCCTTTGGAGGAAGCGCTGGTGACAGGTGCAGCACAGTCTTCCACCTGCTGAAAACACGCACCGCCTGCTCCACTGCACAGGTGCAGCAGGTGGGGAAATCGAGCTGCTTTTAGCTCAGGCGCAAGCCGGAGCCCACAGAGTCCTAGACTCTCAGGACGTCTGGCTGCGTAGGAACTTGTTTCCGGGAAGGCCACCAATGAACCAATCAGAAGAGGGGCTGCCAGCCGTGGGTACTGGGGGCGGAGCTGACTGGGAGGAGGCTCTTTGTGGCAGAGCGACCGGCACTGTGCCGAGTGAGCCCTCAGCTCCCAGGGTCAGACATTGGCAGAAGGGAGCAAGTCCACCCAGAAGGCCAGAACACAGGGGTGTTGGGGGGAGGCAAAGGGGGGTCCTGAATACAGCAGAGGCCAGGGGGATTTCATTCATTCATTCATTCATTCATTCATTCATTCATTCACTATGCGAATATTCACTGCGCCCTGCTTCGTGCCAGGTGCCACTCAGTGTTAGCTTAAAAGGACACCCCATCTCTGCCCTCGCTCCTTCCTCAGTTTACCATTTCCACAAACTCACACTGAGCCAGGAACTGCCCTGGGCACCCAGACACAACAGGGAGCAGAACCACCCCCCCCCACACACACACACACCTCCTGGAGCGGAAACTCTCTTGGGGGCCAAGGCCACTGCCCCAAGAGCAGATGATCAAAGAAACGACTGCAAGAGCTGGGGGCGCGGGGTACCCTCCCAAGCCCAGGTCTCCACATTCTCCTTCCCAGGCCGGGAGCTGCCAGCTTCCCTACCTGGCAGCACCTCCTGCCAGGTCCACCTCTTGTGTCCCCTCAAAGACTCCACTCAACACCGGCAGCCCTGAGGTGCCCGCTCTCTGGGAGGAAAGCCACAGCAGGCCCAGGGGAGCTGCACAGTGGGGAGGCCTCCACCTCAACTCCACCACGGGACACAGACAGGGTTCCAGTTGGCAGAGCAGGATTCACACCCAGAACCTGAGCTGCAGGAGGCTCTGGGAAATGTGCCCCACTCAGAAAGGTACAGGGAAGTGGGGGAAGAGGGCCAGGTGGGGACTTCAGGGTGGCCCTCCTGCTGGTCACCACCCAGGTCCCCTTCCTATTCCCCACCTTCTGAACAGCAACGTCCCCTCCCCCGTGTCCCTGCACACATGCCCAGTGACCCTGCTAAAGGACAGAGCCCCTCCCCCATGACCAGAATCCGCCTGCCCCTAAGAAACAGGGCAGTTGGAGGCTGGGGACTGTAGCCATTACTCTGAGTGGCCAGAGGCACAGCTGATGGTCAGCAGTTCTATTGTAGAGGAGGAGGAACTGCTCAGCTCTTAGGGACAACTAGGACTCGGCCAGTGCCACTTACTGGCTATTTCGCCTTGGACAAGTTAATGAAACATGGTTATGAATCTCAAATTTCACATCTGTAAAATAAAACCCAAACTTATAAGGTCTCTGGCCCCTCTGCCTTCCCAGTCATGTGTCTTTCCACTCCCCTAATTGACCCGCTTTCTTCCTAAAGCACAGGACACCTTTCTATTTCTCAAATATCCCAGCTTATCCCTAACACAGTGCCTTTATACTTAATGTTTCCTAAGCCTATAACCCTCCTCAGATACTTTTTTTTTTCAACTGTGGTAAAATAACATAACTTAAATCTACCATCTTAACTATTTCTCTTTTCTTTTCTTTTTTAATAGGGTCTCAGTATGTAGCCTAGGCTGGCCATGAACTCACAATCCTCCTGCCGCAGCCTCCCACATCACTCACATTTCTAAGTTCACAGTTCAGTAGCATTCAGTGCATGCCCATTTTTGTGCTACCATCACCACCATCTATCAACAAAACTTTTAATCTTGCAAAATTGATACTCTGTGTTCATTAAACAAGATCTCTCAATTCCCTATCCCTTCCCCCTGCCCTCCATTCTTTCTGTGTATGGATTTGACTACTCTAGGACCCCCATGTGACTGGGATCATATGGTATTTATCTTTTTGTGACTGGCTTATCTCATTTGGCATAAAGTTCTCAAAGTTCATTCATGTTCTACCATGTGTGAGGTTTCCTTCCTTTTTAAAGCTGAATAGTACTCCATTGTGGGTTCATACCATATTTTGTTTATCCATTCCTCTGTCAGTGGACACTTGTGTTGCTTCCACATTTTAGTTATTGTGAATAATCTTTCTGTGAGCGTAACAGTACCCTTATTTCAATTACCTTAGGTATCTACCCAGAAGTGGAATTGCTGGATCATATGGTAATTCTACTTGTAATTTTTTGAGAAACATTCGTATGATTTTCTACAGCATCTGACCATTTTACTTTCTCACCAAGAGTGCACAGGGATTCTAATTGTTCCATATTTTTGCCAATACCTGTAATTTCTAACAGTTATAATCCTAATGAGTGTGGTATGGTACTCCATTGCGATTTTAATTTGCATCTCCCTAATAATTACTGATGGCGAGCATCTTTTCATGTGTTTGCTGGCCACTCACATATCTTCTTCAGAGAAATGTCTACTGGAGTCCTTTGCCCCATTTTTAAACTCACCTGGTTTTGTTGTTTTTGTTACTGAGTTGTAAGAGCTTTTTATATATATTATGGATATTAACTCATTTTCAGATGTTTTATTTGCAAATATCTTCTCCCATTCTGTAGGTCACCTTTCACTCTGTTGATGTTCAGGAGTTTTATGTTCTGTGTTGTCTAATTCATCTATTTTTACCTGTGCCTATGGTGTCATATCCAAGAAATCACTGCCAAGTCCTATATCCTGAAACTTTCCCTTATGTTTTCTTCTGGGATTTTTATAGTTTGCTTTTCTGTTGAGGTCTTTGATCTTGCGTTAGTTTTTGTCCCTGATGTAAGGTAAGGGTATAACGTCATGCTTTTGCATGTGGATATCCAGTTTTCCCAGCACGATTTATTGAAGAGACTGTTCTTTTTCCATTGAGTGGTCTTGGCATTCTTGTCCATGATCAATCAACAATATACATAATGGTTTGTTCTGGGCTCTCTGTTCTGGTCCACTGATCTTTTTGTCTTTATGCACTAACACATTAACCTGATTACCATAGATTTGCAGTAAGTTTGAAACCAGAAAGCATAAAACTTCCAACTTTGTTCTTTTTCAAGGTTGTTTTGGTTACTTGGAGTTTCTTGAGATTCCATGTGAATCTTAGGATTGTTTTTTCTATTTCTACAAAGCAATACCATGGGATTTTGTAGAGATTTGGGTAGTATGGACATCTTAAAGATTTTAAGTCCTCCAGCTCACGAACAACTACAGAATGTCTTTGCATTTATTTGTGTCTTCTTTAATTTCTCTGAGTAACATTTTTTAGTTTTCTGTGTATGTCTTTATCCTCCTTGGCTTTTACTCCTCAGTATTGTATTCTTTTTGTTGTTATTATAAATGGAATTGTTTCCTTGATTTCCCTTGTGGATTATTCATTGTTAGTGATAGAAACACAACTGATTTTTTGCATGTTGATTTTGTGTTCTGTAATTTTGCTGAATGTATTCTCTCTAACAGATGTTTTTAAATATAGGCTCTTTAGGTTTTTCTACATATAAGATCATGTCATATGAGAACAGAGATCATCTTACTTGTTCCTTTCCAGTTTTGACTCCACTGATTATTTCTTTTCCTTACCTGATTGCCTGGGCTAGGATTCCCAGTAGGTTCTCACACTAGCTTTTCATTGGTGGATTCCTTCACTTCATTTGGTTCTCAAATTGAACATTGCCTCCTGGCAGAGGACCATCTCTGCCAAACCCAGCGCCTAGTCCTGCACTATCCATCAACACATTTCATTTTATACCACTTAGGATGATCTGAACTTGCATTATTTATTTGCTTAATCATTCATTCATTCTTTGTCTCTGCCTCCTGGATGTGGGCTCTGTGCACACAGGGACCTGTCCCTCTTGCATGCCCAGTACCTAGGAGGGAGTCTGGTGCATGGAAATTCCTTAATGGAATAAGATGGTCAGAGATGGGTCTGGGACCCAGCACATGAATGCTCCAGTCCCTCCACCCATGCCTCCTGCTCTCTAGACTTTCCCCTCTGCATGTCCACAAAAGCCTCATCCAGACAGACTGATCCCTCACCATCCTCTAAATTGCCTTGTGTGGCTGGAGTTGGTCACCTGAGAGGGCTGCACCACAGCGGCCAGGAGTACAGGGTCTTTGTTATCCTGGGGAGTCAGCAGGGCAATGCTGTCGTTGTCACATTTACCATCTGCCTATCTTATAGCTTTCAGGGAACGAAGCATCCACGTCCCAGCAAAAGGAAAAGAAGCACCTCGCCAAAAAGAGGGGGAGATCTCACAGTGAGCGGTGGCGTGTGTTTCTTCCTGGTCTTGGGATCTAAGAGGAGCCCAGAGGAGAAAACACTCAAAATGGCACTGGTTTACCCATGGGCCAGCCCATGGCAGCAGCAGGGATCTGTACAGATGGAGGCCCTGGGCTATCACCTAGCAAAAAATCAAGAAGGAGAAGTAGAAAAAACAACAGCCCCTGAATCTGGAGCTTTGGAGCGTCTCTCATCCATCTGCATCTAGCCATGTGGCAGCAGCTGGCAGGGGTGGACACGTCCCGGGGGGGATGGGCGGCCTCCATTCCTCTCTCCACCCTTTTTGCTCCCTGTTTGGGGGTAATCAACATCTTAGGGCTTGTCTCTCGAGAGCAATTAGAGGCCAAGCTACCAATGACAGGCTGCACCTTGGCTCCCAAGGAAATCTCACTTCCTGAGCTCCAGGGTCGCCTCTTTATTGACCCCATTGGTCTATGACCCTGACACTTGCTGTGCACTGTGCCTGCAGTTCTGCCGCTCTGGGCCCACTAAGTCACTTAATCCTCGCCAGAATGGAGTCAGACAGGCTGCCGGGCTCCACAGCTCCCAGGTGAGCAGAGCCACACTGGGCAGGGTCCGCTCACTGGGACCCGTGGCTGCAGGAGAGCAGAGCCCAGGGCCGGCCAATAGCCAGCACCAAACCCACTGCATTGACCACTGACCACTGACTGCGCTCTGTGCCCTTGCTGGGTGGGCAGAGAAGCCTTAACAATGGCCCAGGATTTCTCTCCTAGCGTAAGAACAGGAGACAGAGGATGTACAGACTGCTGTGAGCATGGACGTGACCTGAGTGGACGCTACTTCATGAACAGTGCAGCTGCCCTTGGAGCTGCACCCCTCCTGCAGCACAGAGGGGCCCATCAGTAAAGCTGGATTGACTAACCCGGGGGGCTAATCTTTGTACAGGTTAGCCAGGAACACACGATGGTCGTTAACTGGGGCATTTTGTCATGGCAAGGCCAGTGATTGCTTTTGTCATGGGGGCCAACTATGGGCTCTCGTTGTTTTCTATCATAGAGTCATAGAATGTTGTTTTCCTTCCTCCAGGTGAAATGAAAACACAATCTAAGGGCGGAACGCATTGCTCACATAGGCACTTTTAGATTTTTATAGGCACAGTAGGAAAAAGGACTTAAAGGAAGCAGATGAAATTAATTTTAGCAATATATTTTACTTAACCCAAACATCCCTGAAGTATTACTTTGACATATAGTAAATATAAACTAGGCACCGTGACGCATACCTATAATCCCAGTGGCTGGAGAGGCTGAGGCAAGAGGATCACAAGTTCGAGGACAGAGGTAGCCTGTGTAACTTAGTGATACTCCATCTCAAAACAAAAAATGCAAAAGGATCTGTGGGTGCAGCTCAGTGGTAGACCCTTGCCTAGCATGTATAAGGCCCTGGGTTCAACCTCCAGTACTGAAAACATATATATATATTTTTTTTTCATACTAAATCTTCAAAGTCTGATATGAAGTTTCCACTTATAGTACATCTCCACAATTAGCAGAAATACATGATCTGTAATATGGTTTTTGTTTGTTTTGGTGGTGCTGGGGATGGAACTCATGCTAGGCAAGCACTCTACCACTGAGTTACATCTTCCACCTGTGCCATCTGTATTTAGATCTCTGAAAATTTACAGTTGAAAAAGTAGAGTCACCTAAATGACAAGCCTCAAACAAATCTAAATGTTTTCTGATAAATAAGTCATATATTCTATTTTTAATCACTTATATTCATTAAAATTAAACAAAATTGGAGATTCTGTTTCTCCACACATGAGCTTCATTCCAGGCACTCAGTTACTACCCTCTGGCTACTGGCTATTGTATCGGGCCCCGCGGTTCTAGATATTTTTCCAACCTCTTCAAGCTTTCCACCCTGACCGACTCTTTCCACACAATTCAATCTTGTTTCTGTAAGGACAACAGTTGCTTCTCTTCTTGTGCTCCTGCTTATCCGTTTCCTCCCTTTCTTTGTTATGTGGTTGTAATACCAAGACCAGCCGGAGCAGCCAGGTTTGGAACAGAACCATGGTGTGCAGTGAACAGGACACTTACCACCAAGGAGCTGCCAGCCCTCGCCATGGGCTCCTGTGGGCTCTGTTTGCAGAGGGACACGGAGGAACGGATATCCCGGGAGTCCATAAGCTCTGTGTGGGATCTGCCAGGAAGATGCCTCTGTGCCCTGAGAGCTCTGAGCACAGAGTGGCCAGCAGAGTTGCCCTTGTTACCTCCTCTAGTCCAAGTGCATGCTGCTGACAGTCCTTCTCCTCATGACCTTCTCCCAGCAGAAGCCTAACTAGGTTCTGGTTCTCCCCGTGGCCATGCAGCCCTTATTGATGGGACACATGCACCGGCCTCCACTCTGGAGCCATCCTGATGGGTTGATGGTATTAACAATCCCGTTTTTTCATTGTTGTTGTTGTTATTGTTAGGTGCCATCAAGTCGGACCCAACTCATAGTGCCCCTATGTACAATAGAGTGAAACACTCCCTGACACTGCCATGCTCTGCACTATGTCAGCACTTCTCTGCTACTCATAGGGTTTTCAATGGCTGATTATTTGGGGATTGCTTTGAGAATGGGCTGCCAGGTCCTCCTCCCATTTTTGCTGTACTGGGGATCAAATCAGGACCTCAGAGACCGCAGAGCAGCATTCTGCCAACTGAGCTAAACCCCAGCCCCCAGTAATCCCCTGGTAGTTGCCAATGGAGCAGGTGTGGGCATGTGGCCTAGGGTGGCTCACTGGACTGGAGAGAGCACCTACACTTCAAGGAGAGCTTCATCTGGGGCACCTGGACAGACATGTGCGATCCATGGCTGGTGGCAGCCATATTGTGACCCAGAGGAAAACTGGCTTGAGAATGAAACCACAACAACTGATAGCAAAGCAGAGACATTGCTGGTCCCATAGAGCTGATGAATCAAGTCACCCTGAAGCCTGCCTCTGTCATGGAAGGAAATGAAGTCCCTCACTGTGCAAGCCAGATTCTCTAGGGGGTTCCCTTACTTGTAGCCTAAAGCAAACTTATTCCTGCACAATCCCTCTCAAAAGCACTGAGCCCCAACCACCAGCAATCACTCCCTTCTGCAAGCCCCAGGACCTTTCTCTGCACTAACCCATTGCCCCTGCATTTGTTTGTGTCTGAGAGTGTCTCCACAGCAGCCGTGGGCCCCCTGAGAACAGGGTCTCGTTCTTCACTCTGCTCCTCAGCCAGGGCACTGGGCTGAACAGGTGCTTTATAATCCTCATCACACAACAAATATGTGTTATTGCAGCTGCTTTAGAAAGCTGCATATAGGGTGGGAAGCTCTGTCTAGGTTTTTGTTTTCAAGCTCATTGCTGAGATATGAATTACTGTCAGGCAACACCAAAGTCCTTCCATGCCAGCATAGACAGGTTTTAAGATGTTTTATATCAATGGGACAAACTATGCACCCATAAAATTTCCACCATCTTCTTCCCAGTTGGTGGTATTTGAAGACACAGTAACTTCCCTCCTGCAATTAATTTCTCTCTTTTCCACTCAAGCTCCCTGTAAGCAATGTACCACTTTCCCACAAACCCACTGGGATGGGTGGCAGCCACGCTAAATTGTCCCCATGGGCCTGGGGCACTTGGCATCCACACAACCACCAGCTGCACAGCTGCCTGGCCTCGCCTGGAGTGGACGGGGCCATTAGACTAAAGCCCAGGCTGTGTCTTTCAAGGAGAACATGGCCACAATTCGGGACCAATTTCCAGAGGGGATGTCAGGAAAGAGGTGTGTTTGGGTTTAAGTCAAAGGTTCATGTCTGGGTTCCTGCTGCAGACGGGCAGAGGCCACAAGGACCGAGCGTGGGGACCCTTAGCAGCATGGTGGCAGAGAGGCGCACACTCCTGCAGGTGTCTGGTGTCCCTGACCTTCCACCCAGCTCAGTCTCTCCCACAAAGAAGCACCTGCACCCCTCAGGCAATGAGGCCAAATCTCACAGTTGGCCTTGACCCTTTCTCTTGTTCCTGCATACCCAATCCACCAACTGTCCTGCTGGTGCTACCTTCAAACCATGGTCACAACAGGACCACCTCACCCCCCACCCACCCACCACAAACACCATGGTCCAAGCATCCTTCATGCTGCCTGAGTCAAGAACTCAGGGAAGGGGCAGAGCTGGCCTGGCCCAGAGGGTCTGACCCAGGGGCTGGACTCCCCCTGCAGGCAGAGTCTCTCAGACCCTGGGTGGTACTTGGCTTTGCCTCTTCTAAGCACAGCAATCTCTCTGCAACTCTCTGGCCTTGGGGACCTTGGCAGGAACCAGAGCCGACCTGGCACCACCTGGTCCTTTCCTGGTAAGAGTCTTAGGTTGCTGGGTCTGCCGTCCCCAGGGATGGCCTTGGGGACAGAGCAGGCTGAGACCAGCTGGCTCCCTGATGGAAATTTCTGGGAGCTCCACCCCAACTCCATTTTCTCAGCACTCCTTGCAAGTCAGCAGGGCGGGACCAGCAAAGCCCAGCTTAGCAAATGAGGAAACCGAGGCACAGCCAAGGAAGCTGACTCACCTTTCCTTCAAAGAGCTCATTACTCTGGCGCTGCAGCAAGGGGTTTATAGTGTGGGCCCCAAGCCCGCAGCCTGGGCAGGGTCCTGGCTCGGCCACCTTTGAGCAGAGCAAATTGCTAACCCTGGTGCACCTCAGTTTTTTCATCAGTAAATTGGGACACAAGCATAATGGGCCCATGGCCTTTTGTGAGTGTGATGGCCGCAGGCATCAACAGGGAGGAGCCCAACTCTGGGGCCAGACAGCCAGTGGCGCGGGCAGCCTGCCCTTCCCTCTGGGATGGGGGCAGGGCACCAGTGCCACCTGCAAATGGGTGTGGCAATAGGGCCTCCAGCACAGGGAGGGCAAGGACTGTGTTTCTTTGGATGTTTGTTGCTTGGTTCTGCGGACCAACTAGAGCAAGCACAGCGCATCTGTGAAATAAAAATATATCAAACGCAGACGCGACGTAAGCCCACACCAGCTTGCGCCAAGCCCTGGGTCTGATCCCAAGCACACGCGCAAAAGATAACAGAGATAAAATGAATGGAAAGCACTTAGACAGGAGTCTGATGCCCATGAGCTCTCAGGGAATCTCGGCTGCTCTGACTATTGATGAAGGAAGACCAGAGCCCGCAGCTGTCCTGTGCCACTGCTTCCCTCCCAGTCCCATGGTGGCCCCTGGCTCTCGTCTCCAGGCTTACTCCATCCGCAGGGCTCCTCTGGGAACAAGTTGGCACTCTCGGCTCCCATCTGCATGCACCTGCGTGCGCTCACTCATTTTTTTTCTCTCTCTCTCTCTTTCACACACACACACACACACACACACACACACACACCCTGAGGCATGTGCAAACCAAACGTCCAGCCCTAAGGCTCTGAGCGCTGGTCAACTTTACGGATTCCACCCCAGGCCCTCCCCACCCCGGTGCCCACCCTCAGGAGCACTCAAACTTCAAAGACCTGACCAAGGCCCGGGCAGGGGACACCACTGGGACTCACTTCCCTGCTGACAAAAGGGTTGGCCACACAGCTCCCTGCCACCCCTCCTGGCTGGGTTCCCTCCCCAGTGACCATAGCCGCAACGGCTGCCCCCTTGGGCCTCTGATGTTGCCGCAAACCCAACTCTGAGACTCCAGCAGCACTGTCACCTCAGCACCCCGGCCATGAGGAACAACCAACACACGCTGGACTCTGGTCTCAACTCGGATCCTGGGGGCAGGCGAACCCCACAGGCTCTGTGTGGCCACAGAGAGGAGGGGACAGGCCAGTTTAGCAGCTGACAGGAGCCAAACCTGAGCTGTGAAGGTCAGCCCAGAGCCAGCAGGGCCACCGCCATACTAGTCAGCCCTTCTCCCTACTGGACGCACTGGCTGGCCAGAGTCCCCAAGGACAGTCCAGACCAAAGCCAGGACACTGTAGTCCCTCCCTTGCTCCTCGACAGTCGTCTGTGGCCTCAGGCTCAGCGAAGAGCAGGACTCTTCTCCAGAATGCCCCCCGCTGCTGAGGGTCCCTCCCATCCACAGCAGGAGAGAACCTAGCAGGAAGCAGGAGCTCCAGCTGGGAGTGAGGGTGAGGGGCTTCAGGAGGGGCTTGAGGAGAGGAGAGGGGGAGCTTGGCCTCTGGGAGGCTAAAAAGAGGGAGGAGGCAGGTGCAGGCAGTAGGACCAGCTTAGAACCAGCCAGAGACAAGAACCTAACTAGGGAAGCGAGAAGGGGGCACTGGTGGGCAGCGTGGACAGCAAGAAACAGAACCAGGTCCTGAAAGGGGCCTGAAAACTAGGCGCAGAGGGCTGGGCCAGCCCCCAGAGTGCAAACTGCACCCCTTGGGCCAGAGACCCCAGCTCTAATCATCACCTGTCCCATCAGTCACTCCTCACACAAAGCAAACTGTGATGGTATTCGACATTTTAAAGAACCAATTCTTTCCTGGGTTTTTTGTTTTGTTTTGTTTTGTTTTGTTTTGCTGTACTAGGGGTTGAACCCAGTGCCTCACATATGCCCCTAGGCCCTTTTCTATTTTTCATTTTGAGACAGGGTCTTACCAAGTTACACAGACTGCCTCTGGCCCCTAATTCATGATCCTCCTGCCTCCGCCTCCCAAGTTGCTAGGACACCGGGTGTGCGCCACGGAGCCCAGCTCGATTCTATCTACTTTCAAAATCAAACTCTACATATTTGGCTTTATTGGAAGAATAAGTTAGAAACCAAAGCAATGTTATGAATTGCAGGTAGGCACGACGCCCTGCTAAAGGTCGGGGCCCAAAGCAAGTTCTCCTGGCTCCAAAGGGAAATGACAGTGGGTTAGGAAGAGTCAAGGCACATTAGTGCCAGAGACTGCACTTCGCAATGGAAGTCCCCATGTTGTATCAGGAAAGTCTGAGTCACAGTGTCACTTGTCACCATACCCCAGGGAAGCAGCCCATGCCCCACACACAGCCCTTCAACCCTCCAGGGGGCTCAGACCCTCTTCCACCAGCCAGCATTGGTCTCTGTGCCATGCCCGACTCGTGGCAGGCTGCAAATGCCAGAGAATTAACACCCCCATTAGCAACCCCAAAGAACAGCTTGTAAGAATTGGTGTATAAGTGCCCTGGTTCCCTCGCCCTGGATCCCTCTGTCAGATCACATCACAGTCACTGTGCTTGGCTCCTCTCCCAGACTCCCTCCGGTGTCCTCTGCACCTGCAGACTCAAGGCCACGCCCTGCATAGGCCTCCTCCCTTCCCTGCCTCACTTCCTGATGCCCAACCACAGCTTCCTGATGCCACCACCCACACCAACCATTTGCTGTCAGATTCTTATCTCCGCTCTGCACCTGGGACAACCCAAATGAAGGCATCAGTGGCTTATGTCCCAATGTCAGACCCCAGATCTGAGAAACTCAGAGAGACCCAGAAGATGGTGCGGCTGTTGAAACCAGATGAGAGATCCGCTCCGGGGAAGCCCTTGGTGTGTGCTTCTATGACATAGGTCCGCGTGGGATGATTGCGATGACTGGACCAGAATGGGAACAGCGAGACATGCAGCTGGGAAACTGCTCTGGCTCCTGCGATGAGTGTGGATTTGGGGGGTGCCAGGGTATATCTGGGTTGGGATTTAGCTCAGTTGGTAGAGCGCCGCTCTGCAGCCTCTGAGGTCCTGAGTTCAATTCCCAGCACCACAAAAATGGGAGAAGGACCTGGCAATCCACTCCCAAGGCAATCCCGAAACAATCTGCCATTGAAAACCCTATGAGGGTCGCTATGAGTCGGATACGACTCGACGGCACCTAACAACAACAACAAGGGTATATCTAGCCTACAGCCGTAGCCCTGTGGTGTCTGATCTGATCAGATCTCAGAAGCTAAGCAGCATCAGGCCAGGTTAGTACTTGGATGGGAGACCACCTGGGAACACCAGGTGCTATAGGCTTGGGAGACCCAGCAACCCACTCCCAAAAATCAATCCACTATTGAAAACCCTGGGCTGGGATTTAGCTCAGTGGGTAGAGCGCTGCGCTGCAGTCTCTGAGGTCCTGAGTTCAATTCCCAGCACCGCAAAAAATGGGAGAAAGGCCTGGCAATCCACTCCCAAGGCAATCCCAAAGCACTCAGCCATTGAAAACCCTATGAGGGTGGCTATGAGTCGGATACTGACTCAACGGCACCTAACAACAACAACAACATTGAAAACCCTATGAATAGCAGAGAAGCACTGACAATAGTGTTTTGCCTGTTGTACACAGGGTTGCTATGAGTTGGATACTGACTCAACAGCACCTAACAACAAGAAGAAGTGTGTGTCTGGGGAGCTCGGTCAGGGGGGCCATGGCAGGGAGATGGAAGGGACGGCTGCCCTGAGCAGGAATTGAGGAAGAGCAAGCACCGGGAATGTGTGATGCACTAGGTTGGGGGAAGAGATGGAGGAAAAGATGGCTTCGGACTTGGGTGGATGGAGGTAACAGTTACTCCAAAGACAGAGGGAGCAGGATGAGCAGGTTTGGGGAGGAAGGTCACAAGTTCAGACTCTGGCAGGCTGTCCTGGAAACACCCAGGCAGAGATGGCAGGAAGACTGTGGGGAAATGGGATCTGAACTCAGAGGCTGCCTGCTTGCAGAGCTGAAGGATAGGGTATGGGCTTTAAAAGGGGTATGTGTGCATGTCTCTTTTTATTTTGAATTTTTAGTTGTAAAATACACATAACAAAACTTATCATCGTCAACACCCACCTATGGACACTTGAGTGGCTCCCATCTTCTGGCTGTTGTGACTCATGCTGCTACAAACACGGACATGCAAATATCTGTCGGAGACCCTGCATTCAGTTTTCGTGGATGTATGCCCAGAAGTGGAACTGCTGGATTATATGGTCGTTCTGTTGCTTTAATGATTGTTTGTTCATTTGGGTTTTTTGAGACAAGTTCTTACTAGGTGGCTCACACTGGCCTCAAGCTCATGATGCTCCCTAGGGCTGGGCTTACAGGCCTGGGCCACTCTACCTGGCTGGCAGTTCTATTTTTAATTTCTTGAGGACCTGTCATTCTGTTTTCCATGGTGGCTTAGCCACTTTTCATTCCCACCAACAGAACACCAAGGCTCCAATGTCCCCACATCTTCACCAGCACTTGGATATTTGCTGGCTTTTTGACAGTTGTTGTTAGGTGCTGTCGAGTTGGTGTCCGACTCATAGAGACCATACATACAACAGGCAAAACACTATTGTCAGTGCTTTTCTGCTATTCATAGGGTTTTCAATGGCTAATTGTTTTGTGGAGTGGGTTGCCAGGTCCTCCTCCCAAGCGTACAGCACTATGTGTTCCCAGGCGGTCGCCCATCCAAGTACTAACCAGGCCCGAACCTGTTTAGTTTCTGAGATCTGCAGGGATGGGACACCACAGGGCTATGGGAGGTTGCCAATTGCCAGAAGTGGGAGAGGACTTTTTGCGGGGGATACTGACTCAACGGCACCTAACAACAACAACAACATTGAAAACCCTATGAATAGCAGAGAAGCACTGACAATAGTGTTTTGCCTGTTGTACACAGGGTTGCTATGAGTTGGATACTGACTCAACAGCACCTAACAACAAGAAGAAGTGTGTGTCTGGGGAGCTCGGTCAGGGGGGCCATGGCAGGGAGATGGAAGGGGCGGCTGCCCTGAGCAGGAATTGAGGAAGAGCAAGCACCGGGAATGTGTGATGCACTAGGTTGGGGGAAGAGATGGAGGAAAAGATGGCTTCGGACTTGGGTGGATGGAGGTAGCAACTTTCAAGAGATTTGTCAAAAGAATGAGTAAGTGAGCATTTCACCAAAGACATCCAGGCTGCCATGCACTCTAGCCATCTGATCAAAGTACTTTCTGGGAGCTCATGCGGGCACGGGGTTTCTGGGCACAAAGCAGCCTTTTCCCTGCTGGGCTCCGGGAGGGCAAGATCCTGTCTTCCTGTGCGGAAGTGACACTACAGGATCAGCACCAGCCTGTGGGTCACCCAAGAACAATGCATGCTGGGAGGACTTTTCTGTTTTCCACAGCCAGGCTAAGACAGACAGCCTGCAGCCCAAACAGTGTCTGCCAACGGCCACGGCGGTGTGGTCCCTGCTGAAGTCCAACAGACAGCTGTGAATTCACTAACTGTCTAAAAGAACACCACCTGCTGAGAATGCCTACAGCCCGGCTTTGCAGTCCTTACGAACCCAAGAGAACACAGCTGCCAATAGGCCACACGAATCACATCTTCCTTTACCCACAGGGGCCATTTAAAAGGTCACTGCTGTGGAATACGAGGAATGAAGGGGCCTAGCCAGTGTGGAAAGTGGATGTTTCTCTTCTGCATGACACTCACATTTGAGCTGCACGGAAATCCTGCACAGAACAAAGCCCGTGTGTGCTGGGGGTCGGGGGTAGCTTTGCTGCCCATTTTACAGATACAGAAATAGAGACTCAATGTCCTGCAGTTAAGAGGTGGAACCAGAGGCAAACCCTCCTTGGCTCCCCAACCACAGGCACAGGTGAGCTTTACACGATCTGAGGTTCACGAGTGAATGAGCTCCTTCCTTCTTCAATGAGAGGATCGAATGAGGGCTCTAGACCTGCTCGGTGACCATATTTGCTGGAGGTAACAGGTTCCTCTGGGGTTGAGGCCTAGCCCAGCACTGGGGCCTCCAGGAGGCAGGGGCTGGGGACATTATGCCATTTTCCACCCAGTCCTGCCTTTGGGTGGTTGAGGATCATGCTGGTGTCTGGGTACCTGCAACTTCAAGCAGGTTCCTTCCTCTCCTGGGCCCTTGGTTCCCTCAATGTAAACAGGCCTGAGGATGAGGATTAAATGAGCACTGAGTGCTCAGCCCAGCCCTGCATGCTATGGCGCAGGGGTTGGAAGCAGGTGTTTGTCCCCTCTGGCCGCTCTCCACCCTTACTCTGTGTTGCTCATGTCCACAGGCTGAGCCCTACCTTCCAAACCTCAGAAACTCAAATTCCCAAATTCCTCTGTGGCCAGGGCACATCACTGCCCCAAGTTCTGCAGATTAAACCTGCCTTACAAGACAGGGATCTAGAATGGAACAGAGCCATGGAAGGTAGCAGCTGGACCCAAGGGACCTGAGCTTCCAGAAGACATCGTGGCTAGGGTGTTGGTTCTTCCAAGGAAGCAGGGGCTGAGCCCTCGGCGTCCAGGCCCAACTTCATCAGGCAGGCATGGTGACCACAGTGTATGCCAGTGACCGCCTCCATGAAGCAGGGGTCTCTCCATCTGCAATGTCAGAGCCTGACCCCAACCCTACCAGTGTCTTTGAACAAATCTTCCTGCTTTAACCAGCCAAGGCGGGTCTGCTATTTGCAGCCAGTTCCCAGACACGTGTGATGAGTGTTCAGGAGACAGTCACTGTCGTACTCACGTCCCTCTCTCCAAAGTGATGGTGATGGCAACAGAGTGGGATAAGCCCAGCTTGTCCCAGGGGCCTCTGCTGCAGACTTGGTTAGGAGCCCAGCCCTGTGGGCACCAGAGCCTGCCAGAGCCACAGCTGAACAGATGTCAGCATGAACAATGAGTCACCTATGGCACTCGCAGGGCAAGGGTGGGCCCTGGTGCCAAGTCACGACAGGGGATGGAGCTGTGGCTGATGGGGACATGATACAAGGGAGACTGGCACAGCCAGGCAAGGTCCTGCTGCAAGGAAGGAAAGGAGAGGACTTAGGGACCCCAGCGGGCCAACGCCAGGTGCCAAAGAGAACAGCATGGGCTCAGGCTCTCTCTACATTGCCTAGGGCTTAGGAGCTACACCCGGGGGAGAGGACGGCCCTGGTCCTCTCCTGCCTCCTGTGTGCTCCCAGGGGTGAGCTTCACTGCTCTGGGACGTGGCCCCGGTGCCTGCCTCTGGGCCATGTGGTGGGTCATGCTGGCCCCTTCAGCTTCCTCCACTCCTCTACGCCAACCTCAGCTATCCTCCAGGGCAGGATGATGTGTGGTCTGGGCCTGGGCCCAGGGTTCCCTGACCAGGTGGAAATGCAGATCGCATCTTCCCCGCTGCTCTTCCTCCCCCAGAACCAGCTACAGCCAGATAGGCCTGTCCAGGCTGGGGTCCGGGCCCCCCCAGCCTGTCCTAGCAGCCAGCTTCCTGCCTCTCCCTCCACGGCAGCCCAAAGCCAAGCCACTGCTGCCTTGCTGCTTATTCATATATCTTAAAATTACTTTCATATGTGTTCCAGGTGAGCCTGGTCCTCAGCCTCCCAGGAAACCCAGTGCCCCTCTCCTGTTTGCCAAGTTCCCACCCGGAAGCTCCAACAATACCCATCCCCAAGCTCATGTGGGTGACACAAAGGTGGTGATGGGGGCGCCACTTATAGAACTTAGACATCATTCAATTGTATATTTAAAACAGGCGGCTTGTATGGTGTCTAAATTTATGCCTCAATTAAGTTGCTTTTTAAAAAACACCTGTGTTATTGACCCTGAAATCAGAATCTTTGGTTTGGGGCCCAGGCTAGGATATTTTGCTCTGGTGTCACAGTGCAGACTTTGGGGATGTTGGGAACGTTTCTTTCCATCCCCATCACCACTTACCCCAAGGGAAGAAGTGTGACCCACAGTGGGTCTTTGCATTTCCGGTGGTGGCTGGAACTATGACCATAAATGAGGTAGCCAGAAATGACAGAAACACCTCCTCTCTCGGTTCTGGAAGCCAGAAGTCCAAGATCAAGGTGTCATTCAGCAGGGCTATGTTCCCAGGGCCAAATCCTTCCAGCTTCTTCCAGCATTTGGTGGCTGCAAGAGCCCGGGGCACTCCTTGGCCTGTGGCTGCCTCCATCTTCACATGGCCCCTTCCCTGGGTGTCTCTCCATACAGGAGCATTAGTCATTGGATTAGGATCCACTCTAATCCAAATATTATCTTCTTTGAATTATTTACAACAAGAAGGCTACGGTGTAGCTCAGTTGGAAGAGTGCTTGCTCTGTGCGCCCTGGGTTTGATCCCCAGTACCGCAAAAATGGGAGAAGGACCTGACCGCCCACTCCTAAAACAATTCCAAAACAATCAGTCACCAAAACCTTATGAACAGCAGAGAACACTGACCTAGTGCCAGGCATGGCACAGTGCCAAGGAGTGTTTTATTCTGTTGTACATGGGGTCGCTGAGAGTGGGACCTCACTCGATGGCACCTAACAACAACAACAATAATTATTTACATCTGCACAGACCCTAGTTCCAAATGAGGTCGCATTCAGAGGTTCTGGATTGGCATAAATTTGGGGGCACACTGTTCCACCAGCACAGTGGGAACAGATGCTCAGTCCATCTTTCTCAGGACAGACAGCCACATCCAGGGGACGGTGTGGCCTCCCCCACCCCCTGCACCACTGCCTCCATCTGGCGCAGGTCACTGTTTCCAAGGGCCACCTAAGAGACTGTGCAGGTGTGAGTGGTGGGAAGCCTCTGCCCATTATCTAAATTAGGTGTCAGCCCTGAAGATGCCCCTGGACATCCTAGATGGGAGCTAGGGGTTTGGGAGAAGCTCAAATGTCAAGTCCTATGATCTGATCCAGCTTTATCAGAAAAAAATGCTGCATTATTGACCTTCACCTGGCAGCCCCCCAAGACTGTATCTTACCTGGTTGCAAATTTGCCAGGTGGGGGAAGACAATAATGATTAATGATCATCTCTAAAAATAACTCACAGCCCTGTCTCCAGACAAATACCACCTGACAGCATTGTATATGGAGTCATTTCATTCCACAATAACTTTATGGGGTAGGTGCTCTTCTTATTACCATTTTCCAAGTAAGAAACTTGGGAGTTCTGAGATGTGAAGTCCTTGCCCTAGGTCTCAGATGATAGGGGAGGGAGGCTGAGGCTTAAACACAAGAATCTGGCTCTGTCTCCCAAGCCAAAGCTCAGTAAACAGCTGCCCACAAGCTGGATCCAGCCCACGTGGTCTGTTTTTGTGCAGTCCATGAGCTTAGAATGGATTTTCTACTTTTAAAGAGTTGTAAAAAAAAAAGAGAGAGAGAGAGAGAGAGAGAGAAGAAGAAGAAGAATATATGACAAAGAACATATGCAGCCTGTAATTCCTAAACTATTTACTATTTAGTCCTTTTACATAAAATGTTTGCCAACCTCCCCCGCACACCGTGACACTCCACAGCCACTCATCTCTGAATGGCTCCCAAGAGAGGCACCAGGGAGAATCTAGAGGCGACAGGCTTGAGTCTCTGTCCTCAGAGCCCGGGGTGTGAGACCCATGAAATGAAGGCAAATCATACAGCATATGGCTCACAGCTCAGGCCTGTGACCAGACAGAGCAACAAGTCCCCAGGCTCAGTAAATGGTTCCAGGACAGGTGCATGAAACAAGCCAGTCTTCTGCTAAAAAAAAACAAGTTCAAGAGAATAAAAGGAAGAAGGGGCAGATTTATTGGCTCATATAGTTCAACATCGTAGTGTTAGGTGGCTGGCTTCAGGTCCAGCTTGACCTAGGGGTTCACACATGTATTCATTTTAGTGCTGAAGAAGGTAGCACAAACTTAGCAGTGTAAACCAACACAAATCTATTCCCTCACAGTTCCCAGGGGTCAGGAATCTAGTGAGGGGTTAGCTGGGCCCTCTGCTCAGGGGTGACAGCAGGGTGAAATCAAGGTCTTGACTGAAAGTAACAGGTTGCAACGGTGTCTGAGGTTCAAAGTCCTTTTCAAAGCTCCCAAGCCACTGGAAGAATTCAGGTCCTGTGGTTGTGGGACTAAGATTCTGCTTTGCTGCTGTCTGTCAGGTGGGGACAATCTCTGTCAGGTGACTTTCTTTCTAGATGGCAGTTGTCCCCTCCTAATAAGGCCTTCTGGAGAACCTGATTCTTGAAAGAGCCCAATCCCCTTAGGGTGCTTCTGCTTGATTAATTGCGTCCAACCAGGATAGGCTCCCTTTAGATAAATCCAAAGTTAGCTGACTGCGGGCCTTCAGTACATCTGCAAAACCCCTTCACTGCAACCTCACCCTGAGAGGGAAATCATTATGTCCACAGTCTAGCCTACACCCAAGTGGAGGGGAGGGGGTGGGCAGGAATCTTGGAGGCCATCTCAGAACCCTGCCTCCCACAACAAGATGATGCATCTCCCTACCCCATGCCTCTGCCTCCTACTTCCGTCCAAGGCCCAGGGTGGCCTGTGGGAGCTTCTCCATCATCAACCAGTTCAAATCCAGAGAAAGGCGGCTCTCATTCCCTAGCGCAACTGGAAATCCTAGACCTGATTCCTATTGGCCCCAAGTGGATCATGTGCTCACATCTAACCAATCACTGGTCAGAACCCAGAATGCACAGATTGGCCACACTTGAGTCACATGCCCAGATCTGGAGCAAAGGGTCTGTACTGGTCAGGTTTTAATCGCTGTGACAAAGCACCTGGGAAAACAATTTGAGGGAGGAAAAATTGATTTTGGCTCACGGTTTCGGCGGTTGCAGTCCATTGTGGCAAGGAGGGTATGGCGGAGCAAAGCAGCTCCCCTCAGGGCGGTCAGGAAGCAGAGAGACAGAGAACGCCTGCGCTAGTGGGCAGTCTCTTTTTCTCTTTGATTCCATTGGTTGGATGGGCAGCCTGTGGAATGTGGCGCCCACGTTTAAAGTGGGTCTTCTCCTCTTAGCTGATGCTCTCCAGGAACGCCCACACAGACACACCTGGAGGTCGCTTTGCTAATCTCCCTGGTGCTTCTCAGCCTAGTCAACTTGGCAGTCAAGATGAACCACCACGGCTCAAGGCTATTCCACCAGAGGTTGCAGGGTTGAAAACAGGGTCCAGACCATTTCCCCCAAAGACCAGTAGAGTGCCTGGTATGAAAATGGAAGGGATGAATGCTGGGAACACTCCCCCTCCCCCTCCAACCCCAGGAACAAAGATCCATATCCCATATAAACTCTCCTGCATAAAGCACCTATTTCTAGTGAGATGCAACATTTATGTCTAAATTTCCAGCACTGTTCTTGCTTTCCTAACTTGTCTTTTATTGCAACTTTAGCTCAAAACCCTCTTTACTTCTGTGCCCCTGCATGTGGACATCTAGTACTGAATATCTTTTGCTTGAAAGCATACAGACCAGTGATAAGGTTGAATTCACAACAGAGTCTCCCAGCCAGAGGTGACTGGGAGGGGGCCCTGAGTCCCTGCCTGTGCTGCTGGGTTCCCTCTTGTCCCACAGGGAGAGGGGTCTGTTTGTCCCCTTCTCTACAGGTTCCCACGCCTCAGCTCCGTGGGCCGGTCTTAGGAATAAGAATCAAAATATTTAACCACAGGCTCTGGCCCATCTGCCCAGATGCCTTCTGTAAACAAGACAAACCTTTTCCAGGACAAATGTTGACCTGGCTGAGCTCTTGGAAGGCAGCATGTGGCCAATGGTCCGGCTGCATCAGCATTTCTGGGAAGTTCTCCCAAGGGCCTATTGCTAGGAGACAGGTTTAGCGTGGGCCCAAGAGCGGCCAGTGGTGCTTAAAATCACTGGTTCTGGTCAGGTGATTCCACATTCACTGGGAGAGCTCGAGGAAGTCTGTGTGATCCATGCGGGGCACTGTTCTAAATGCTCACTAATAACACACAGCAGCTCTAAGAGGTGAGTATGGACACCATGCCCACTTGGCAGGAAAGTTTGAGGACCAAAGGCCCATGGTAACAAACAGCTGGTAAGCAGCCACCCTGGGACTGGAACTGGGGATTTATCTCTAACCACTGGGGCCTAAATCAGTCCATTTTACTACCTCTTTTCCTTGAAAACATCACTAACACGATATTCATTTATTCATCCATTTAACAAATACCTCTAGACTGTGTGTCTAGCTGACAGAGTGCTAGACACTAAGGCTACCGTGGTGACAGACAGACACAGCCCCTGCCTCTTGCAGCTAGTATCAGCTGGGGTGTGGAGAAGGGGATATAGGCAGTGGCCATAGGGACAAAATAAAAATGGAATCTCAAGAGTGATATACTACAGGAAGACTATGAACTGGGGAGGAGGGGTGGAATGTGATCAGGAAGCATCTTTTCTTTTTTTCTTTTGTAGAACTTGGGGTTGAACCCAGGGCTTTGCCCTTGCATGTTTTGCAAGTGCTGTACCACTGAGCTGCACCCCTGGTCCTTTTTTTTTTTTTTTTTTTTTTTTTTTTTTTTTTTTCTTTTTGACATAGTCTTGCTAAATTATGCAGATTCCCTCTGGTCTCGAACTTGCGATCCTCCTGCCTCTGCCTCCCTAGTCGCTGGTATTGCAGGCATGCGCCCTGGATGGCACCAGGCAGGAAACATCTTTAGGACCTGGGGAGGTGACATTTGAGCTGCAGCCTGAGTGATTGCAAAGAGATGGTCAAGCAAAACCTAGAGAAAGAGTATTCAAGGGAGAGGGCACAGACAAATGCAAAGGCCCAGAGGCAGGATAAAGGCTTGACGAACAAAGATACCTCTGTGGCTCTGTTAATGTAAGCAAGCTGGAAGGGATCATGGAATTCCTGTTCACTTCCTTGGATGCAATAGAGATGGGGAGGCCCCCTGGAAAAGCAACATATTCCTAGGAGATGCCCACCCCAGTCCTGAGGGGTGATATGTCGTCATGTCCACAGCCTTCTTTCAAAGGACTCAGGAATGTGGCAAAACACAATCCCCTGTGGATTCTAGGCGCAGGGTAGAAGTGTGTCCACTGTGCTATCCTATCAGTGTTTCTGTTTGACATTTTCATAATAAAAATGGAAGCAAAAGAACAGAAGAAGATGGAGGGTTGGGCAGGCAGGGGCACAGACATGTCACGGTCATGCCTGGGAATTTGAATTTCCATGTGAGAGCAGGGATTTTAAGTCTGGGAGGAGCGTGGTCTGGTTTGCTGTAGCGTCATCCCCCAACTGCCCTGGATTCTCATAGTCTAATTTCTCAAGCCATGGAAGAGTCTCCCGGGGCCCATGACAGTGCATTAATGACAGTGCAGTGATTTAATGAACGCTGATCGTGCACCTTCTAGGAGCCAGGAACTCTCTGTGTATGCAGTTCACCTTCATTAACTTGCTTAACACACGTGATAACCTGCCATGTCCTTGATATTGTCCTCATTCTTAAATAAGGAAACTGAGGCCCAAGGGAGGGAGCTAAGGTGTTTCTGCTAGTCCTGGCAGAGCCCAGGGCAGTTAGACTCTCCGTCCTGGAGTAGCACCAAGCCAGCATCCCACTCTTACTAAGACACCACCATCATTAATCATAATTGATGAATTATAATCAAAGCTCAGAAGTGATTTTTCTGGAATGTGATTGTAAAACTGGATCTACTGTTCCAGAGAGAGCCATAAACTGAATTGCACTTATGCTCAAATGGATCTTGCTTTTCCCCTTAAGAAAACAAAGATCCATGAGCTCTACCTTGTCCACAGAGACTTGCAGCCACGCTGCCCGGGGCCACATTACTCATTTTAATACTCAGCTGCACCTGTACTACCGCTGCTGTGTGCATCATCATTTGTCATCATATCACGGATGACGTGGAATTCACCTATTTAAACTTTCCAGCCTGTTCATCCAAAAGAGAGCCATTGGTCTATCATTAAGCAACTGGACAAACTGTCACTGTTATCTGTGGCCTTTGAACAGCGTCTTCACTGGAGACAGCCCCATTCTCCTGGTATTCAGAATAAACATCATCGTTTTTTGAGAGCACTGGTAAGCTGCCCCCAGGAGACTGCAATTATGCTGGTTTATAATTCTCCTCCCTCCCAAACTAACTCTTGATTCCTAAATGTGCATTTTTAGGCGTCAGGCGTTAGAGTAAATTAGGCGATACAATTATGTGTAATTAAAGGGGAAAATGGGTACCACGCTGCAAAGATTAGCCATGTTTTGCTGAAGTAAAGCATGTCTGTGTCCGTGTGCTGGCCCAGCGAGGCCACATGAAATACAATTAGTGTTCTTTCGATTTAATGGGGGTTTCTGGAGCTGTTTTTCATTACCACAATATCGCAAGACATATAAACAGTTTTTTTCCAATGCCAGCACATTTCTACTGACAAGACAGCTTGGGTCTAACTGAAAATTCAGCAGAATTAACCACAAATTTATATTGTTATGCGTGATACTGGAATTTGTATTTTAAAACCCGTGTAAAACCATCTCTACTCAGGAGCTGGGAAGTTTGATCTCAATGCCCTGCGAGTGACTTCAGGCTCCTCTGCTCTCGGAGAAGCAAGTTACAGCCAAACTTGTGTGCATTATTAAAGCCACCTGTGCCTTGGCTCTGTGGCTCCCCTGCCCAAGCCTCCCATCTGTAGCCAGGTCCCTATGCTCTGTGTTTCTCCTAGCATGCCAATTTGTTTGAGACATGTTAAAAGGTTACCTTTTACAACCCTCATAAAATCCCATCTAGTCCAGGCCAGATGCAGCCAGAAGTACTCCGACAACCGGATTGAGTTTCAGCCTCCAGACAGAGTTACAGAGACAACACCGAAAATGGGTTTTGTTTTCATTATTGCACGTGAGCCAAGGAAGTAACCAAGTAACTCTGGCTCTGCAGGGTGGATGAGACCAGCGGTATCCTGCACAATAGGCCACCAAGGGACTCATGGAAGAGAGAAATGAGGTGTGAGGGTGTCAGGACAAAGGCCCCAGGAGGTTAAACTAACAATGGGGGGACAGTGGGAAGGTCTGAGGAGCTTGCAAAGCTCAATCGGATTGTCCCGCCAAGACAATCACAGTGACAGATATCACCAGGGCCGCAGGGACAGGAAAGGGGCAAGGCTGCCCCAGACAGTGCAGTTGGAGGAGACAGGGGCTGGAGACTCAGGAGGCTGGGAGGGTCCCAAGGATTTTGCTAAGCTCCCACCCTCAGCTCAGGATAAGCCACGGCCAGGGACTTCCCAGGCTGGAGGGCCTCTGAACCTCAAGGCCCTTAGTCTGCAGTAGACACTGAGGCCCTGGAAGGGATCTAGGCAACAGGCTGAGGCCTGTACCCTGGGGATCATGGAGTTGACTAGGAGTTATGGCGAGACATGGGGCCAGAGGGTGCTGTACGGTCCCTCTGACCCCCACGGGTATCTGAGCTGGTAAGAGAGTCCCTAGGTGTACCAAGTGGTGCACACACAGCCCCTGGCTGCAGTGACCACACATGCACACGCGCACGCTCACACAGGCACTCACGTTCAGCTCTGACCCTCCTCCCTAAGGAATGACAAGGGGCAAAGCGCAGACTTCATCACGTTAGGTGTTTCCACAGCAACCACGGAAAGAAAAACATATCTAAAAGACAACCCGACGATGGCATCTCAGCCCACCGTGGGTCCCTCTGAGATGCCCCTGTTACTGAGGTTCCTGGATGAACACTATGGGCAGGACCCACGTGGGGGTGCCCAGCCATGTGCATCAACTCCAGGTCCGAAAGGGAGTGTGGTAAGGAGGTGGTTTTTGAACTTTTTTGTGGCGGAATTCCCCTGACCCCTGAAGCATTCTCCAGAACCCAAAAGCAAACAGGATGCAGATCCTACCCCTGTGCTTCCCTCTTTTTCCCACTCTCAGACCCCCACAGGGCTCAGAGGACCAGCAAAAAAAAACCCTGCTGCTGCTGTGACATACATGTCCGAAAGCCAGCCACAGCCTCCAAAGGGCTGAAATCCCACGGCCAACTTTGCGGCTGTGGGCAAGCCCCTTTCCTGCCCTGAGTACCAGTTTTCTGGAAAGACTGTTAAAAGAATTACATGTGACGACCTGGACAAACATTCCACAGTTTGAGAACCCATAGCCAATTACGGATGCTTCAGACTGAGATGTGTGGTAAGTATAAAACACAGATTGCAAAGAATAAGAAAAAAGAACGTGGAAATAACTCGTTTGTTTTTTTTAATTGAATACATGTTGAGGAGATATAGTGAGTTGACTATATTTTAAAAAAAAACTAATGTCACCAGTTTCTTTTTACCTTCTAATGGCAACTTGTTGTCGTTAGGTGCCATCGAGTCAGTATCCAACTCATAGCGACCCTACATACAATAAGCGAAACACTATTGTCAGTTCTTCTCTACTGTTCATAGGATTTTCAATGGCAGATTGATTTTTGGGAGTGGGTCGCTGGGTCCTTCTCCCAAGCCTACAGCACCTGGTGTTCCCAGTGGTCTCCCATCCAAGTAGTAACCAGGCCTGACCCTGTTTAGCTTCCGAGATCTGATGGGATCGGATGCCACAGGGCTACGGCTGCAGGCCTAATGCCAACTAGAAAACTTTAAATCTTGTACATGGCCTGCAGGGTACATCTACTGAATAGCACTGCAGTGGATCCTTCTGTCCTGCAAAGAGGCAGAAGGAGAGGGGCCTCCATTTGCTCTGGTTCATGAAGATGAAAAAGAAGGGATGGTGTTCTGTTCCTGGGCATAGCGAGGGTAGATCTACAACTTCAGTGGCGCCAAAGGCAAGGCCAGCACCTGATTTGAAAAAAAACCAAGTTCAAGGTTTTCTTGACTCATTTATATTCTAGATTAACCTGGGGTGACTAAGGGAGATTACACGGAGGAGTCTGGAGCCCCTAACCAGTCAGAACACTTGATGTGAATTTCAGATAGACAACACAGAACATTTTAGCATAAGTATATCCCCATGGACATCCTGAGTTTTTATTTACAACACTTCTATTTGACAACACTTCACTAGCGAGAAGCTAGGAAGATCACATCAGGGAAAAAGAGATGCTAGGTTGGAAAATAAGAATACCTCAGGGTTTAAGAGCATAACTCTGGAGTTAAGCTTCTTGGATTCAACTCTTGCATCCACCACCTATGACTGTGTGACCTTGGGCCAGTTACTGAACCTCTCTGTGACTTCATTTCCACATCTGTAAAATAGGTATAACTATACTAGGTGATAGGGAGAAGGACCTGGCAACCCCCTCCCAAAAATCAATCTGCCATTGAAAACCCTATGAACAGCAGAGAAGCCCTGACAATAGTGTTTCCCCTGTTGTACAGAGGGTCGCTATGAGTCGGATACCAACTCGACGGCACCTAACAACAACAACAATACTAGGTGAAGACTATTAGCTTTAAATAAGTTTCTACTGCCTACAAGTGCTTTTCTACAGCAGATTCTGTTCCTCCGGAGTTATTTCTGCTACTACTGGTTCTCTGCTGACTTTTCACCCACCCCTGTCAGTCCGGCCTCCCCCTCGGGTCTCTTCCATGGAGCCAGGGACAGTGGAAACCATGGCAAACAGCACCACCTGGAGTTGAATTCCCCCCTTTCGGAGGAAGCCAATTTCTCCTTTCTTTCCTATTCCCGGGCCATTTCTGGGCAACGCTGCTGTTTTCACTTATGCTCAAGTTAATTTCCGAGGCGCGTGGGAAGGTCCCGGGCGCGTAGGCAGTTCTCTCTGCGATCTAACTTAGGGCCTGGCCGAGCCGGCATCTGGAATGGCACTGGTGTGTAGTTAGAGGCGAGCGCGGGGCTTTCAGCAAAGGCAGTTGGGTGTTTGCAGACCGGGGCGAGCCCCTGTGAAAGCAGATAAAAGAAAACATTTATTAACGTGTCATTACGAGGGGAGCGCCTGGCCCGGGCTGTCGCACGCCCCAAGGCGCACTTGGCTCCTTCCAGCTCCGAGGGAGGAGAAAAGGAAAGCGGAAAGGAGGCACGGATTCTCTTCGTTCCCAGCCAAGTGGAGCTGATCGATGGCCCTCCCGACTTTATTACGATATTTGATTTATTAGAAATGCCCCGCTCCTCTGTGCGGCGCGCGCGCACACACACACACGCACACACACACAAACATACTGCTCTGGCTCGCGTCCCTCCCTCGTTTCCAGCTCCTGGGCGAATCCCACATCTGTTTCAACTCTCCGCCGAGGGCGAGCGGGAGCTTGTGTGCATCGGGTGAGTGTGCGTCTGGGTCCCGGAGAGGGTGCGCGCTCGGCGCCGGGAGCGCGGCCAGCCAGCCAGCCAGCCAGCCAGCCAGGTCCTGAGGCGTCGGAGGCCAAGGGCCGCCGGGACCCCCGCTCTCTGCCCACGGGCCCGTCTGGGGTCCGACTTGGGCAAGGGCCGGGCACCGCCGGGCGGGCAGCCGGCGAGTCCCGCGAGCCGAAGGTAACGCGCTCGCTCGCCGGGGGCTTGGGAGGCCGCCGCCGGGTCCCCGGGCCCCAGCCGCGCGCGGCTCCGGCCTGCGCTCCCTGCCCCGGCGCGCGCCCTCCTCCCCCGCGTGCAGGCCGGCGGCCGGCCGGGCTGGGGCGATTCCAGCGCGGCCCGGGCGGGGCGCGGACACGGACTTTGGCGAGGGCGGCGCGCCGGGAGGGGTTGGGGGCGGCGGCGGCGGGGCCGGGGGCGGGGAGAGGTGGAGGAGGAGGAGCAGAGGCAGCCCTCGCCCGGGGATGCAGCAGAGGCGGCGGCGGCGGCAGCAGCAGCAGCGGCGCGGAGTCCCCTGCGCCCCGCGGCCCGGCCGGGCTGCGGCAGAGGCGGCAGCGCCCCGGGCCGGGTGAGGCCGCCAGGGCCGTGCGCGCGGTGAGTGGGGCGCGGGGCAGGGGCGGGCCGGGGGCGCTGGGCTTGCACCCAGCTCCCGCAGCCCGAGCCTCACCCCGGGCGAGCATGGCCGCGAGCGCCGCCCAGGTGAGCCGGGCCCGGTCCAGACCGCCCGGCTCCGGCCCCGGCGCGGCGCGGCGCGCGGAGGTGGGACGCGGCGGGCGGGAGGCTCCGGCGCCGGCCGGCCGCAGGGGGGTGACCCGTTTGACCTCGCTGGCGGGCCGGGCGGGCGGGTGGGGACTTCCCGCCGCGCCCCTGACCCGCGGGGCGCGCCGCCGCGAGCCCTGGTGGCCCCGGGGGAAGGGCGCCTGGGCCCGCTGCGGGGGGGGCATGGCCTCGGGGACCCGTTGGGTTGAGACCCGAAGGAGCGGCTGGAAACCAGCCCACGCGGGGCTTGTCCGGGCAGGACACGCGAAAGCGGTGGTTGGGATCCTCCGAGTGGCCAGGAACTCGAAGAACGGAAGGACAAATGAGGTTGGAGAGGCAAAGTTCCTCTGGGCCGACCCCACGACCTGCAGAGCTACTCGCCGCCCCGAGCTCCCGGGTTTCAAAGTCTGGCGGTGACGCCGCAGCGATTTCTAGAAGTGCACTTAAAAAATCTTATCTAGTAGTTCATTCATTCGTTGGACGCGCATTGACCGAGCACCCCTCGTGCCAGGCACCGCGTTTCGACCGGGGGAAGCGCGCATGACCCCTATCGAGTTTCTGGCCCAGAAGCAGCGGAGTGCTGGAGGGCGGCCGGGCAGCGAGGCGCCTCGGGTGGGAAAGTGCAGGGAGGCACCACTAAGTCCTACTTTTGCACCGTGGCCTCTGTCGCAACTCCCCACCTTCCCGGACCCGCCCCCTGCACATAGTAGGCAGATCGGCACAGACTTTCAATGCGTCGACCCCCAACCCCTCCTCCCTTTTTGAAAGTTCTGAGCGTCTGGCCGGCCCCCTTTCTGGACAGGCTTTCTTGCAGCTTGTTTTAATCACTTTTGAGTTAAAAGTCAATATTTAATTAACCAAGTAATTACATTCAGCTTATGTTTGAATCTGGGTATGTGCCCGTCTGTGCGTGTTGGGATACTGGTCCTCCCCCCTCCCCATCTGCGCCCTGCCTCTTTCCCACAGTTCTCCTCCCCAAGCTCCTCTGAAGCAGTGTCTCTGGGAGTGACAGGGAGCAGGGGAGCTGGGCTTTCCCTGGAGGACACCCTCGGATTTGTTCTCTCCTCCGAGCTATTCATCTTGCAGTTAGTGGTGAAGGGGATTCCTTACTGCGACTCCACGTCCCTGCCCTCAGGCACCCACGGGGGAAGGGGTGTTAATTCACTTACAGCCCACTCATTAAAGATAGAAAGGGATTCGGGGACATGCTGAAGACCACTTCCTGGCAAGAAATGCTCTCAACCAGCCTCTTTTGTCCCAGCCCTAGAGGAGGGAAACTGAAGGCAGCCTGTCTGGTGTGGTGTGTCCAATAAGCAGCTTGGTGGCACCTTAGATGCTTGCACGTGAGGGCTGTCACTTCCTCAGTCAAGTTCATGTACACAAAGGCACTGGGCCACCATCGCTCCGTGGCTGAGGGTCAGTGTGGCTTTGGGCTTTGTGCATATTTCTTGGGTTTTTTATTTGAATTTATGGCTTTTTCTGAAACCCTAATAACATGTTACATTTCCAGGCTTAAGGGCTTACAGGATGACTTGATTGTAAAAAGCCTGGGCTTGACGGAGGTGCCAAGTGTGGCCATGTGCATGTGCAAGCCCTCGAACCTGTGCCTGTGCGTGTCCCCTACCCAGCAGCTCGAATCACCTGCATCCCAGGCACCCAGTCGATGTACATTTTCACACCCTGACATTTGAAGTCCGCCTTTGGATTTGGGGATCACATTTCCCTAACCCTTTTCCTAGCTTTGGTGGCCTTACCTGCTTGGACCTTCCTCAGAAGGACAGGTTCTGGTCTCTTGCATTAGCCAAGAGACTATCACGCAACTTCTCAAGGGTTGACCATTATCTGTTTTTAGACTTTGCCCTCTCTGGAGTCCAGAGCCCCTGTCCTGCAGAATGTCAGATTTTCTGACTAGCTTGAAGTTACAAGAAGAGGTTTAATCTAGAACCCATAGGTGTGTGTGCCAGGCACATTCAAAGCCCTTATAAATAATAACTCGTTTAATCCCACACAAAACCCCTGGAGAGGCAGTTCCTATGTTTGGGGGCAAGTTAAAGATGAGGAGATGGAAGCACCTAGAGGACTGTGACTTGCTGACAGTAGTCAATGTATAGTTCTTGGGCTCTAGGGTCCACGGAATACTGGGCCTTCCTCATCCATGGCCTTGACCTTTTTGCCAGATGCAGAAAAAAATATAAATGCCTGCTCAGCAAAGAGAAAACACACCGGTAGTAAAACTTTGGAAGGTGAAAGCCCCTCTGTCTTCCTTTCTCCAAAAACCTCTGCTGTCTGGGGAGTCTCAGGTTTGGGTTTGGGTTTTGTTTACCCAATTGTTGGGTGCCTTTCTGTCTGCCTGTGCCTGCACACACCCTCCCCTGGTCAGAATGCAAAGTGAAATATCAAATGTGCTCAGGGACTCGAAGATGAGTGGCCCTGGAGGAGGTCCAGGGTCAAGCCTGGGGCCTGTATGGTAGTGGACAGGAAGATGGGGCTCTCCAAGGTGACCTGCAGGCCAGAGAGACCTCCCTGAAGCCGACCTTCAAAGGCCTCCTGAGGACAGCCGTGGTGGAGAAGCTGCAGATGCCCCCTACTCCAGCCAGCTTCAAGGCACTATCTAATTGGGAGATCATTAAGATCATTATAATTAATTGGCATCCTGATAAATGTCGTGATTGCCTAATTGGGGCGGTTGCTAGGGAAGTAGGCCTCACTTGGAGCCTAGAGGGGAAGAGGCACTGGGCTGGCTGCTGTTGGGCTTTGGGGTTACAGACCCAGCAGTTCATGGGCTGCAAGCCAGGATGGCCTTGCCCACATCTGGCATTTGCAGAGCCGCTACTGAGTGCGGGTTGCAAATGGAACATTGGTTAGGGGTATTTTCCTAGAAGGACTGTAGAGTAATCAGGACCCTTTCTCTTGTAAGCCACAGAAAGGAGAAAGGAAAGGAAAAAAAAAAGAAAAAGAAAAAGAAAAAAAAAAAACCTCAGATCAGTTTACAGCAAAATGAAGACGCATTATTGGCTTTCATAACCCCCAAATCCTAAGGGAGCTCTCGCATCAGGCACAGCTGGATTTGGGCTCAGTTTTGCCATGAGCTTCCATTCTGCCATCTCTGCTCTGCCCTCTGTGGTGCTGGTTTCCTTCTCCAGCTTTAAGGTTGCAGGCTCTGGCTGCCATGGGTGCAGTGGCTAGGACAGCCGGTCTGCCTGGCCACCTGCCCAGCAGTGACATGGAGGGAGTCAACCTTTATGTGCCTGGATGTTTTGATCTGACAAATGACAGCGATCCTAGCACCTATTTCCCAGTTTGTGGAAACGGATGAAATGAGGTCATCAACGACAAGTATTTAGCAAAGCATCTGACCCAGGGAAACACTGCATGTTGTCACAATTGGGGTGTCAAGATGCCACCGAGGGCTTATCCTTGCACTGTCTGTGCTTGAAGCCTGAGAGGAAGAGCAAGCCTCTTTTCAGGTAACGCCCACCTGAGCCCCAGGTCCTCTTCATGGGACATTGTCCCATGCTTACTGCAAATGAGGTGCTGACAGAGGGAGTGAGTTACAGGTAATCGGCCTAGGCTAGAGCCTGAGAGCCTGCAGCCATAGCACTGTGGTATCCTATCCCATCAGATCTCAGAAGCTGAGCAGGGTCAGACCTGGTTAGTCCTTGGATGGGAGACCGCCTGGGAACACCAGGTGCTGTAGGCTTGGGAGAAGGACCCAGCAACCCCTCCCAAAAGTCAATCTGCCATTGAAAACCCTATGAACAGCAGAGAAGCACTGACAATAGTGTTTCGCCTATTGGACGTGGGGTCGCTATGAGCCGGACACCAATTCAATGGTCCCTAACAAAAACAACAGAGCCTGAGAATCACAAGCCCCACAAGCCCCAGCCTGGACTGCGAATTGACCACTAGGTCCCGAAGGCCTAGGAGCACAGCAGCTGAGGGTCCCCCAGGGAAGGGAAGCCCAGCCAGGAGGAGAAAGCCAGCAGCCACACTAACCTGCACAGCAGTGATCAGAGGGGCCTGTGTCCGTTCTGGCTGAGGTGGGCCCCACAGAATCATCACCTTTCCCCTCTCCGCTGGGGCCAGCAGGCGTCAGAGCCCTGACGGAGCTGCTTGAGCATGTGAAGGGTGCAACCTGACACTGATCCTGTGCTCTCTGGGAGCCGTGGTTGCCCAGCCCCCACCCATGAAAATCATCTCGAAGTGTTTATTTAAAAACATCCAAAGTCCTGGCTCTCTACCAGACCACACTGCACTCGCAGGGAGTGAGCTGTGTGCCTTGTGGGTGTTCCATATCTGCATCGGTCTGGGAAGAGGGCCCTGGAGCAAGGTATCTTGTCTTCCTGCTATGGAAAGCAGGGGAGATGCTCTGAATGAGGTCATGGATATAGAGGTGCTCTGCAGGCACCCCTCATCTTAAACATGAGGGTCGTCCCAGTACTGAGCAGCTGAAGCGCATACTCCAGTTTTTCATCGCAGCACGTGTGCTCAGTGAGCTGTGGGCCAAGCCAGTGTTAGGTCTAGGACCAGCCAGAGAGACTGCCGCCCTCCAGAGGGGAAGAAGGAGATAGCGCTTAAGCAAAGAAGGCTGTGCTCAAGGCCACTTAGAAGAATCTCAGCAGTGGAAACAAAGTAGCCATTTGAGAAAAGATGGTGCAAGAGGGGGCCAGCGTGGGGACAACTTTAGGTAGGTGGTCTGGAGAGGCCTCTGAGGAGGTGACTTGTGGAGCTGTGGTTTGGACTTTACGAAGCAGCTAGCCTTGGAAAGAACTAGCGAAAGGGCATTCCCGGTAGAGGCAAAGGCCCTGAGGTAGAAGTCCATCTGAGACACTTGTACAAGACACAAGTCCAGTGGGCTGGTGGGTAGTGGGTGAGCAGGGGAGGGAGGTGGTTGGAGGCAGGATGTTTAGACTTGGTTTTAAATGAAACAGAAACCCATGGGTGGCTTTAAGTGACAGAATGACCTGATTTGTATCAGGTGGCTCCTGTGAGGGGGATACTTTGAAAGTGAAAGCTGGGACCCCACGACCTGAGCCATTCACAGTCTGCTGGGAGCTGATAGTGGCCTGGAGGGAGGGGTTGGTGGCACTGGAGTGAAGTGGGTAAGTTGAGATAGATTTTGGAGGTGGAGTCGGTAGGACTTTGGAGTGGAGACAGAGAGCCGTGGTTCTCAACCAAGAGCAATTGGGCCCCCCAGGGTGGGGACATGCAACAGAGTTTGGAGGTGTGTGTGACGGCCACAGCTGTGGAGGGTGTGCTCCTGGCACCTAGCAGGTGAGGCCAGGGGTGTGCTAAACCCCCGCAGGGCACGGGACGGCCCCACCACAAAGAACAATCCCCCTCGGGTGTCCACAGTGCCACGGGATCTGGTGACTGACAGTCTGGTGCGTGGGGGAGCGAGCTGGACCTCAGCCATGGCTGTGTTGAGTTTGAGTTGAGATGACACTCCACGTGCACGTCCCAAAGCTCCGTGGGTGGTGAATATGCAAGTCTGCCGTCAGTGGAGGCTGGCGACCTGAATTTGGGAGTCGCTGGGCGTTGATGTTATTTTAAGCTGTGGGACTGGACACAGTCATCCAGAGAGAATGTGTTTTATTCCCTGGTGTGGTCACACCTCCCCCCTGCGCCTGCCATACGTCTATTTGATGAATATTTTTAGGCACCTCCCATGCTCCCCTCTGACGTTCCCAAGAAGCTCCCCCTCCGGCCAAGCCTCCCCTGTCCACATCTTCGTTATTCAGTGATTAGCAGACAGAACTGAATAGTCATCACTCCACAGCAGAACCCCTTAGGGAATTGCCCAGCATCATGTTGGATCTCAGCCATGGAAGGTGACGCGATGCCTTTTGGGTGCAACAGCTCCTGGTCCAGCCTTCATAGCCTCCTCCAGCCCACAGCAGAACTTCATAGAATTCTCTCCAACCAGAATGTTGTGATCTCTGCACAGTCTCTTAATAGGATTCCAAAACACGTTGCCCAGTGGCGCCAGCCTCTGACCGGTACCTTCACCTTATGAAAGGTCTGGCCCGCTGCTTTGCACACCTGGGCGCTACTGGAGGCATGGATAAATTCCATTCCAGACTCAGAGTCTTTAAGCGGGGAGTTGTTGGGTGAAGCCATCCCTTAGGGACCATGAGTAGTAGCTGAGACGTGTTTGGCCAGGTGGATGCCAGATGTGCTTGGGGAAGAATGTTGCTGACAGCTTTTCTTATTAGCTTGTGGTCAGGACCCCAGCAGGGACTTGACCCACCTTGATAGTCAGAGAAGTGGAGCTTTGAACAAACCGTCAGCCTACGGCAGATCAAGAGGCACTTGTTCTTGGTCAAAGTTGGATCGTGCAAAAGCTGCATTTCTGGCCCGCCCTGGAAACAGACTCTGTCCGCAGGCTTCTGAACGCAAGCGACTAATCTGGGTATTTCAGACAACAGAAAGGCCAACTAGGGTTCTTAGAATAGCTTGGAGTCCTTATCAGCTGAATGTGGATCAAGACGTATTCACTTTGAGTAGTGGAGTTCCTGGCTTGCAGTGGTTTATGCAAAAGAAATGTTTATTTCTCATACAACAAGGCCAAAGTAGGGGAGTCCAGGGGTTAGCTGTTAGCGCCACAGTGTCACCAGAATCCAAGGATCTATCTATCATCTGTCCCTCTGTCCTTTCTACATCTTTGGCTTTGTTGCTTCTTGGGTTCAACGTGTCCACCATAGATCCAGACACCAAATCCCCCTGCAAAGTGGGACTACAGGGCAGGATTCCTTGCTCACTCTCTTTTAATCAAAGAACAAAATCCTTCTTTAAAGAAAACACCCGCTCCCCGGCAGACTTGACTTTATGTCTCACTGGCCTGGGGTAGGGTTTTATACTTACCTCTAAATCAAACACGCAGAGGGAGAAATGGGATTTTGCTGTTTGCTTTAGCTCACTGGTTCCCAAATCAGCAGATCAATCACCTTCTTCTTGTAGCAAGTGTTTTTACCGTGTTTACCTGAAACAAATTTATAGAGAATAGAACCCACCTATGCATATTCATCAACAAAATACCCTGACTGTAAGTTAAAAGCAAACGAGAAGGAAAGTGCTTCCTAATCTGATCCACATGTTGCCATATGTCAGTGCCCAGGCGTGACATTGGAAGGTGGTGTGAAGCAGCCAGATGCCCACATGGAGGGAGAATCTCATCATCTGGCAGCTACAAGTGTAGCTGGGTACAGGTGACTGGTCCAGGCAGCTAAATTCTACAAGTGTTCTGTCCTAAAATAATGAAAAATTGGCCAAAATGTCTAAGTGGAACAAAGAATCATTCAGTTTACTTCCGTGCAGGGTAAAATGATGCAAGCGATCATCTGGGCTTATATGTGAGCAGAGCTCATTTCCCAGTGCTGGTGACCCTCACCTCAGCTTCCTCACCTGCCTGGCTATCTGGTGGGATGCTGGAAAGTTGGGGTAGAAATGGGTGGTTCTTCACTGGGTGGAGCATCGTGAATTGTTCAACATCTTCCCAGGCATGTGACAACCCAAAAGTCCTCACACATTCCCGAGATGCCCCCTTGGGTAGGGAGGGCCCCAAAAGCAGAGGAGGCTAAGGAACGGCCGTGAGGTGTTTACCCACAGCCTCTCGTCCACACGTCGCCCTCCTGATGCACGTGTTCTGGATTCGCCCTGGTCCACCCTGTGAAGCAAACCCAGCTTGGCCAGCAGGTGGGATCATATATTTTCAGGCTGATCTGGGTGTCGGGGCGGAGCTGGAGTGGTGTGGTGGATGGGGCTGAAGAGCTGTCCCCGGAGGTCCCTGTGTCCCAATGGCAAAGTGTTTGTGAATGCCTGGCATCAATCCCAGTGCAGCCTCTCGAGAGCTGCGTGGAGCTGGGCAAGTCAGGGTGTGACACTAGACTAGTGCTCTGCACGTGGCCCTTGTTTTCTTGTCCTTGCTGCCATTCTGGTCGCTCATCTTTGTGGGGTTTTCGTGGCTTTGAGGAATGTTTGGCTGGGTCTTTGGGCACTTGGCCCCTGAGGACTCCCTGACAGATGGACTCCCTGCCGTTGGACTCCCTGACAGATAAGGAAAGTCTAGCTCAGGGCGGGAAGTGGAAGGCGCCCCTGGGCTTTGAGCTGGGTTCTGCAGCGTCTGAGCTACTACACTTCTGCTGCATCTTGTCCCCATGCCCACCTACTCTCCCACGCCTCATTGAGGCCAACTGAGGCAAGAAGCCAAGCTCCAGCCCCACCTACAGCACTTTCCACCCTGTGCAAGAGCAGATGTTCGGGCGCAGGCATTCCCCACCACCTCCAGAGAGACTCAAAAACCCCAGTGCCTGGGCCACAACCTGCCGATCCAACCAGCATCCTTGGGGTTGGGGCCCTGGCAGTGAGATGTTCTACAGAACCACAGGTCATTCCAGCACTCCATGCAGCTGAGAACTACTAGGGCAGGAGAGAAGGGGTGTGAAGGAGGGGCTGCTGCATGGCTTTTGTGCTGAATTCTAAAGGAGCTGCTAGGGGTGGCAGCTACCCAAAGCACCCTTCCTGCAGGCTCCTGTGGCACCTGTCATAAAGCCCAGACTTTGTGCCATGTGCCACTCTGCCCTGCACTGTCTGGTCTCCACCCTGTTTCCCTCCACACCCCTTGATGCATATTCCCCCATGCACACTGGCCTCCTCAGCATTCCTTGGATGGAGCAAAAGTAGCTCTAACCTCAGGGCCTTTGCAGTTACTGTTCCCTCTGCCTGGACTGCTCTTTATAGCTTCCCAGTTCTGACTCCTTCTGATTCTTCAGGTCTCAACTCCAACATTACCGCCTTACAATGCGGACGATGATACTTTATTTTACGTCCATGATACCACTCTCTAGAATTATCTGTTTATTCCCTTATTTGTCCTTCATCCCCTCTCCCCTCACTAAAAAGTAAGCTCCATGTTGCAAGGATGCTGACCACTTGTTCCTGCCATGTCCCAGCACATAGAGCTAGGCCTGGCACTCTGCATGTTTCCTGGAGATATTTTTTAAGTGAAGGAAAAAGGAAGGATGGAGGCTTGGAGATCTATTGGAAGATCAGAGGGAAGGGTTTGGCTGTCTTTGCTTGAAGGTGACTGCTCCAGGCAAAGAAATCCAGACTTGTTTATCATTGGCAGAAAGCAAAGGGAGGCCAGTTGGTTTCACATGCTGACCTGGTCCCCAGTCATGTGCAGACGTGAAACTAGATCATCCCCCTTCTGCCATTGCAGCCCTGCAGAAGGGCTGGTCACTCCCAGGCCACCTGGGATGTGAAAGTTACGCTTGGAGACTGGTGGGGTGATGTAGGGCACTGCCTACAGAGGCAGTTTGCCCTGTGGCCTATCTAGGCCCATTTGGAGGTCTGAGGCTTGTTCCCCAGGCAGTAACCTTTCCTCTACATCTGGGAAGTGCTGCTCTGCAGTGTCTGAGGTCCTGAGTTTGATTCCCAGCACAGCAAACTTGGGAGAAGGACATGGCAACCACTCCTAAGGCAATCCCGAAAATAATCTGCCATTGAAAACCCTATGAGGGTCACTATGAGTCAGACACAACTCAACGGCACCTAACAACAACAACAACATCTGGGAACCCCTGGGCAGCAAGCTTCTAAAGATGGCACTGGCATCCAATCCCTTTCCTCAGACCCCTCGACACCAATTGGCTATTTCCAAGCCACCGAACACCTCCTGATTGGACTATTTGGGAACCATCCCTGATTGGCTACTTTTACAAAACCAAATTTGCATATTGCCCTGATTGGCCAAAACCTATATGGCATGACTGCCTCTGATTGGTCCCTGGCTAGCCCCTGGAGAGTATATAAGGGCGGTACACAGAGCAGTCTGGGTCTATTCCATTGACCAGGACAGATAAGGAAACAAGAGCTGTTGGAGCAGAGCACTCAGAGTCAGCATCTTCACTGGGAAGAAAGAAGCAAGGAGCCACCGTGGGCAAAAGCCTCTGAGCCTGCCTTTCTCAACGCTTCTCAGAGCAGCCATGGGTGTAAGCCTCCTTTCCGGGCAGTGAGGCTCTTGGGTGCTCAGCTCCCCCTCACCAGACAACTGGCCTTTGGTGGCTGGTTCCCGCTCACAGCCAGAGTGAGTCCAACCGGCAGGGCGATGTCCCACAGGGTGACATTCAGGACCAGTCTCCTCCCTCCTCCTCACCAGGATCCTGAGCTCATGTTGTCCAGGCACTTCTTCAGCGTGGAGGGGTGCTGAGCACTTGTCCATGTGAACACATGGGAACTGAGGGATTCAGCCATCTCCTGCTCCATTCTATAGATGGGGAAAGTGAGGCATGAAGGTGTCTCCCTGCTCTCCCATACAGCTGGAACAGGGAATCACAGGCTGCTTCACCAGGGCCTGAATTTGTCTTATGGAAAATTTTATTTTTTAATTTTTCCTTGCATGCTATTTTGACTCTTAGGAAAATCACTTGGCCAATTTCTAATGATTGTGGGAGTTCATATCTCAAAAGTTAGTTTTCAGGCTGTCCGAAAATGAGCAGATGTGGGTCTTGTCTGGCCACACAGGCTTCTTTTCAACTGGTCGTGTGCTCTCTGGTCTGATGCAGTCTCTGCCATTCCCTGTGGCTCAAGGCTGTGACCAAGTTCATTTGCCATTTATCACTGCACTTGCCCTGCTGTTTTCCACTGGCAGAGCAGTATTTCTCTGTTCTTTCACCTCTGCTGTGAGATCTAGGAAGAAAGGGAGATAGATTTTTATTATACAGGGCCCATTTCACCTGGTTACAGTACTGCCCAGCTCACACAGGTATTTGTCCTGCTAGGACACTTCTTTCATCCCAAAAGGGACAATGCATTGCAAGTATGTTTGTAATAATATCTACTGGGTGTTTGTTGCCAGGCATTTAGTTGTCACCGTAACACTTTCAAGCAAGCCCTGTTGTCACCTCCATCTTCTGAAAGAGGAAACTGAGGCATTGTGTGTAATAACTGCCCTAGAGCAGGAGCTGCCTGAGCTTGTTCATCTTCCTACCTTTAGTACTTATCTTCCGAGCTGTTGGAATGAAGGAATGAAGAAATGAATGAGTGAATGATTCCTCCAAGTGTTCTCAGGATGCTATGAGTCGACAGGTGGTTCTTGTGCTTTGTGTGATACCAGCTAGAAGGTCCAAATTGGCTCCACCCCACTGGCTGGCAGCCAGCTCTGGTTGCCAGGTGGGAGCTCCCTCAGAGCCATCTACAGAATGGCCGCTTCTCCTCCATGTGGCTGCTTGGGCTTCCTCACAGCATGGTGATCACAGGGCAGCCTAGCTTCAAAGAGTACCTTAGTGAAAACTGTCAGACCTCTAGTTCCAGACTAGCACAGCATAACTTCTGCTGCCTTCTCTAGATTAGAACAGGCCACAAAGACAGTCCAATGTCATGGGGTAGAGATTGCAGAAGGGTATGAATACCAGGCAGTGGCTCTTTTGGGTCACCTAATGTGACAGTTCGGGCTGGGATTTAGCTCAGTTGGTAGAGCGCTGTGCTGCAGTCTCTGAGGTCCTGAGTTCAATTCCCAGCACCGCAAAAATGGGAGAAGGGCCTGGCAATCCACTCCCAAGGCAATCCCGAAACACACAGCCATTGAAAACCCTATGAGGGTCGCTATGAGTCGGATACCGACTCGATGGCACCTAACAACAACAACAATGTGACAGTTCAGCTACAGCCATAGCCCTGTAGCATCTGATCCCGTCAGATCTCAGAAGCTAAGTAGGGTCGGGCCTGGTTAGTACTTGGATGGGAGACCGCCTGGGAACACCAGGTGCTGCAGGCTTGGGAGAAGGACCCAGCAACCCACTCCCAAAAATCAATCTGCCATTGAAAACCCTATGAATACCAGAGAAGCACTGACAATAGTGTGTTTCACCTGTTGTACATAGGGTGGCTATGAGTCGAATACCAACTCAAGGGCACCTAACAACAATGTGACAGTTCACCATGTGTTGCTGGTAGTGGAGAGCAGCCCCCACTGCCTGTCCCTGAAACTGGACTTCCTAGGAGAACACTAGGAGACTGGAAGGGTCAGTAGAAAGACTGGGCTGAGGAAGGACAGGACAGGAACTGCGGGAGGGCCTGGCCTTGGGGCAGGGGGTCCTGGAGGAGGATTCTCAGGGAGACCAGTGCACCTCCACTGCTGCTTTCTACCCTGGACACTTCACATGACAGGCTAGGGTACAGCACCAGTTTGATTGGCTGGCCCTGGTCACATGGCCACCCTTGGCAAGTCAGGATGGCCTTCTTGTCACTGGAGAGAGCCCTCAAAAGGAAATTTGGTTGCTGTTGTCTAACGAAGAGGGCTAAATGCTGGACAGACTGGAAAAGTTAGGAATTTCTATATGGCCCCTGCCTAGGTAGCCCAGCCCCCAGGGGAGCAATTAACACTTTTAAATGAATGAATGAATTCTTTTAAGAGTGGTATAAAGATGGGTGTGGTGGCCCACACCTGTAATCCCAGCGATGTAAGAGGTAGAAGCAGGAGGGTTGCAAGTTCAAAGCCAGAGGCAGCCTGTGTGACTTGGCCAGAAGCTGTCTCAACAATAAAAAATAGAAAAGGTGAGGGGGTGTGGCTCAGCACTGGAGCACTGGCAAAGTATGTGCCAGGCCCTGGATTCAGCCTCCCTTAAGTAAGGGAGAAAATTTTAAAATAAAGACTGATGTTAAGTACAATACCCACCCCCATGTGGCAGCTTTTCCTGGTCATAACCCCCATATTTAGGTGTTGCTGGGGGTCTTTGAGCTCCTGTCTATGCAACAAAGCCAAGTCCCAGAGTCCCTGCCAGGTGTAGGTGTCCTCATCTCGAAAGTGGGGAGGATTTTCCACCAGCTTCCGGCCGCAAGAGCATGCGCAATAACCAGGGACCCACCCGCCATTACAAGGTGCTGCCCTGCCTCCCTTCCAGTTCCAGAGCCAGCACACCTGTGACACCCAGGGGGTCAACTACAGCCATGAGGCCACCTGTCAGAGAAGCAGAGCCTCATTCCCAGGCAAGAGGGCAGACGTGGCCTCCGCTTGCGCCCAGCCCTCAGCTTAGCAGCTGACTGCGTCAGAGCCGCTCAGGCTCCTTGCCTTGCCTTGCCTGTGGGCATTGGCTTCTGGAATGATCCTACACGCCGGCTGTTTCCGGGGTGAGCTAATGAGCAGCTCATCTGCTAACAGGGGAGGCACGTTGCACGAGGACGGCACATGCAGCTGTGCAGTGAGTCGAAAGGGAAGAAATAATTGGATTATTAATACTGGGCAGTCACAATATCCTTTATCCCTTGCTTGTTCTTCCCGAAGGAAAGTACACTCTGGGTACATAAATACATGTTCTGTGGGGGGCAAACAGGGCCAGGGAAGCGTGGAGTTAAAAAACAAGGGGAGAGAGGAGTGGAATGGTCAGTGCCTCCTGCTGCGGTCCCGCTGAGAACCAGTCCACAATTAGGCGTGAATAATGACTCTGTTCAAGTCCGACTTTATTGCTTTTGGCCAAAGGCCTTTTGCAGAAATAACTTTGTAACTCACTGCCAGGGAAGCTTTTGTTCTCTGCTGAAACAAAGGAACAAAGAACAGAAGTGGGAATTGCTGTATCTGATTTGCGTTTCCCCAAACACCCAGGAAGGACAGTAGGTGTGGCCTGCCCACAGGGCATAGGCTGGTGTAAAGCAATGTCCACTCTGTGCCAGCCTGCTGCTCCCTCCTTGTTTCTGCCACGCTGGTCTTTATTCTGCTCATTCCAACCACGGGGCCTTCGCACGTGCCTTTTCTCATAACCAGCTTCTTGCCCACCTTCTGTTCTCAGCTCACATGTCACCACCTCTAAGAGGCCTCCTACACTCTATCTTGGCACTGTGACAACTTCCTTCAAAGCTCATAGGACAGTCTGAGATTTCTCTCCATTTATTAGTTATCCGTCGTCCCTACGAGAATGTCAGCCCTTGAGAACAGAGGCTTGCCTCCTGTCCCAGCATTACACACAGGGTGTGGCATGTAGTACTTACTCAGAAAAAATTCAGTAGCTTAGAAGCTTTGCAGATCGCTCCCCAGCAGAGCTCCGGGGCCACCTTGTTTGCTGGCGCAGTGTTTAGAACAGGTCGGTGTTTTTACTTTTGAAACTGTCTCCAGTGTGGTCCAGACTCCACCCGCCCTTACTCTAAGCCCCTTCTCTCAGGTCTCCTGCCTGACCCCTGGGGACATTTGAGCTTATGTCCTAGCTTTACACAAAGCCACCTTAGATGAGTGTCTCTTTCTACAGGTGACCAGGAGGCACCTAGGCTTCTTGGAAGGCCAGGCCCCAAGCCTGCAGGACTCTGTGACTTCCTCTGACTGTGTGGAGACGGGGTTTCTGTCATGCACATGCACAGGGTGTAAATGACGCTGAATTTGGTCACCAGCAGGTGGTTCCCTTTTCTGTTCTTCCAGGCCTCTGAGGCATGGTGGGAGCCCATGACCCTCCTTCTTGGCCCCTGGGAGGCCCAGACCCCCTTGGTGGTGGTGGTGGTGTTAGGTGCTGTCGAGTTGGTGTCCGACTCATAGCAACCCTATGTACAATGGGTGAAACTCTATTGTCAGTGCTTCTCTGCTATTCATAGGGTTTTCAATGGTTGATTGATTTTTGGGAGTGGGTTGCTGGGTCCGTCTCCCAAGCCTATAGCACCTGGTGTTCCCAGGCCACAGTCACCACAGACACTTGTCTTACTGTGAGGAATGTTCTGTGGGGACAGCTGGGGATGAAGAGGGCCTGCAGAGGGACATGGGGCAGCTGTGGCAGGCAGGGAGCTGGCAATGCCTCCGACCTGCTGAATGCTGCCAGAGCCGAGGCGACTTCTCTGCCCCGCCCCCAGTCAGCTGCCGTGACTTTCACAGGTAGCTCCCAGGAACTTTCTGGAAGACAGTAGCTTCCAGGGCACATTTTCTGGCGTGAAGCAAATGGCTGCTGTGAAGGGTGACAGGGTGACCCTCACCATGAGCACTCTGTCCCGTATGTCGGGGTCTTGAAGTTCTGCTGCCCCTACCCCCGCAAGACTGCCCCCTGCCCTGGGCCTAATTTCTGCTGCTTATTTAGGAGAGAAAGGAGTGGTGACAGTGGCGCTGAGTCCCAAGGACTCCAGGGCAGAAGCCAAATTCAGTGCTTTCTTGTAACAGCAGTAGGAAGAGCTAGGGGAGTGGGGACAGTTCTGCGTGTTACACCCCACAGTCACTGTGGTTTTCTGGGCTTGTTGGGGGGCTTCCTTTCTGTTGGCAAACAAGGAGGGGGGTTTGAAACAAAATAAGTGAGAAGAAGTGAATGCTTTTTAAATTTCTGATCAAACGTTTCCAGCTTTCCCCGATGTAACTAGGAAGAGGGCTTCTCTGAAGTGGAGAGGTTATTGGGGCAACTCACCCCCAGGGCAACCCTTTTTCATCCCTCCTGCCCTCTGGAGCCCAATCATCAACTGCTTTCAACCTCCTGGACGATAGGAAAAGGGAAAAGGGGCTGTGAGGCCTTTGGGTCGCCCCAGGACTTCTGTGGCTCAGGGACTCTGGAGTGGCTGGGCCCCAGCTCCCCCCTCAGCAGATGCAGGCAGGCGGAACCAGCTCAGAGCTCCCGTCCTAGCAGGGCAGATATGCTGCAGGGACCGGCCCATGGGCCTTCACACCTGCTGGGCCAGACCCACGTGTCCTCCAGAGGCCACAGACACCCCTAGGCTCATCTGCTGTGACCTCAGCATTTCTCCGTGGCCAGGCTATCTATCACATCCCATGGATCTGCAGAATCGACCAGGCAGTTCTGCCAGGATCTCGGAACATCTGCCATGGGAGCCTTCAACTGCCATGGAGGAGCTGAGACCCTGCCCGAAGGCGGCCATGCCATGAGGAAGCCCAGGCCATGCCAAGAGGCCACCCACAGGCTCACTCAGCAGCCCCTCATGGGTGCCCAGCCCACGGCCTACAGCAGCTCCCAGATGACCCAAGTCCCAGCTCTGGAGACTTGTCTGCAGCCAGAGACATGATAAAGCAGGGACCAGCCATTCCTGCTGAGTCCTGTTCCCGTTTCTGAGCACGAGAGCATGAGAAGAGTTTTATTCCAGTTTGGGGAAAATCGTTTCATAGGATTAGCAATTCCTTTATTGACTCACTGCACAATGTCCGGGATCTGCCCCCCTCTTACCCTCTTCAGTGCTCCCCATCATCCAAGCCATGACCTCACCTGGACCACAGCCATCACTTCTATCTACCTGCACCCACTGTCCATTCTCCATGCACTGCCAGAAGAAACCTGTTAAAACCCACAACAGATCACATGACCACTGGGCTCAAACCCACCAGACCCCTTCATTCCACCCCACTCAGGCACATTTGCTCATTTCATGCTCAAAAACCCATGCACGTTTCTGCCTCAGGACACTTGCACATGATGTTCTCTATGGCTAGAATGCATCTCCCTAAACCTCCACAAGAGGACCTCTGCTTACTTGGTGTCCATCTGCCCACCCTTGCTGACCATCTTTAAAGTCGCATTGTCCTGCCAACACTTCTGTCCTCCCTTTCCTGCTTGACCTCCTTAGGGCTTACTGCTTTATATGCCTGATCCATGAAAAACTATTCACTTATTGATCCCTAGCACTTAGAATTGGCCCTTGCACATAGTAGATGCTCAGGAAGTACTTGTTGACTAGCTGAGAGGATTAGCAGTGAGACTGTGCCTGGGCTAGGGCTATGCGAATAAAACGGAAGAGCTTCCATGGGAGAGACGATCCCCCACAAAATGAAATCCCGCACAGAAGCATGGGAAGAGGAGTCCTCAGGCTGCACCAAGGGCCCACAGGCATCAGAGGGAGCCCAGGGCACCCTCTCTCCACCTTCCCACCCACTCTGCTCTTCAAAGCCATGCTCAAGGAAGACTGTTTTCCTTGGCAGATGAGGAAACTGAGACCGAGTCCAGTCAGGACCAGAATTCATGACTCCCATGCCCACGTTCCTTCCGCCTCTGCACACCACTTTCACAAGTCAAGTGACAGCCGAGCATGAGGAAGTTGGCCCGCAGCTGGGTGGAACACCAGGCATGGGCTCAGGAGACCTGGCTGTGGCTGGCAGGTTCTTTGTCCGGGTCTCTGCACCTAGAAGCAGTGTCTGGCTAGGGAGCCACCCGAGTCCATACGGGACCTCTTGCTAGCTCTACCTCATGCGCTCATTTGGTTATAAGTGACAGGAAAGACAGCTCAGACTGACCTAAGAAGAAAAGGGAATTTGACTTGATGTCACAAAAGAGTCAGAGTGAGGAAGTTGACCTAAAAAGAAAAAGGAAAAAAAAAAAAAAAAACCTCACACTAGGTGAAAAAGAAAGAGGAATTTATTGAGCCTGGAAAAAAGAACCCAGAAGTCAGTCTTCCTCCTGGAGGCATAGCTGGATCTAGGCTTCAAATGTTGAGACCTGAGGACATTCATTCCACTTCACAGAACGGCCGTCTGCGTATTGGCTTCATTCTCAGCTCCATGTGATGCTAGGTGGCACCTGATTCTTCCCCATCTTCGTGGGATATAGACTGAGTCAGCCCAGTTAGAAAATGTGGAGACATCTTCCTGATCAGTCAAGCCAAAGCAGAGCTGATTGCCACCCAGGCGGTCTGGCTCTGCCTCACCCCATCCGGACTCAGCACGCTCTTCCCCCGGGGCTGTGCTGGTCTGCCTGCCATTGCGCACTCTGTTAGCCCCAGGGGAGCGGAGGTGTCCCCGATTGTGAAACAGTCCTGGGCACATCGCAGGTGCACGGGTGTGTGAGCGCTGGAGTTGCACAGCCCCTCGGCCATCTGCTCTCCTGCCACGCACAACAACGTTGTGACGCTTAGTGTCCCCAGACTTAGGAGATAGAGTTTGCAGGCTTTGAGCACTCGCTGTGACACAGGACCTGGTTCCCGCAGCTCTCCTCTGCTTTCCCGTCATTCCCCATCCTATGGTCTCTGCCTGCTCACCTTCCTGGGGGGCTGTCACCCCCAGATTTTGATATGTTGACTCAGAAGGCTGTTAGTCCCGGGACAGCGGGGACTTTGTTTCCCCACTGTTTTATCCGCAGTGCTGAAAACTGCGCCTGGCCTGGAGGAGCCTTTGGGAATGTCCTCATGCATCAGTGGTTACACAGGCAGCTGGGTTGCTCAGCCTTGAACCTCTGGCCTCCTTTTTTCCCTTCTCTTTGGGCCAGAGTTCTTGTCCAGATCCCGAGGCCTCGTATGGAGACCTGACTTTTCTCCCTTGTTCTTCCAAGCTAGCTTGGTTCTCTGCCTCCAGCTAGAATCGCAAAGGCAGACACAGAAGCCACCGAGGACGGAGGCCTAGGAAGAGGAGACAAGGAGATGGCCCTTAGGTCATGGGGCTTCCATCCTGTCTCTGGCAGCCCTAGAGAAGGGAGAGGGCTAGGAAGAAGGGGAGATGCCGGGGAGTGGGTGTTTTAACAGATGTGTGTGTGTACCTCACTTCCAGCCAGACAGCTGCTGGCCAGCCTCTTTCCATACCCACTCGGCTCTCCATCCTCCCTGCTCGCTCTTTGCTCAGCCTCTTTCGGCTGCCTGAAGCCCCCTGTCTTCCACCCTCTTCCCCTCAGGGTCTGTCTGAATCCTGTGGCTTCTCAGACCTTTGCTCCTATTATACTTCTTAGATGTGCTCCTCCAGGCAGCCCTCCCTGACTGCCCTCAGCTGGCACATCGCCTCCTCCTTCCTGTTTGTGCAACACAGGCAACCTCAGCCCCTTGCAGCATCCATTGGTTTCCAAGTAAGTGTGAGAGCCCAGACAGGCCACTGCGTGGGAAGGTGTGGGCACTGTCTCATCCAGGCCACTTGTCGCCTGTCAGTCAGGGGCCCTGCAGGAAACAGATGTAACCCCAACCTGAGAAGTGAAGGCCACAGATCCCTGGGTCAGGGGTCTGGAGGAGGTATATGCTAGAATTCAAACAGGGCCCCCCATAGAGGTGTGGCTCCCCGGTGAGCTGTAAGCATCCAGGAGCCTGCTAAGAGAGCCTGGACAGCACCAGCCCAGCCCTGTGGGCTGCTTTCCCTGGCCAAACCCCTCCAGAGCCAGGGAGCACGGGGCTTTTGATGTGTTGCATCCCTGGGGACCTCCCGGGCCCAGGGCAGGGCGCCCATGGGAAGGAATCCACCACCCAAGCCACATGACCTTGGGCAAATGCCAGCTTTCCCCGAGGGTCTCTGGACCCCACAGGGAACATTTGAAGCCTAGATCCAGCTATGCCTCCAGGAGGAAGACTGACTTCTGGGTTCTTTTTTCCAGGCTCAATAAATTCCTCTTTCTTTTTCACCTAGTGTGAGTTTTTTGTTTTTTGTTTTTTGTTTTTTTTTTTCCTTTTTCTTTTTAGGACAACTTCCTCACTCTGACTCTTTTGTGACGTCAAGTCAAATTCCCTTTTCTTTTTAGGTCAGTCTGAGCTGTCTTTCCTGTCACTTATAACCAAATGAGCCCATGAGGTAGAGCTAGCAGGAGGTGCCCTATGGACTCGGGGGGGCTCCCTAGCCAGACACTGCTTCTAGGCACAGAGAACCCTCCCTGTCTCTGCTCTCCTATGGGTAAGTGGGGCATCCTGACCCATGTTGCAGGGGTGACAGGAGTTAACATGAGACAGGTGTTTCAACTTGGGTGGTACCTGCAGTAAGCAACTCGTAAAATTGGTTATTAACCTTTATTCTTTACGTTCTTTAGTGTGCTCACTGTGTTTTCCTGGGTGCTTCCATGTATGTGACAGCCTTACTCAGACCAGCTTAAGCTACCTAGGGTTGCTGTTTGAGCTGGTAGCTGGCTGCAAGGGACACCCTGGTTCAGCCTAATGTCACCAGCATCCTTTCTTGAGCTCCATCCAGTCTGCAGCTGGCATGCAGCTTCCATGGGCTCCCAGCACCCAGAGGAGCGGTTCTGCGGTCCCTGTGACTCCCTCTTTCTCATTGGCCAGGCCTGGGTCACAGGTCCCTCCTTGAGCCAATCCCTGGAGCTGGAGAGAGGGGAGGTGCTGATTGGTCCGCCTGGGTCAGGTTAGATGGAAGGGCAAGAATGGCCTCCTGGCACAGTGGCCAGTATCGCCAGGAGGGGGCGGACAGGCATTCTCTGCTGAGCGCCCTCTATATCCCAAACACTGCCTTAGGTGTTGGGGACACAAGTGACCAAAGCTGACAGAAATGTACACCTTCAGGGAGGTGACACTGGTGGCTGGACTGACAAACGTAAAATAGCTGGCAGCCAGAGTTGCAAATGCTACCGAGAAGTCAGAGACTTCAGTTTCAACCTGTAAAGGTGGAATCCAAGCAAAGCCCAGGAGGAGGTGAGGAAGGGGATGAGAAGGTATCTGAATGAAGGCTCTGGGCCTAAGGAATAGTAAGTGCAAAGGTCCTGGGGTGGGCATAGGTTGGGTATGTTCAAGAACCATACAGAGGCCATGTGGCTGGCGCCAAGTAAGTGAGGAAGGAGAGAGAAAGGCTCTGGGGTAGGTTGTGTTGGGTCGTTGTGGCATTTGGAGGATTTGGGGTCTTCACAGGGGATGGAGCCCTCAAAGGCTCAGCAGAGGAGACGGGCTCCCATTTTGTTTCCTTGGGATCCTTCTGGCTGCTCAACGAGAGAGGGCAAGGGTGGAAGCAAGGGAACAGCACTGGGAGGGGTTGTCACCATCTAGGCGGGACCGTTGTGCCCCTGACCCCCTCACCTCACACACAGGAGACCCCAAGTAGACGCACGTAAAGTGGCTGAAGAGAGAATGGGGCGCCCTTTGGACCCCCTGAGGTCCCAGTTCTGTGGCCACAGCAATGGGGCACTCGGCACACACCGCTGTTCCTTCCTGCCACCTCTCTGGGGAGCGTCCCACCGAGCCAGTCCTCACTCTGCTCTGACCGGCGCCTCCTGTCATCCCTGCCTGCTCCTGCCTGAACTGCTCTCTGCCCTTCTCGTGGGGTCCAGAGACCCTCGGGGAAAGCAGCCCCCTTGTGTCTTTAAAGCGCAGCGTGAGCCGGGGCCATTGGTCACCCGGGACCTGCACCTCTGCACCCAGATGCAGCAGCAAGGGAGATGTGTCTGCACACTTGGGACATCAGGTGTCTCTGGGGCCCTGCTGTGCTGGGGGCCTTCGCCGTGGCCTGTGAGAAGACAGGGCAACAAGAAGGGGCTGGAGGCACCGTAAGACGTGCTGGTGGGAGGGAGGCAGCGCCTGTGGTGCCAGTGGGTGTTGGTGGACGGCACTGAGCGCATTCGCTGAGCCTCTCTTGGTTCAGCTGCTTGGAATACTTACCAAGGGGGAGAAATGGAGGCAGAGCCCCTCGGGTTGTTTTTAATTGATTTCTTCAGCATCCAGAGAGAGGCTGGTACAGGGCCAGGAGGAGTCTGAGCCGAGGGAATTCATCAAAAACCGACCGGCTGACAACTTGAGCAGGTTGAGTAGTTAGCTCTCGTTACACCGCAGCCTCTGTCAGGAGCTCGGCCTCCGTCCGGAGGAGGGAAGGGGGTCCTGCCACAGGCTAGGCCTGCCCAGAGGAGGGGCGCCCTGGCATTGACACAGAGCTGGGAGCCAGGACCAGAGGCCAGCTGACCACACCTGGCCCTGCCACAAAGGCCCAGGGCTCCCGGCACCTTCCCGTTAGAGGCCCAGACCCGGTCGCCTGCTGCTGCCCCATTTGGTGATGAGGAAACTGAGGTTGGAAGGCTCCTAGGAACTTGCTTGCAGACCTGCTTCCAGAAGGTTCTGTCAAGCAGTCCAGATCTAGCCAGCCCGGTGTGTCCCCCACCCCCGTGCCCATACAATCATGGCTCTGGGCCTCCATGGCCTCTTCTGCCCCATGTAGACAGGCGTAGTGAGTGGGTTGACACCGTGAGTTGCTCGGAGCATGTGTGTCGGGTGTTCTTGGAGGGCGGCCCTCGCCTGTGCTCCATGTGATTCTGTCTCTCAGCCTGGGGAGCTGAAGGCAGTTGTCTGTGCGTTTCATTGAGTTCTTGGTGCATCCATGGCTTGGGCTTTGAAGGCAGAGCACAAAGGGGCCATGGGAGCTGTGGGCAGGGGACAGCACTGATGGGGCACCGTTCCAGGACCAACTCAGTGATTCTGGCATCTCCTCTCAGCTTGCTGCAGCCTCCCTTGCCCCCCAGTGCCCTGTGGGGCAGTGCTAATGGACTATGGCACCTTGGAAAGCAAGGTGCGGGAGTGGAGAGCCGGCACCAGCTCCCATCGCAGGGCCTGGCAGCACCTCAGTCTTTTTCTGTTTGCCTCATTGGCTGAATGGGCAGGGCACACCCTGTTTGTATTTACAGTTGGAGAGAATGTCGTCTTTCTCAAAGATGTGTATTTTTATCTTGATTGTTTTAAATGAGGCTGTTTAAAGATGGGTGCATTAAGCAAACGCTGGCGGAATTCCAGGCTGCAGAAGTTGTCCCACACCGTTTGAGTGGTGGCAGTTGGGAGACAGTAGTGTGGCCAGGCACTGGTGCCCAGCAGTCAGAGCAGGCCCCAGGCCCCTCTGGCCTCCTTCTGGGTGCTCACAGTCAGTGGTTAAGTCTCTGATTTCTTAACTGTAAAGTGGGTGATGGTAGAGGCTGCAGCGGGCGGCGGCGTGGGGTCTGAAGGAGGTGATCACGACCTACTGTGGCTCACACACTGGGTGCCGACCCTGGCTCCACACCCTGTGACTTGTCTCAGCCAGAGGAGGAAACACACCAAGGGTGTCTGGCGACTGACCTCAAGTCACCAAGGGAACCTCCAATGTCTGTGGTCTCAAGGAGGCCCTAGACAGGTGCCCCACAAGCAGCCGCTGCGGTGACTCTGGCTGGCACAAGTGGTGGTCTTAGTGGGTAAGGAGACTGGGGAGGCTGGGGTCTGCCCTCCTGCACCATGACTCTCGGTGTCTGGGTCACTCCTCCCCTGGGGGCAGCCGCCCTGTCACGGGCCAACCTGGGCTCGGGGAGGCACCGCGTGGCTGCCCCCTGCTCCCAGGGCACCTCCCACAGCAGCCAGGCCGGGGTCGGGCTCTGAGGGTGGCACTCTGGTGCTCATGGGGATGTGGGAGAGGCGCCTGCAGTCGTTATGTAGGGGTCAGGAGGGCTTAGGAGCTAATGAGGGGAGATGCAGGACTCAGAGCAGGCAGCAGAGGGAGTCATTGCTGCCCTGGAGCTGCTGGGGGAGGGGGGGGGGCCAGAGCTGGGGAAAGCTGGGCCTGCTGCATGGCCAGGAGGGAGAGAGGAGAAGGTGTGGACTTCCCACCTCGTCCAGCCCTGCGGCCTCCCAGGCAGGGGGAGGATGGCTCAGAAGGCCCCTTCCTAGCAAAAGCACCACCCCAAGAACCAGAGTGGGCGACTCCCCATTGGATCCTCTGGAGGAGGCCAGGGAAGGGTGTCAGTGACCCTGGCTTCTGAGCCACATAGCCTCAGGGTATAGGGTGGCCCTGCCAAGCCCAGCCTCTTTTACCTGGCTCACACGCTGGGTGCCGACCCTGACTCCACACCTGGAACGGTATCTCCCCCCTAAGCCTGGCACCATGGTCCACACCTGTCATCCCAACAACTCGGGAGGCAGAGGCAGGAGGATGGTGAGTTTGAGGCCAGAGGCAGCCTCAGTAACTTAGCAAGACTCTGTCTAAAGACAAAAAATTTAAAAAGAGCTGAGGCCCAGTGGTCAAGCGCTTACAAAGTATGGGTGAGTCCCTGGGCTCAACCGCCAAGTGCTACCAAAAAAATAATAATTTTTCCTGCTTTATTTACTGGAGTATTCATTTGTGTCGGGGAGCATGTCTCTAGATAGGTGGTCAGGGCAGGCCTGTCTGAGGAGCTGACATTCATGGCTTACCTTGGGAGGAGAAAATGAGCCCATCATACAAACCTTGTGGGGAAAACTCTTCCAGTTATTTAAAAAAAAAAAAAAAAGGCAAGTGCAAAGGCCCTGGGGCAGAAACACTAATCCAAGCAACCGAAAGAAGCCAGTGGGGCTGGACAGCAATGGGTGGAAGGGAAGAAGTGGGTGGGGAGTTTGCATTTATTCTGGCAGTGGTGAGGAGCCAAGGGCCCTCTGCAAAGGTGAACATAAGGCCTGCTCTCAGCAGGGGAGACCAGTGCTTCAAATTTACACAACTGGAGCTCATGGTCGCAGCCCTGCTCAGTGAGCTGACCTCATTCTCATTTCAGGAAGGTCGCTCCAGCTGCCTTGGGAAGGGTGGAGGACAGGCAGGGGCTGGGGACTGTTGCTACCTTTGAGACTAGGGAGTCTCCGAGAGAGGGCACAGGCAGCATGGCCCTGCAGGACCCGGAGCCCTACTGAGGGCCCTGTGCACAGCAGGGACAGGCAGACTATTTCAAGGTCGCGATCATGGTGACTCAAACTGATTTCAGGGCCCTTGGTTTCCTCCCAACACTGCTCCCTCCCGCCTCCCCCAAGCAGATGAGTCCAAAAGTCTATATCTGACCAGGACTGCAAGGCTCATTTCCTCAAGAAGGAGAAAAGCGGCCACAGAGGGCAAAACAGGGTGAGAGCTGAGACCTGCTCGTCTACGGTCCGCCGTCCCTGCCCTTTCCGCACTTTTGCCTGGGGCCCAGTCTGAGCTGGGGTCACTGGGGCTGCACGGCCACAGTGGAACGTGATGGCTCCTCTCCCTCACCTGTCAGCCCTGACTTGCTCTTGTCATGTCATTGATCCTGCGACTTGAACCCTAGGATGAGAATCCTACGTGGCTGGAGGGCCTGTTGACGGGGACTTTCACACACATCCCCACTGGACTGCGTTCCTGTGACAGCCACATCCCCTTTTACTCAGGAGAAACTGAGGCTCCCCTCTGGCCTGTGGGGGGCGGGGGGGTGGGAACTGAGCCCAAAAGAAGGGGTTCTGGGATGGCCACCTGTGGGCTGAAGTGGTCAGGCACCCCTTCCAGCCTGGGCCATATGAGCCCCGACACCTCTGCTGTGTGCTGGACCATCCACCTGCCACCGTGTGACCAGGCAGAGGCCAGCGGGAGCGGGAGGTCTGTCCTCTCCAACAAGATAGCCACCCCTCACTTCCAGGCGTGGGCATTGCCTGCTTTATTGAGGCCAAGTGTCCCAGGGGCTGATTTGGGGCCCCTGCACATTCTCCACCTTCAGCCGGTGCTGTCTGCCTTGTGCACGGGGCTTCCCTGCGTGCCCGTGGCCCTCATGCAAGACAAGCAGGCCAGCCCTGGCATAGATACTGACCGAGCTCTTCCTCCTCCTCTAGACTCGGGGACAGAAGGACCAAGGACAAGAAGCCAGCCCCCTGGCACCCAGCTCTGTCAGGAAGGGAGCGGCAGGTACGATGGGCCCCTCCCGGCTGCTGCTGTGGCTGCTGGTGGTGCCACCCCTGCCCCTGCTGGCCGGGAGCTCCTCCTTCCTGTCCCACCCCCGCCTGAAGGGCCGCTTCCAGAGGGACCGCAGGAACATCCGGCCCAACATCATCCTGGTGCTCACGGATGACCAGGACGTGGAGCTGGGTAAGTGGCTGGGCCAGCGGGCATCCCCACTGCGGGCGGAGGCTCCTGCTGCAGGGCGGTGATGCTGAGCTGTTGCAGGACGCAGAGCTCACTTCCAAGCGGGTTCAAAGCAGCACCCGCTTGGGTGGCCCCCGAGGATGTGTTCACAGCTGCTCCTCAAGGGTAGGATGCTCCAGGCTTGCCCAGGGTCCTGAGGAGAAGAGATGCTGAGACCAGTTCACTATTGCCAGCCAATGTCCCTGCGCAGGCCACCGCGCCGTACCTGTGGCAGCCGTCGGAGCCGCCCTTTGGCTGCCCTGTCCCCTGAAAGCCCCCAGGCTTCTCCCTCTGAGCTCTGGGTTTTCTTCGCCTGCATGAGGTCTTTGGCCACGTTTTTCTTAGCACGAGGAGCAGACAATGCCCTAAATGAGGCCACCAAGAGGGACCCTCCAGAGTCCCTTTCGGCGAGGCCTTCTGTTCCACAGGGCCAAGTTCCATTCGTCCCCACTCACTTGTGGGCGTGTCTCCCGGGCAGGACCTGCTTCTCATTCGTCCCCACTCACTTGTGGGCGTGTCTCCCGGGCAGGACCTGCTTCTCATTCGTCCCCACTCACTTGTGGGCGTGTCTCCCGGGCGGGACCTCCTTCTCCTCGCCTGTCTTCTCATCCTTGAACTCACTGGTTGACGAGTTCCTCATCTCCACTTTGAACCCCACATCCCTAACATCCCATAGAAATGCAGGTGGACCTCTGTAACTGTGTGTCCCACGGTCGCAGCTTCAACTGGCCATCGTCAAAGATAAGGGGAAAAAATTGCTCTGTACTGAATATGTGCAGACTTTTCTCCTTGTCATTATTCCCTAAAAAAATACAGTGCAATAACAGTTTACATAGCATTTGCGTTGTCTTAGGTGTTGTAAGTCTAGGGATCCCTAAAGTACATAGGAGGATTGCGTACTCGTGTACAAATACTCTACCATAAGGGATTTGTGCATCCTTGGGTTTTTTGTATCTGAAAGGGATCCTGGAAACTTCCTCTGTGGATACTAAGGAACAACCGTATCATGTGAGCCACAAATGCAAATGCCAGGTGTAATTTTACATTTTTTGGTAGCTACATCTTTTTAAAAAGCAAAAAGAAACCAGTGAAATTCATGAAATTGCAACATTTTGTTTAACTTAATATATCCAAACTGTTAACTTCTCAACATGTATCAACATGTATCAAACTGTTAACTTCTCAATACAAAAAGTGTTTGTGAACTATTTTGCATTCCTTTTGATTGTTTTGACACCTGGCAGGTATTTTACACTTGGAGTGTATTTCAGTTAGGACTAGCAACCTCTGGATGCCCAGTAGCCACTGGTGGCTGCCACAGTAGACAATGCCCACCCTAGTCCACTTTCTTTTCATATCAGTTAGGTTCCCCTCATCATCATCATCACCAATGCTATCAAGTATTGCAACAATCTGGGGGGAAGTATTCTAGGCAGAGGGAAAAGTGTGTCCAAAGGCCCTGGGGCAGGACCAGGGAGGCAGATGTGGCTGAAGCCTGGAAAGGGAGGTAAAATATGAGACTGGAGCAAGCATAAAGTCAGATCTTGGAGGCTCTGGTGAATTGTGGTTAAGGATGGCCTGTCATTGATTAGGTGAGGGGTAGACCCTCAGCCTCTTTCCATTCCCAAAGGACACAGAATGTCATTGGTGGCACCGAGTGTAAAGCTCTACTGGCTGAACTTTTGCAACTGAACTGGCCTTTTAGCTACCAAAAAAGGCCATTTATATGAAACCAAGTCACTCTTTGCAATGATTTGTGTTAATGATCTCAAGTATAGATTTTTCTTGGGGAGCTTATCAGTGCAAAAAGAATTTGCAGCCAGGAAGAAATCAGAGCCTGGAGCTTTATTGACAGTTTGACACGTAAGATCCTGTCTCTGGAGGCATTCGGGATGGGCTGCAGCTGATAACCCTGGAGTGTCTGCAGGCTGAATTTTGTTTCCAGCAGAATCTTGCACACAGGGCTTAGGCAGCACCTGGACCTCAGGTCCCCGGTCTCATCTCATGGGCCCCTCAAGCTGTTTTGCAGTGATGCCAGGGGATTCGAACCCCAGACTTTCATTCATTCATCCAACAGGTACCAATCAGACATCTGCTCTGCGCAGCACATTGTCCCGGCAGTGGGGCTTGGGGACTATGGTTTTGGCAGGAGAGAGCGGGCAAAGTGAAGCCCTGAGACAGAAGTAGACTCAAGCTGTGGCAGAGGGCCCAGGCCATGAGTGGAGAGAGGAGGCCAGCTGCTGGCTGGGGCCTGGTGGCCACAGTGAGGTTCTATAGTATTATTCGAGGGTCTCACAAGCAGCCCAGGCTGGCCCGAAACTCTTTCTGTTGCCCAGGCTGCCCTCACACTCACAATCCTCCTGCCTCCATCTCCTGAGCACTGGGATCCTAGGTGTGGCCACTGCTCCCAGGTTTGCGTGTTGTTCTTAGTGGGGCAGATGTGGAGGTGGAGAGCTTCAGTGGAGGAGGACTGTGACCTCACGCAGGTTCTAACAGGGCCCTTCTGCTCTTCTGATGAGGTTAGATCTCAGGGCAAGAGCAGAAAAAAGGCTCAGGGGAGGCCAGCACCGGAACTGGGCCAGCGACTGGGGCAGCGTGGTGCAGGACAGAGCAGGAGAACTGGGGAGACCAGGTCCTTCCGGGTGTGTGTTCGGGAAATAACGGATGGGTGGGTTAGCGGTTAAGGGAAAGAGAAGACTCACAGGCAACTTCTCGATGCGGGGCCTAAACCAACAGGTAAGTGAGGGAACGCCCGCTCTTAGGAATGGCACATCATCACTGTGGCAATAGGACTCAGCTGAGCTACCTGTCAGAATCTCATTGTCCCTTTTCATCTGTGACCCTCCATAAAACCAACAGAATAAGCAAAGACAAGGAAAGGAGACAGAGGTACGGTGAAGCTGGAAGAAAGCACACAAAACCATGGCTGCCTAAAATACTCCTTACTGATAGAGAAACTGAGGCACAGAGAAGTGAAACCACCTCTCCACATGCTTAGAATGTGGTTAAGCAGGATTTGAACCCAGAGCCTGTGGTCTTAACCATGCTCTGCTTAACCAGTTGCCTGAGACAGGTAATGAATTGTTTCCAGATTTTTAATGTTTGATGTTTGTTTTGTACGGCAACACGTCCCATTGCTGGCAGTCTCTTTCAATCCACATCTTTGCACACACAAGTGTTTCTGGAAGATAAATCCGAGACACAGACGCAGTGGGATCAGCCCCCCCTTGTGTTCTGTGGCCTGTCAGCCCCACACTGGCAGAAGTCCGTGCCTCTGAGTCTACTCTTCGCACGAGCCAGACCTTCCTCCCGTAGCCAACCTGGCTTTTGAAGCAAGCCGGGCTTCTCTCAGGGCTGAGAGACCAGGAAGGTGATAGTGGGGCGGCAGATGGGCTTTTTATAAACCACGAGACAGACCCAGATCAATAATGCATGTGTGTTCCAAAAAAGGCCAGCCCATTAGCTCACCGTCTGCTACCACTGGCAAGCAGAGGGGGGTCCTAAAAAATTTATCAGCTGCTATTTCCTGCTCATCCAGGCTGCGGCTCTGGCCGTTCTCTGGGCCGGAGACCTTTCCACTGAGACAGTGTCAGACTTTCTTCCAGTCCCAGGGCGGAGCCCAGCCGTCTACCCTCATTAGGGTCTGCTCCAGCGGCCTGGCGCAAGACACCTCCAGAAGCGGGGTTTGGGCCATTCCTTCTTGCAAGGCCAGGGGAGCAGGGCCACACGTGAACGTCTTGCCTTGCTTTGCACACACTGGACCCCTCAGTCATCCTGGGGGTGTCGGGTGCCCAGGGTAGCTGGTTCCGGGGGCATGTGGATGAGCAAGTGGGCTGACATAGTGAGATACTTTCAGAGCACTTGGGGAGACCCCTGTGTCTTTAGGGTCCGAGGGGCTGCGGTGCACGGCTCCTCCTCCACCAGGACAGGGGCGGGATAAGCACTGAGACACCCAGCACCTGTCCACACGCTGTCCTGGGGTCAGGGAAGCCATGGAACCTGGGACTCTGCCAACGTTTACTGGTTTACTTGGATCCTGAGCTGGCTGTGGTTGCCTGTGGGGTTCTGGCAGGCTCTGCGACCCTCCCCAAAAGGAGCGAGGCAGTCGGGGCCTGGAGCAAGAGGATTTCCCACCTTCCACCTTCTGGGTTACTTGCCTCTCTTTAACCAGACTTCCTCTTTCAAGCTGAGTTATGTTAAAGGGAAGCTTGAGGTTCTGACTGGGAAGGAATAACCAGGATCCTTACGTAAAGGGTCCCCGCGGACCCTGGTACCCTGAGGACTGAAAGGGGGGTTAGGAGTCAGCAAGAGGCTGCCTCCACATGGCCAGGTGTCTTTATCATAAAGGTGATGCCGGTTTCTGTTTGTTTGTTCATTTGTTGTTTTTTTCCTTTCTTCTTTTCTTTTTTTTTTTTTTTCTTTATATTTTTCTTGGTACTTGGGGATCGAACCCAGGGCCTGGAACATGTCTTGCAAGTGCTCTACCTCTGGGCTGCACTCCCAGCCCCTTTTTTACTTTTTATCTTGAGACAGAGTCTCACCAAGTCACACAGGCTGCTTCTGACCTTGAACCTGAGATCCTCCTGCCTCTGCCTCCCAAGTCGCTGGGATTCCTGGCAGGAGCCCCTGGTAGGTGATACTGCTTTGAGAGAGGTGCTACGGGTGAGACGGCCCATCCCTGCGTTGGCAGGATGGAGCCTGGAAGAGAAAGAGCTTCCCCAAGGGTGAGTCCCGGCTTTCCACACTGGGTCCCCAGGTAATGGGTGCCTTGTGGCCGGGGGCTAATGATAGAGCCGGCCCCTGACCCCAGAATGCTGGCTGTGGCTCATTCTCTGAGGGTCCATGCCAGGTAGAAGTGAGGTGCCTTTTAGGGGCTCCCTTAGGTTGTCAGATTTCAAGCGTTCCCTCCCAAACTGGATGAACTGGGGAGCAAGCGTTTTGTATCCTAAGAGAATTCTTTGCTGTTGAGAACCTCTTTAAATGGGAATAGTCCAGTGCAAGGGTGAGCATTGTCTAGCCAGACAGCTGGCCTCCAGTCCTCCCTCTGCCACTGACTGTGTGGCCACGACTTAACCTCTCTGTGCCTTGGTTTGTTGTTGTTAGGTGCCATCCAGTTGGTGATCTGACTCATAGCGACCCTACGTACAACAGGTAAAACACTGTTGTCAGTGCTTCTCTGCTATTCATAGGGTTTTCAATGGCAGATTGATTTTTAGGAGTGGGTTGCTGAGTCCTTCTCGTTGGTTTACCCTCTGTAAAATGGAGGTGATGATCTGTCCGCCTCCTGTTCTTGTGGGTTCTGACTGCCTGGCTGTGTTTTGTGTGGGTGACACCCGGCTGTCACTCCTCCTGCTAAAGCCGCTGCACTCACATGCCACCTGGGCCAGTGCTGCAGAGGCCACTTGGCTGTGGTAACTGCCACGTTTAAAACTTACTTCTCAACGTGAGTCTCGCACAGTGCTGAACAGCGCAGCATTGAACGACGTGGTCGCCACCCGCCCCCCCAGTCCGCACATGGAGGGAGTCTGCTGCCCAGGCATTCAGGGCGAACTGGCGGGGCACGGTACACAGCATGGACACATGGTGCCCAGGTGTGAGGTGCACACACAGATACCCCCAGGGCAAGTGCCTGGCCATGTGAAACCGCCATAGGCTCCTCTGCCCTTCCTGCTGTACTGGGAAAGAAGAGTCGCACCGTCGTGGGTGGCAAAGGGCAGCCAGATGGTGGCAGAGGGCTGCTGAGGGGTCATGGGACCCAGTACCCTTTTGGATATGAAATCTCATGGGTCAAGTCAGGTGTGGTGGCACATGGCTGTCATCCCAACCCTGGGCGGCAGAGGCAGGAGGATCACAGGTTCAAGGCCAGCCTGAGCTACACTGCAAGATCTTGTCTCAAACAAAACAAAACAAAACAAAAAATCTCCTGAGTTACAACCCTTTTCTGCCAGTCTGGATTCCATCAGTTTCAAGTGACTTGCTGAAACTCAATCAAGACTGAGCAAACAAGAAAAGAAATCGATTCGACTCCTGGAAATAAGAAGTCCAGGTATATTTTGGGCTTCAGGTGTGATTGGATCCAGGAGCACTTCCTCTGAATGTCACATGTCCGTCCCATCCCTGAGCTGCTTTCCTCCGAGTTGGCTCCGTTCTCAGGCCAGCTGCCATACAGCCCTTTGTACTGGCACCACGGCAAGCCGTCCTGTGCAGAGACAGCCTCTGTCTCCCACAGACACCAGCGAGGGGCCCCATGTGGAGTCTCTTGGGCCCGGTGTTTCCTGGGATATCTGCTCAACCATGACCCATGCAGAGGGATACACGTGGTGTGGCCAGCTATTTCACCGCATGTCCCTGAACCTGGTTCAGAGCCCTGAACCAGGAGGACTGGGAGTGGGGCCGGCCTGTTTCCCTAAAGGAACACTCAGGAGCTGGCTCCAGAAGAGGTGAGTGGCCGTGTACAGTAAAGTCAAAAGATGCTTGTGATTCTCCCGCGTGGCCACTGGCAGCAGCATGCACAGTGTGGACCATACTCATTGATTCATCGAGTGCTTACTGAGAGCCTACTGTGTGCCAAAGAGGGTCTGGCAGCACACAAAATACAGAAAACTTCTGCTTTTACCAAGCTTGCATTCTAATGCAGGAGTTAATAAACAAGACATACAAAATATACAACACATAAGATATGAAAGGGGGTGTGAGAACAAGGCCAAGCAGGGAGAAGCGTGGGGAAAGGAAAAGCTGTGGTTCTCTGAAGGATTTTCAAGAAAGGGACATCTGAGCAAAAAAGTGAGGAAACCAATCAAGAGGACCCCTGGGGAAGAGCATTCCATGTAGAAGGAGCCATATGTGCAAAGGTCCTGAGGCAGAAGCTTTCCCAGAAGGCTGACAGAACAACAAAGAGTCCAGGACAGAGTGGCAGAGCAGTGTGAACCAGGGGACAGGAAGAAGGAGATCTGAGAGTTAGCAGGGTGGTGGTGGTAGGGTGGCTTGCGCAAGGCATGAGCCTTTGAACTGGGGGAGGACTTTGGCATTCTGAGATGGACACCAGTCAGGGACATTGAGCCAAGGAGGAGCATGATCTGATTTAGGTTTTACTGTGACCCCTGTGGCTACTGTCTGGAGAAGAGAGTGAAGAGTGTCAGAGGGAGGGTATCCAGTATGGAGTCTACCACAATGGCCTAGGTACCAGGTGAATATAGTACAGAGTCTACTGCAACAGTCCAGGCATAATGTGATAGTGGCTCACACTAAAGTAAGGGAAACAGTCAGATGATGCATACATTCCCAAGGCAGAGCTGGTAGGATGTGCTGAGGGCTCATAGGAGAGGCAGTGGACAACAACTTCAAGGTGTTGGCCTGCCAAGCTGTCAGATGGGATGTCTGCTTGCAGAGACGGCAAACAATACAACTAGGAGCTCAGGGCTGGCCCTGAGAAATGGCAGCTGCCTGGGAAACCATGAGTTGCTGTCCAGCAGGCAGCTGTAGCAGAGTCAGAAGTCCAAGAGGTGCCCAGGCTGGCTGGGCGCAGAGCGAGGAGGGTGGGGCTGTGGCCGTGTGCGCACACATGTGCATGTCTGGTTGACTGGGTCCGAGGGGACTGTAATCCTGCATGCTGCGGGCCCCCAGCTCAGATGGCTGCCTGGTGGGCCAAGTGGATACTAGAAGAAAAGGCCTAGCAGGGTTCCAGCAACCCCCATTTTCCACTAGGAAACTGCACCCCTTGCTGCCAACTGATCGCCACAGAGAGGTGGGTTCAGTCGTGAGGGCTCGTGGGGCCCAGGGCAACACACCCTGATTCCAGACACCGGCTCAGGGTACCTCCCAGCTCAGCCTTGCTGAGAGCTACTTCCTGACATTCCTGCCTCCACTCACTGGCGGAAGTAGAACATGTGGGTGCAGGTGATCTCAGGGAGGACAGGCTCACTGGTACCCACCCTAGCCGTCAAAGTGCCAAGCACGTTCCTGCAAGATTTTTCTTCAGTTCAGCAACACTCAGGAGATCACTTGAATTCTGGAAGCAAAGTATATCCCGATCCAACTTGGCGGTTTATAAAAGAAAATGTAAAAAGTAACAGTTGCTTACAGTAGAAGGTAGAATGTTGCTTCTCACTCAGATAAAAATGTCTGGAGGTTGGTGGACCAGGGTCAACACGGATTCCTTAAGGATATCAGGGACCTAAGCTCCTCCAACTTTCTCCTCTACCATACCTACTGTGTAGCTTCTATCTTCAAGGTCACCTTGAGCCCCAGAATGGCTTCTGGATCTCCAGCTATCACAGCTATATTCCAAGCAACAGAAAGGAGGGCACAGGAGAGCAAAAAGGGTGGACCTGCAGGTTAAGTCAACACTTGTAGAGGACCTCATCTTGGACGTCACCTGCCACATGGATAGGACTCGCTTGGCTACATGATCTCATCAAGGAGCAGGGAGCACACACAAATCTGGATTATTCAAGAAGAGCTTCACTGTTTTGTTTTGTTTTTTTCTTGCTAGGGTGTGAACACATATGGAAAAACCCCTGGAGACAGTGCAGAGCCCCAGGGCTGATAAGCAACCCTGGGGTCATCCCTACCTCAAGACCAGGGGTGAGGGCAAGAGGTAACTGAACTGGAAGAGAGTGGACAGCCTGCACAGTGGTCCTCCACCGTCCACACCACAGGGCAGAAGGCACAGGAGTCCAAATCCCAGCCTCACCCTTCCTCTCTTGCTGGTCCCTGCAGGCCCACCACTGGCCAGAGCCAGCAGGCACAAGACTTTGTTCATCCCTGCCAGCTCCCAGGGCACAGAGAGGACCCAGAAGCCAAAGGGAGGGTCACAGGCTCACATGGCCATGGGAGACACTGGAGCTCCCGTTTGCCAGTGAGGTGCACTAAAAACTAGAAGCAGGGCCTGTCAGGAAGGAAGAAGGGGAAACAGATATTGTTGACAGCCAGGGTCTCCTCCCCACCAAAGATCAAGAGCCAAGGGTCCCAGGGGGTGGCAGCCCTTCCAGCCGCAGGGGCATGTGTGTGGAAGGTCACAGGTGAGACCTGTGCAGTGGAGAGTGCTGTAGGCAGGAGGGTGGCAAGTGCAAGAGCCCTGTGGCAGGAGCAGGCTGGCTAGGAGCTTGGGGAGGGAGCAGGTAGTGAGAGAAGTGAGGACAGAGGGCATGGAGGGGCCATGCAGGCCTGGGTGGACTGTACAAGAGGGTCTGTGTCTCAGTGTGAGGTTGGTGGACGGTCTCCGGATGTCCCAAGCAGACCAAGCATGCAGGAGTCACAGTTCAAAGGCCCTGGCTGCAGGTGGACAGGGTGGCCTAGGGACAAAAGTGGAAGGAGAGAGATGAGCAGGCAGGCGCTGTGGTCCGGGTAGTGCACTGCCCAGTGAGTGGCAGGTAGGCACCAGGTCTGGTTGCAGGTGGGCAGTGGCATTGAGGCGGGCAGTGGCAGGAACAGCAAGGGGCTCCTGGGGGCCTGGCTGGGCCAGTGGCAGGGGGTGTGGCCATCCAGAGGACGAGGCCAGGAGGGCTGGGCCATGCGGTTCTGATGGATGTGAAGCTGCTCTGCCGACGTCACCCCCGGCCAGTGGCTGGACACCCCCTTGTATGTGGCCCCTCCGAGAAGCTTGGCAGTCCCCAGAGCCCCATGTTGCAAAGTAACACAGCATGGGGCTCTGCCAAGCAGCACACTTGGCGTGACCACGAGCAAGGGGACGGCCAGGGACAGCTTCTCGGGGAGGCCCCTTCCTCCCCAGAGCCTCTGCACAGGAGCCAGAGGGGAGGAGGGAGTGGGGAAGGGGTGAACAGCACCAGGCTCTGCCTTTCCTGCCCACACCATCGTTTTGTACACAGGGTCGCTGTGAGTCAGACCCGACTCTGTGGCACCTCATGATAGACCATTGACTTGGGGTTCTGAAGTGCGTCTCAAGCCATGGCTCTTCACAGCTCAGCTGCAGCGGCAGTGGCTTTATTTAGAGACCCCAGGAATCAGGTTCAGCCAGGCAGGTGGCAGATGTGGCAGCCACTGACAGCAGTGGACGTGTCCTGAACCACGGCGTCCCTCGGCCCAGATGTGGCCTCTGGCTGCTGCCCGTGTCCCCCACGCCTTCCTCTCACCCCCCACAAGGACAGAGCTCTTCACGTGGTCGCATCTCCTACAGCAGCTGCTAAACAGATGTTGCTGGGGGTGCCGCACACTGGTCCCACTGCACTGTTGGCGTTCCGGGGACACTCAAGGGCCAGCTAGGGCCACTGAGTGGACTCCAGACCCACTGGCGACACCAGGAGACGAGGAAGACAGGTGCCTCCCCACCTGTGCCCTAAGCCCAGAGCATTGGTCCCCTGATTGTCCCAGGCAGGGCACTGTTCAGCCTGTACCCACCCCCATGGCCTCCTTCCCCCGCACACCTGGGCCCTGGGTCTCCTGGCCACAGGAGAACGTCCCTTCAGCTGGAACACAGTCGGCCAAAGGCTGCAAACCCCAGTGTCAGGGCATGGCGCGTCCCTTCCATCCTGTGCCAGGCCACAAAGGTCCAGCACAGGAAAAGGGGTGGGGGCTGGGCTTCAGAATGGGACCCTGGCTGCTCAGGCCACTGACTCGTGAGCCTGTCAAGGCCAGAGTTTTCTGTTTTTCAAGAAAAATCAGTAAGTTGAATTGATGTAAAATCTCCTGAGGAGAGGGAGAGGGAGAGGGAGGGGGAGAGGGAGAGGGAGAGGGAGGGAGGGAGGGAGGGAGAGAGAGAGAGAGAAAGAGAGAGAGAGGAAGAGAAAGAAGAAAAGAGAGAGAAAGAAAAGTTAGCAGTTAATTCGGTGTTTTGCATACTTTCAGGCAAATCAAAATCAAACACATGTGCAGAAAAAGGTCCATCCAGGGGGCCTCAGTTTGGGAACTCTGTCAGACCAGACCTGAGAGCTACTGTCATTAAAAAGCTTCAGCGCTAAGGTGAACTGAGTGCCTTGTGTGTGCCACGCACTGAACTAAACCCTTGACGCAGGTTTTTCTCTATTAAAGCCCTGGACTGCCCTAGGAAGCAGGTGCCCTTCCTTCCTCTCCCACTTTGCAGATGAGGAAATTGAGTTCTGGGGGCTTCAGATCATTGGTCAAGGGACCTGCTGAAAAGGAAAGAGAAAAAGCAGCCTTTGAACTCAGGCCTGCGACCTCCAGAGATCTTCCTGTCCTGCCCAGTATGGTGACAGAGTCTTCTAGAATCATCCTAGATTATCTTAGTCAAAAGAAACCGTATACCTAAAGTTAGCCTGTGTGCAGTGTTATAACCAATAGGGAAACTGAGGCCCAAAGTAATTGGTAATTTCAGGTAGCTATTACCACGTTGCTTAGTCTATCAATGGAGTGCGATTTGGTACCCCAGGTGTACAGGTGAGGAAGGGCCTGGTGCTCAGCCTGAATCTGAAGTGTGTGTGTGTATGTGTGTGTGTGTGTGTGTGTGTATTACACACCCAAGCATGCACTTAACTCCTTAGCCCTTTTAACACACAAGTCTGGTGGCTGAGAGAGGAACCCCTCAGGGGCCTCTCCTTCTCCCAGGCAGGTGCCTACTGCCCTGCTCCTAAGCCCGGCAGAGGAGAGGGCACAGTTTGAGCAAAGCAGATGTCCTGTGGTCTGGGCCATCCATAGAAACCCCTGTGCTGCCTTCCTCCGCTGAGGGCCTGGGCCTGATGCCAGGGGACAAATGTAGCTGCAGCCCCTGCCCGGGGGCCAGTGATAAAAATCCTGCCTGCTCCCCTTTTTCTGTAAACCTGTGACCCTCTTTGCTCCACTTCTGTTAGAGATACGGACTTGAAATGTATTCAGCCTCCTCCTACACGTAATGGGGGAACGATGGCCGGTGAGGTCAGTCCACAGCAGGTGCCAGCCTGGGCCTCGGGCTCATGGGGTGACAGAACGGGCGGTGAGCTGGGAGCCCAGGGCGGGAAAGCAGAGGCCACCCCCTGGCACCAGCTGATCAGGCTGGGGGGTGCACATTCAGAAGAAGCAGGCACCCCTCACCCCTTGTTTTCATGTTGTTGTTGTTTTGTTTGGGTTTTCTGGAGCAGCCAGAAAGAAATTTTCATGGAAAATCCAGAGCCAACTTCTCCCTTAAACTTGGTAGGTGCATTTCTGGGGGTCCATGAGACTTTTATTTCGTAAGTCATTTTAAAATCAGAAGGAAAAAACCCTTCAAAGTGGAAGGAAATGTTTCAGGACAGGGCATTAACGTATTCACTTTCATACCAACCCAGAGCGTGTCACTCTAAGGTTTCCGCAGAGGAAGGAGGCCGTCAGTGCAAAGAGACCAAGCGCCCACGAGAGTCATAGCATAGCCCCAGAAAATCACCCTGCTTCCACAGTATGGGCGAGTGACCACATTCTTGAGGCACTGAGGGAGCATAGCACTCCGAGGACAGCTCTGGCCGTGGCCTTCCAACAGTGGCCGCTTGGGTAGTGTTCAAAGGCGCCAGGTCTCTGCAGAAAAGGGTCCTTGCCCGATGGCCTCTGCTGAATTTTCTGTGGCAGATTATCTGTTCCCCAGATAAAAGGCAGAGGGAGGAAGGTCACAAGCATCAGGGCACAGCCACTGTCTGCCGGCTTGTCATTGGTTCTCCTGAAGTCAGGCGCCCTCGAAAACTTTCAGATAATTCAAAGAAAAGCTGACCCTTTCCCTATTCCCACTCTCTGCAGAGGGAACTATCTGCAGTCCTTGTGCCTCCTAAGAACATTTTCTCTTCCTTTACTTACACTCAAGTGTCAAAAGATAAATACCACACAGAAAGAGAGAAGACAGGGTGATTTTACTCACCATGGTCCAGAGAGAGCCTTGCTATGGAGGCACTACTTTCAGAGACCCAAATGCAATGAGGGATTGAGTTGAGGCTGAGGGGCAGCAGGTGCAAAGGTCCTGAGGCAGGAGGGTGTATAGTGCCTTATACGAGTGGCAAGAAGGTCATCATGGCCTTCAGAACAGGAGCATTAGGGAGAGGGTGGGAGTTTGTCAGGAGAAGGAGTCTCTATATCCCTCAGGGCCTTGTAGGCCAAGGAAGGGACTTTGGCTTTTACTCTGAGACAGACAACTGCTAAAAGAGCTAGAGCCAAGGTATGCTATTTCTTAATGTGTTAGAAGGAGCCTCCAGCCTCAGAGTTGAGACCATGGTATAGAGGATAGGGGAGGGGAGGGGAAGTCAACTTTGGAGTCTACTGCAATAGTCCAGGCAAGAGCCAATGGTGATCAGAAACACTCACATGAAGACCGTAAATTTACCAACTCCAATTTTATTTGTCCCCCTTCCCAGCCCACCTCCTGCGACTTCCCCAAGGAGGTCCTGCCAACCCAGACTACTTACTTGTAATGTTAAGAAAACAGCCATGGTACACACCTATAGTCTCAGCCCTTGGGAGGGTGAAGCAGGGGATCACAGGTTTGAGGCCAGAAGGCAGCCTGTGCAACTTACCAAGACTCTGTCTCAAAAATAGAAAAGGGGCTGAGGGTGCAGCTCAATGGTAGAGCACTTGCTCAGCACATGTGAGGCCCTGGGTTCAACGCCCGGCACTGGAGGTGGGGGGAGGGCGGAAGGGAGGAAGACAGAGCGTGCGAGCGAGCAAGTGAGCGAGCAGGCATCATCCCATTAGTCCCCCCCCCGCCAAAGCCAGTGTCCCCTGGGCTGCCGGAGTCTGTCTTCAGGCACGCACTGCACACCCGCTCCCAGCAACAGCGAGTCTCCAGGGCAGGAAGCAGACAGGAGCCTCCCAAGCCCTGGAATGGCACAAACTGAGTTATGCTTTGAATCTTGAGAGTCCCTGGCACCTGTGGAGTCCCCATCAGTACCGGATGCTCTGACTCAGGCCTTCAGAAGAGCAAAGAAGGCTGGGAGGCGCCTCGGGGGAGGCATCTGCCCAGCACGAGCGAAGTCCTGGGTTTGTCCCTGGCACGGGAGGGTGAGGGGACAGCTCATTCAGCCTTCCCTACAGTGATGCAGGAGGCGTTCCTGCCCGGCAGGTCCACATTGATTCTGCCACTCGTAAACTCCGTGCATTGTGCCTCCAAAATATGTAACCAGCACGTTAAATCCCTAATTTCTCATAGTTATATGGGTTGAGATTGAAGGGTTTTTAAATCACTTCAAAGAAAAATATGAAATAATGACACAAGTCATGCGCTGGGAGGCCCTGAGGAACAGTCATGAGTGGAGCAGGCAATCAAGGGTCCCGGGGGAGCTGATGTCTGGCAGTCACATGGTTTGGGCCCCAGAATTTAAGTCCTGCTGCTGGGGTGGCCCTTCCAAGTCTCAGAGGGGGGTGTCAGGGTGATCTCACCCCCTGCCCAGCACCATGGGAAGATTTGGTCACTGAAAGAAACCGGGTCTGTTGCCGTCTGCATGTCCCTAGGTTTATGTTGGGCAAAGCCAGTTTGGCTTGGCCGGCCGCTCCACTTGGGATCTGAAGCCTCGCCCTGGCCCTCTGCGGAGCTGTGGCTCCCCTGGCTCCAGGCGGCTGCAGCAGGGCCAGACCGGGCCGGGGCATGAGATCATATGTTTTCCCGCTACTGATGTAGACCAACAGTGCCTCGTCACCACAGCACTTTTAATAAAGAGGGTCACTGTCCCCCTGGGGAGGCTCAGCTTGCTGCTCTTGTGCCCAGACACTGCCATCATTCTGGGCACTGTGAACCATGATTTGAAAGCAGACCCGGCCCTTAAAAATTAAGAAGCAGTTCCACAGCCTGTTTTCCTTGCCAATGTGGCCTTCAGGGTGCTGTCTCCCTGCATTCCTTGTCACGTGGGGGCCTCCCTGAGTTTTCAGAGAAGGTCTGAGGACTACTCGAAGTCCACCTGTGTCCTCTCTGTGGTCCCTGGAGACCTAGTGGCTGAACTCTTGCCACCAGCTGCTCTGTCCTTCCTGCCGTGGTCTGTGAACCAGAGGAAAGGGCTGATTCCACCTAGAGCCCCCTAGATTCTCATGCGCAGGAAGTGTTTAATGAGCAGCTTCTATGTACCCGGTACTGTTCTGGGCTTTGGGGCTCAGGCTGTGCAGCAGTCAGTAACCCTGTGCCTCCAGGCACTGAGGTTCTGGGGCTGTAGAGGCAGCAGATGAGATACACACGAGCAAGGAGAAGGAGGCAGCGTGCTCACAAGTGCAGAGGGGAACGCGCGAAACAAGGGATGTGGAGAGCTGGGGCAAGGAATCGCATTTTGGGTACAGTGGCCAGGGGAGGTGTCACAAAGACGATGCCAGCCACAGAGTGCTGTGAAAGGCTTTCCGCATAGAAGGGTCACAGGGCTGGAGGCTCCAGACCCAGGCAGGCCGGCGGGTCCAGGGAGAGAGGAGGACCATGGGGCTACAGAGTGGGGAACCCAAGGGGAGCAGGAACACTAGCTGTAGCCTGGGAAGTAAACATCAGTCCAGGTAAGAAGTCCTAGGGAAAAGCCAGTTGCCACCCAGGGAGTAAGTGACAGAGTCTAATGGTGGCGTACTCTGTAGAGAGCAGCAGGCTTTGTTGTAGGGTTTGGTAAGGGACCTCAGAGACGGTCCCAAGGAGCAGCCATGATTATTGCCTGAGTAGTGAAGGGGAGAGGCTGCAAGAGGGGACGGCGACCTCTGGAGCACGGCTGTTGCCACGGGTGGCTAGTTCTGGGTTGCACCCAGCAGCGTCTGCCAAATTCCAGCCTTCTTTCTCTGCTTTCACTACATCTGTGTGCTGCCCACACTGTGCTGGCTTATTTCAAACCAGTGGAACTGTGTAAGAACAGGTTTTCTACCATCTTAAAAAGAGAAACACCTGCAGCCATACCATTTGGGGGAGGACCAGCCTCTGGCTTTTCTCGGGCTCTGCTGGCTAGCACCAGCTGGGGAAGGGGGCCCCATGAAGCCTGGCTGGCTAAGGAGGCCTCGTGAAGTCCTTCAGCCCCTCCAGAGGGAGCCAGCATATTTGGCACAGAACCTGTGACCGCCCACCAGTTATAGCTAGAAGTGTCAGAACATGAGATCATTTCAGAAGGAAATAAAGGGAGTGACGGGACCCTATAGGACCCCCTCAGACAGGCGTGCTGAGGAGGTGATCCTTGGTTTGAGATCTGAATGATAGACTTTGCCAGCCAAAGCAAAGTCTCAGGAAGACAACCCCAATAGAGGCAATGGCAAGCGCAAAGATCCTAGGGCAGCAATGAGCTTGGAGCATTTGAGAAATGATGAGGCAAGCGTCAGCAAATCAAGGTGTGAGTTTGGATTGGGGAAGGTCGTAAGGAGTGTTTGAGACATCAGTAGGGAATCTGGGCCTAATTCCTAGTGCAGTGGGAAGCTACTGGATGGTTTGGGCAGTGAAGAGAGATGATCTGTTTGCCTTCGGGAAACTGGCTGTGCTTCCTCCATTTGGCAGAGAGATGGGGTAAAAGAAGCCCATAAATCTTCTTTCCATTCTTACACCCAAGGGTGGTCTCAGTTTTTCCAGTCTCTAGGGAGTTGCATGGTGGTTGGAGTCACAGCTATGGGGTGACCTTGTATTGCTTAGGAAACACCAAAAGCTTTTTATCTCACAGTTTTGGAGGCCAGGAGACCAGAGTCAGAATGTCAGCCTGGTTGTGCCTCCCCTCACACCCAGCTTGAAGGGAGAATCCTTCCTGCCTCCTCCAGCCCCCGGGGCTCCTGGATTCTGCAGTATGAGTGAGATGACTCACTCCAGCCCTGCCTCATCTTCCTGCGGCCGAGCCCTCTGTGTCTGTGTCTGTCTTCGCTCTGGGCGCTTGTCATTGGATTTAGGACCTGCTTGGATAATCCAGTCTCATTTTAAGATCTGTAACTTATTTATACCTGTAAAGAGCCCTTTTCCAAATAAGGGCACAGTCACCGACTTGGGGAATTAGGTTATGACCATGACCTTTTGGTCAGCCACCATTCATTCAACCCACTGCAGACACTCAGAACAGCAAGGAAAAGGGGAAGCCCAAGGCTGGCCATGGAAGGAAGAGAAAGAGCATGCATGGAAGATTTCCACTAGATTTAAGGGTTTGGGCCCCACCATAGCGTGCAGTTAGGCCTCAGCTCTCCATACGCATGCCAAGCGCCTACTGCTTAGGTGGCTCTGGTGGAGCAGGGGATCCAGTGCTGAGCAGAGCACATGGTCTTTGCCCTGTAGGACTCCCAGCCAGCACACAGTGGGGCCCCTACACACCTTCATCTCCTTCCTTCCCTAGTGCCTTATTCCGATTCCATCCTCACTGAGAGACAGGAAGCGGCATGAATGAACCCACTACAGCCTGGGCTAATTAATTAGGGCTAATCACACTTGCCGCAGTGATCAGAGAACCAGAAGCTAGAGTCCTGGGGGGTGGAGGATGCCCCCAGAAGCAGCACAGCTGGAGGGAGGGGTCAGATTTGGGGGAGGATAGAGAGTGGGTTCCAAGTGGACCAAGGCCACAGAGAGGCTGGTGCAAAGCGCTTCTGCTGAGAAATAGTCGGGGAGGTTGGCCAGGGGTTGGTGGGACCAGATTTCAACAAAAGGGAACCATTCTTGGGAAAGTTCCAAACAAAACAAAGTGTGATCCTCCCTTAGTTTACACGGTGGTGGCTTTCCAAAAAAATAAAGTCTGTGCATATGAATATTCATATCAAAAGTTTATACGGAGCAGGGCGCGGTGGTGCACGCCTGTAATCCCAGAGGCTTGGGAGGTGGAGGCAGGAGGATTGCAAGTTGGAGACAGAGGCAGTCTGAGTAACTTAGCGAGACCCTGTCTCAAAAACTAAAGAAATGGGTGGAGGGTGCAGCTCAATGGTCCAGCACTTGCAAAACATGCAAGCGCGGGGCCCTGGGTTCAACCCCCAGTGCCGCAAAAAATAAAAAATAAAAAATAAATGGTTTATACATAAAGCAGACTGATTCATAAAGCAGACGCTGACTCGAGGCTCAGATCATTTCAAAGCAGGTTCATGAGCGGATCCAATACCCCTGCGGCAGAGGCTTCCCAGGCGTGGGGCCCCAGGGGAGGTAGCGAGCCTGCGCCCTGCGCTCACCTGAGCCCTGTGCTTGCAGGTTCCATGCAAGTGATGAACAAGACGCGGCGCATCATGGAGCAGGGCGGCGCGCACTTCGTCAATGCCTTCGTGACCACGCCCATGTGCTGCCCATCGCGCTCCTCCATCCTCACGGGCAAGTACGTGCACAACCACAACACCTACACCAACAATGAGAACTGCTCGTCGCCCTCCTGGCAGGCCCAGCATGAGAGCCGCACCTTCGCCGTGTACCTCAACAGCACGGGCTACCGGACAGGTGAGCGGGGGTGCGGCCTCTAGCGAGACACTGGGCTGGCTCAGGACAGCTTTGATCTTGCTGCAGAGCCGCGCTTGTGTGTCTGTGTGTATTAATTAGAAAAATGCAGATTGGTCTGTAGTAGTGATGGGAAGTGACCTTTCCAAAGAAATCTGAGTTCCCCCCAAAAATGGGGAGTTTGTGTAAAATAGGAATTCTGTTACAGGGAGGCTACCAAGTGTCCCCCACGAGTTTGCGTTTTAACTTGTGAAGGCCATCCAAGACTTTTATTGAGTCAGACATCCGCAGGAAAGAACATTCCAGATTTTGGGGGGTGGAGAGGAACCTAGGTGGAGACTAGCAGCTCTGCCTGGAGGTATGGGGATGGGGACCCTCTAGGTTCTGTGGTGGAGACCAGCAGCTCTACCTGGAGGTATGGGGATGGGGGGGGCCCTCTCGGTGCTGCCTCAGCCAGCATTTCCTGAAGGCAGTGCCTGCAGCATCCTGGGTGCCGCCTATCTTTTGTGGGGGATGGTGGTGGGTTCTGAGGGCCCCTGCTCCTGGCCAGTGCCTGAGGGAGAGACGCACAGTGCCCTCGCGCCAGCCCCACTGCAGAATCCGCCAGACGATAATGATGTGAGCGTGCTTGGATTTACACAAGTAAGTAAATACCTCGACCAGGAGCCGAGGTGGTTGTGAAAGCAGACGTGGCCATCCTGGGAAGCTGTGTCCAAGGGACAAGGAGGTGATTTGGTTGGAAGGGATGTACAGGAGGCACATGCACCTCCTTCCACTGGACCTGCAGCCCTCAAGGCTGGCCAGCACTCTCTCTGGTACTCTGTGTGGGCTGGCACAGGCACGTGGCAGGGGAGCAGGCTGGCAGGTGTCATTCCCTACACATGCAGGTCAAGAACAGCCACGCTCCTCTGCCCAGATGGTTCATCATGGGGGCCAGTGTGGTGATGTATAGCCCTTTGGTTTCTGGTCTCTGCAGAAAGCTGTGTCACAGGTCACTACGGGCCACCGCATTAAATGATCAAGGCACCCAAATATTGTTGGTGGAAGCAGGAGAAATGGGGTCACAGCAGAGCAGCGACCTTTATTGAAGGGAACGTTCACCACTTGGATCTAGAAATGATAGCCATGCCTGCCGGGAACTGCCAACCTTCAAATATTCCTACATCTGGATTTTTAGCTGATTTTGAATGATGTTGGAAAAACTCAATTTTTTAAAAAATGCATGCTGCAGGCATATACATATATATATATATATATATATATATATATATATATATATATGAGAAGGACCTGGCAATCCACTCCCAAGGCAATCCCGAAACAGCCATTGAAAACCCTATGAGGGTCGCTATGAGTCGGATACCGACTCGATGGCACCTAACAACAACAACAACAATATATACATACATACATATATATATATATATATATATATATATATATATATATATATTCAGTGCAAACGTGGCTCACATCCCCCTCAGGACATCTCTGGTTGAAAGGTGTACATAGAAACCTTTAGCTTTGATGCCAAAGGAACGGTCAGGACCCCAAAAGTGTTCTCATCAGCTCCCCACCACTTGGCAGTCAGGACAACCACAGCCCCACAAGGGATGTGTCCAGAGTCATAAAACGAGATCTTTATGGTGTAATCAAGATGGAAACTGAAACCATGGGAACTGAGAGGGGTGTGGGAATAGCCCGTCAAATTGAAGAGAAATTTGCAAATCTAGGGACATTTGGGGACTTATGGTGGGAGCCAAAGTCTGGGGTGTCAAAACCAAACAGGAGACATGAAGAAAGAAATGACCTCAAAATTAAACAGTCCTCAAAATTGACTTCCAAACTTTAGAATTTATACAAATCACCAGACAGCTGTCTCCCCAAAGACTTGCTCTCTTCCAACCACATTTAATTGTTATACCCTCGATGAAGACAGGGCGCATAATGTCAAATGTAAATAGCTATCCACACAGAACATTTACATTTTTTGTAAAACTGCCAATGAGAATTTTCTTATATTTATAGTGCAAGTGGCAGTCTACAACTTTTAGAACTCAGGACCTTGAAAACATTTTTTTACTCTGATGAATTAGTGTGCTCCTGGTATTAAATATAAGAGCTGTGTACCCTATATACTTTCTCTCTTTACCCTGGCAGCTAGGAAGCTCAGATTTGAGTTTTAAGTGACTGAAGTGAAAACATTTTAACTACATGATGTTGTACTGATTAGGACCTGTTGAATTGGAAAAATGACAAGAAAAACCTATAATGAATTCAGAATCCATTTTCGATTGATTTGTGGGGCATATATGAAGTTGTGTAGCAAGTTTTTAATCCTACAAGTGTAGAAAGTCCATTGTTCCTGCTGGGTCTTGAGCCTTGTTAAACCTTGTATTCATGCAGGCATCTAGGGAAGTTATTGATTTGGATTCAAGTCTGGCTGAGTGTGAGACCCAGGATATCAGCTGTTTATTGCTTTCAGTTAAAATTCCATGCTGCTTTGGTGGTCTTGATCTGTGAATTGGTCCAAGACTTGGACTCTGTTTCTGCTTACTTCCCATTGGTGAGAAATAAGTTACACGGGCACACAGGGCCACAAAGGAGCCTGGGAAATGTAGTATGTATTCTGGATGTTCATTTGCCTAGCTGAAAATTCCTTTACTTTGAGAGAAGAAGAAAAATGGATATGAGGGGGAAATTGGAGTCATCCAAGGTCATGGTTCTCAGCCATTTGTTACAGATGCCCTTGAATCTAAGAAGTCAGCTAAAGGAAAGAAGGCAGATACCAGAAAGACCAACATTCACAATCAAGAGTGCTGTTAACATAGGGGTGGGGTGTATTATCTTAAAAATGAACCCACAAAATTTTGAAAATAGCTTTCTTTTATGTTACACCTCATGATATTTAACAAATGTTAGGATCTAATTGTAGTTAATGGGCTTATTTTTGAAGCACACGAATTGATGAAGTGTCAGTGGAGAGGGCTGTCATTTGTCTAATGGATGATTTAAATAGTAGCATAGTAGGATGTCTTCCACCTCACCTCCAGTTTTCACAGGAAGTTCATGGGGAGCCAGCCACCTTTGCCCAAAAATTTGAGGATTTGATCCGTTTTTCCGAGGGCCTCTCTTACTCCTGCGACGTCAGAATCTTCCCCTGCCTAGTGCGTGTTACCTCATCGCCCTTTTCAATAATCTCTTCTTCCCAGATCTCAGACATCAGAGGATTATTTGTCATCAGACTTGCACGTGTTTCATGCTGTCCTCCAGCATCCCTTTAATTAATTTCACAAAACCCTGCAGCTTTTAAAAGACGAGCTGTTTCACTTTGCGATCATCTTGCTCTGCGTCACTACTCTGGTTTGCCGTAGAGATCAACAGAGGAAGAAGTGAGAGATGCTAAGTTTAAACAGGATAAATATCACTTTGTTACTGGGTGTTTCTGGGCATGGTTTCCAATCGCTTCAGGGACTGGAATCTCACATACGAACACCCCCGGAAGGATAAATGTACTTAGCTACCCTTCAGCACTTTTCCGCAGAAGAATCCCCTGGCCCTGGCCATGCTCACGGATGTACCCTCAATCAGAGTGAGGCAGGGTTCTCAAGGCACCTTCACAGCACTTTGCAAAGTGTGTGAAAGCCTGGGTTTTTGACATCCAGGCTCTGCCACCTTCAGGCTGCATAACCTTGGCCAAGTTATTTCATGTCTAGACCTTAGTTACCTGAATGTCAGAAAATGTTCCTGAGGTCATTGGGTTTTGTGAGGCTTGACTATGTTACAACAGTGACTAGGACACAGTAGGCACTTAGGGAACTTAGTGGTGATGATGGTTGTGGTTCCCACAAATAGCGCAGCATCACTCAAATTGCATCAGGCCAGGAGCTGGTGAATGTGACAGTAAGCTGCACAAAAGGAACAAAATGGGGCACCATGTGTTCGGCCTCTGGCAATCAGGGAATGCAAACAGTGCCAATGAGGTGCTACCACCGCTCCCTCATTTCCACAACAGATATTAAGAGACCCCATCACACAACACAGGTTAGGATGTGGGAAAATGTGTGCCCGCAGTCGGAATGCAAATATCCCTCGCCCACAGCCGTGAAATGCAGTGTGCTCCTCTCCTTCTTGGCAAAGCTGAAAACGTGAGCCTCCTGCCACTCAGCAATTCCGCTCTGGCTCTGAACCCTCAGCTCGGAGGAAGACACTCGTGGGTTCTGTGTGAGCAACGGAGCACTTCCTGGTTGCTCTGCTTGCTCATTAGGATGTGTGATGCTCTTGGCCAGTAGGTTGCCCTCAGATCCAAATGACAGAAACCCCAGCTGCAACTGGTTTCAACCAGCTATTGAATTTTTTGCTCACTACGCTGAAAAGATATAGGCCAGCTTTAGGCAGAATCATCCCTTGATGATTTCATCAAGATTTGAGGCCTCACCTGGTAGCTGGTACATCCAGGGGCCACTCAAGGTCTCCCCCTAGTGGCTGGCCTGCTCACGGCTGTGTGCGTCTTCATTCATATCTAGCCGGAGCAAGGGAGCATCTTCCCCAGTGTGCTGACATCTTGAGACTCTTTCTGACCAGACCAGCTCTGGTCCCGTTCCAACCCTGACCCAGTCACCATGGAGAGCACAAGAATGGGCCTGTTAGCTTAGCCTTATTCACCTACCCCAGAGCAACAGCAAGAGTCCGATTCTCCCCAGCACCTGGACCCCCGAAAAGGAATTGAGCGTCACAGGCACGGATGCAGAGGGAAGGGTATCCCCGATCGCCTGCTCGGGTCTCTGTACTCTGCTTCTGTGGGGAAGCGTCACTCTTTCCTAAGCGTCACTTAGGCAGAGATCCATCGGCCCTGACCTGATGAAGAACTTTCCCCTCCGGCACTGCCATGAACTGCCCTTCCGATGGGAAGGCTGCCCGCTCCCATGCCTTCTAGAATGTGTAGGTTGCTCAGGGCACGCCCATCGCAATAAGCTCGATTTGATCAAGGCTCTAGTTGGAGTCAGTTTTCAGATTCAGCCCTGAGCACCCAGATTATTTCCACTCTGCTCCTCCCACAGAGCTGGGGAGAGGTCAGGGAAGGACCTGGACTAGGCCTCCACCCCGTAGTCACAGTGCCCTGACGCCCACCCAGGGGAGACGCGTGGGCGTGGGTGGGAGCCTGGCTCTGTGGCTGGGCGGGGCCTGGGCCCGCGTGACCCTCCCTCTCCCCGGCCTGAGTCCCGGCGGTGCGTGCACGTGCACCTCGGTTCTCTGGTGGGGCTGCAGGTCACCAGCTCTGCCATGTAGTCCATCTCCCTCCACAGTCTGTGTCACCTGTGCCCTTCCCTCCCGCTCTCCCTGTCCTCCTTTCCCAACCCTGCACCATGTCCACCTGCCTTCCCACCATCTCCGCTGAGATCCCAGCACGTCAGACCCAGCGTGACTCACGCACTCCTGGCCTCGTGCTTCCCCTTCCCAGTGCCTCGAGTTTTCTAGTCGCTCAGGCTGAAACCGTGGTGCCATTCTTGACTCATTTTCTTCCTCTCAACCCTTCACATTCTGTCCATCAGGAAACCCCATCACTCCCTTTTCAAAGTGTGTCTGACTCCCCTTCTGATTACAGAGCTCCAGTCCCCTCCTCCTGGCCACCTAGCTCGTGCGCCTGGCCCCCATGGTTCGTTCAACACGGAGGCCTGCGGATCTGTGTGAACCCATGTCACACCCTGCCACTCCTGTGCACAGAGCTCTCTATGGCTCCCACCTACTCAGGGTAGAGGGCCGTACAGCTGCCTTGGGGCCCCTATAACCTGTTCCTTCTGTCTCCTCTTGGCCCCTGGCCTCCATTCTCCCCTTAGTCCCTTCATTCCAACCATAGTACCCCATTCCTATCCCTCAGTCAGTGAGACCTGGCACACACCTACCTCAGGGCCTTTGCACTTACTCTTCTCTGGAAACATCTCCAAATCACATGCACAGCCTTCTTGTGCACTTTCCTTAGGGCTGTGTTCTAGTAGTGCCTCCTCAGAAAAGCCTTCCTTGACCGCCTTGGGCCCACTCCCCCACCGTGTTTCCATATTCACTTTCTTTTCCTTCAGTGACCTTGGCGCCACGTGACATTCATTTGTGTGTTTATTGCTCTTTCTCCCGAGTTTAATTGCACCTCCCCCCATCCTGTCCTCTCTACTGTGGTTCTTGCTTCTTTCACCATCCCTCTGGCTCTCTCCACCAGACTGTACATTCTGCCCATTTATTAACTATCTTGTCTCTAAAATGCCAGCTCCATGGAAGAATGTCCTGTGTCTCAGCTGGCAGCGGGAGCTCAGTAGGTCTTTGTAGGGTGCAGGAGAGATGCCCCTCCCTCTGGGGCCAGCAGTCTGGCCCGTGTTCCGCTCTCCTCCCCGCCTCCCTACACCCCCATGGCAGACTGTCCTCTTTCTTCCTGGCCCTCCTGCCGTACAGAGAAGGGAGGATGTCAGCTGGCCCGGACGCCCTCTCTGGGCCCCTGCTGCAGCTGGCCCTGCCTGACAATGGTGGCCTTCTCTGTGCCTGGCTTCGCTCCTGCTCCTGCCGCTGCCCCCTTCCTCTCCCCTCGGGTGCACACAGTGCACATGTATGCGCATGGGCATCACACACCAGTCCCTTCTTCCCTCCGGCCAGCTGCCCCTCCAGCCTGCCACTGTGACAGCAGAGCATCCCCATCCGCCCGTGGAGTACGTGCCCCTTGGGAAGCAGGGGCACCCATACTACTCTTTGCTCCAGGGGCCCCTACTGCAGAGGTCTGGGCTTCCCCTGGGGTGACACATCCCCTCACAGGGCCCTGCTGGCCCAGGGTGGCCTCAGGAGGCTCAGATCTGCTGCTGCCTCGTCTCTCATGCACATCTTCTCACTAGATTTTTTGTTTATTTGTTTGTTTATTTGTTTGTAGTACTGGGAAGTTGAACCCAGGGCCTCACGCATGATAGGCAAGCACTCTACCACTGTGCTGAGCCCCCAAGCCCTGTTTATATTTTTACTTTAAGACAGGGTCTCATTAAGTTACACAGGCTGCCTCTGGCCTTGAACTCGCAATCCTCCTGCCTCTGCCTCCTCAGTCACTGGGGTGACAGGAGTGCACCCCATTGTCAGGACAGTTTCTGTAAATTCCAATGTTCACTCCTTTCTCCAAGACCTTTGAGTTTCAAAGTGAATGAGACCCTCAGGCCAGAGTCCAGAGGATTAGGCTGTGCCTAGAGCTCGCTTGTGACCTTGAGCTGCAACCCGGCCTGCTCTGGGCCTCAGTTTTCCTTCTGTTCAACAGTATTGTGACATAATTTGTGCAAGTTACCCAATGCCTATGATCTGACACCACCCTAAGGGTTGTATGACCAGAGCCCACAAACTCGGGAGGGGAGGTCCCTAGGTCTGAAGCAGAAAAAGGCAGAAACAGAGTCTCCTCCACTCTCAAAATACTGGGCGCCAGGCTGACAGGCGAGGTGTCTGTCTGGATCGAGCCAGCGCCCTCTGTTCCGCCTTCAAGGCGGCCTTCTCTTTTTCTTGGGCCTCTCCTGCTCTTGCTGCCTGCTCCCTTCTGCTCTGCTCAAGTGCACACGCCTAAGCCATGTCACTGTCTTTGTCTTTGTCCCTTAGCCCATGTGTTAGTTTCTTGAGCTACAGAAACAAAGTAACACAAACTGGGGGACTTCACAAAATGCTGACCTTCTCGCTGTTCTGGAAGCCAGAAGTCCCAAGTCTCTCAAGCATTCTCCAGGCCCTGCTGTCCCTGCAGGCTCTGAGGGAGAATCTGTCCCGGCCTCTTGCTGCCTCGGTGCCCAGGGTGCCTCGGCTTGTAGCTGCATCACTGCAGTCTCTGCCTCCGTCTTCACTCTGCCTCCCTGGGTCCCTCCCTGCGCGTGGCCCTCTCTCTGTGTGTCTGTGTCCATTTTTCTCTCTTCTCATCGGACACTGGTCTCTGGCGAGATGCTACCTGACCCAACATGGCCTCATTTTAACTTGATCGCCAAGGCCTTCATTCAGATTGGGTCACTGCACGGGTAACTGGGGTGAGGACTTGAGCGGTTATTTGGAGGATAAAGTTCAGCCGACACATTTACCTCCATTGTGGCTGCAGAGTCTGGCTGTTAAACCGGGGCCATCCGCAGGGGCCAGCAGGGACGGAAGGCCACCCAGCCACTCCTGTCTGCCAGGCTGTGGTCCTCAGTACAGGACAGCGTGGCTGCCCAGCCACTCGGCTCTTCCTGGTGCCCGTCTCCCTCAGGGCCTCTAACCTCAGTAGCATTAAAACCACTGGAGAGGTCGAAATGAAAGCAAAGGGAGCAGTGCCTTGGGTGGGTGGACGTGTGAGCCCTACCCATGTGAGCCTCGAGAGGCCCGTCGGGGGTTCAAGGAGAGTGTGACTTCTGCAGTCCTCCCCTAAGTGCCAGCTGCGGCTCCCAGAACATTCTAGAACGGGTAAGACTAGCACTTCACAGCCCATTGTGGTTTGCCATGAGACACAAGGAGCTATTTCACTTTAATTCATTGTTGTTGTTGTTAGTGCCATCGAGTCGGTATCCAACTCATAGCGACCCTCTGTACAACAGGGGAAACACTATTGTCAGTGCTTCTCTGCTGTTCATTGGGTTTTCAATGGCAGATTGATTTTTGGGAGGGGGTTGCCAGGTCCTTCTCCCAAGCCTACAACTTCTGGTGTTCCCAGGCAGTCTCCCATCCAGGTACTAACCAGGCCCAACCCTGCTTAGCTTCCGAGATCTGATGGGATCGGATGCCACAGGGCTATGGCTGCAGGCCTTTAATTCATATTAAAGCAAATTAAGATTTGAGTTTCTCAGGCCCACAAGCCATATTTCAAGTACTCAGTGGATCCACGGTGTCGGCCACATGGCTCAGGCATCCCTCATTCCAGGAGGGGCTCCTGGATAGTGTGCGAGTGGAGGGGAGGGGTGACGGATACCTTTAAGAACAGAACAGGGATAAGAATGCTGCTTATTGTGGAGCTTTCACCGTGCACCAGAGTATATGCCCAGCGCTAGATGCCTCGGTCCCCAGCCTTTCTGGCACCCAGGACTGGTTTTGTGGAAGAGGGTTTTTCCACAGGCCTTGGTGGGGGATGCCAGTCTGACAGGAGGCGGAGCTCAGATGGAACATAGAGATGGGGGCAGCTGTAAGTACAGGTATAAATACAGAAGATCCTGCCAGGCACATTGGCGCTCGCCTATAATCCCAGCGGCTTGGGAGCAGAGGCAGGAGGATCACAAGTTCAAGACCAGAGGCAGTCTGCGTAACTTAGCGAGACCCTGTCTCAAAAAGTAAAAAAATGGGCCGGGGGTGCAGCTCAGTGGTCCAGCACTTACAGAGTATGCAAACACAAGGCCCTGGGTTTAACCCCCAGTGCAGAAAAAATAATAATACAGAAGATCCCAGTCCATGGCCTGGTGGTTGGGGACCCCTGCTTTATGTGACTCACCAGTCTGAGGAGGTGGGTCTACTCCCCTCACGGCCCTGACCTCTAGTCCAGGCTCAGAGGCAGCTACACATCAGTTCTCTCATGGAGCCTGTGCTTTCCGGCACCATCTTTCCCCTGTCCCTAAGTCGCTTCCAACACACACATTAAGCCCTTGCTGAAGCCACCTGTGCGATCACAGGGTAAGGGAGAAGAGAGGGCGCAGGGGGCTTCAGGAGAGAACCAGCACTTTTGGGCGGAAGCAGGGCCTGCTCTCTGCCCCCTGTGGGAGCCTTTCTAGCCTGGGGATGCCAAATGCAGTTGCCAAGAGGGCCAGGCAGGTAACAAGCAGAGGGACAGGCTAGGTAGGGAATGAGTCTAGATTTCAAGTGTGGACTGTTAACTCCTCTGTACAAGTAAATAACTAAAAATACCAGGCAGCTTTGGGATTTTGACTGGGAAGATATTCACTGTGTGTGGAAAACCATGACATACACCGTACGATCCCAGTTACCCAAAACGGAACATTGCATGTGCTGTGGAGGACCTAGAAGGATGTGTCCACCTGAACTGCTGGTGACCACAGATGACTTTGGTCTTGGCTGCTTGTGTTTTTCTTTCCTATAGTGCTGAGTTGGACCTGGCTCGATTGCACTTGACAACATAGTGCACCTATTGACTTAAAAAATAAAGGTTATTGAGCCAGGCATGGTGGCGCACACCTGTAATCCTAGCGGCTTGGAAGGCAGAGGCAGGAGGATCGCAAGTTCGAGACCAGAGGCAGTCTGCATAACTTATCAAGACCCTGTCTCAAAAAGTAAAAAAAAAAAAAAAAAAAAAAAAAAAAAAAAAAAAAAAAAGTTATTTTTAAAACCTGAAAAAAATAAATAAAAATACCAGGCAGGCCCACAGCTAGCACTCCTGAGAGATGGCTTAGGTCCTGGGCCATCTGATTGCAAGCTTTTTTGCTAGCTTGGTGGTTCTCAAGGGGGCACAGCGCCCCCTAGGGGTTAACATCCATAAAAGCATTTCTGTAGTAATACAGGTTGCATGTATAGCGGCTTCCTGGGACCAGGGCCTTTGATGACCTGCTCTGCAGAGTTCCCATGACCCCCTTCTTGCCTTGTGGTCCACATGGTTTCTGCATTTTCTACTAGATCATTCGTATTGATGGGTTGTTTTACATGTGTTCTTCTGTACCTAGAACCTGAGTCCATTTTATATATACAGAGGAGTTTGGTGAAATTATTTTGGTAGGTTGGTTTGTTTGTTTTGAGACAGGGTCTCACTTTGTAGCCCAGGCTGAGTGGTGGGATTCCAGGCATGAGCCACCTTACCAGGTACACAGCTTTAATATCCCCTGAATTCTCCAGGAATGTACACAAGAAATGAGGGAAATATTATAATGGGATGCAAAACTTTTCCAAGAGTTATTCCTTATTTCTGAAAAATCTCAACCCGATGTCAATGACACCAGAAGCATTTGAATTGCAAATGCCATCCGCCCACCCTGGCTGCATTTGTAACTGTCACCCTCCCAGGGTCTGTGTCTAGGTGTTGGCATTGACTGCTCCGGCTCCTTGATGGATGCGCTTGAAAAACTTCATACTGAAATTTGCCTTTATTATAAATGGACTTCCTTTTATTTTTCTTGTAGATTGCAGTTAGAGCCTGATATAGATTTTTTTTTTAAATGATGTGCACAGGTAGTTTTTGTTACCTATAAATTTCCCTTCGGGAAAATAAGGGAGGCTTACAAAATGGGTGTCACAGAGAAGGGACATCAGTCGGATGGCATTGAGAACAACTCTTTGAAGGATCAAATTAGTCTCAGATTCTCCTGAGGTGATAATTAAATGTCCGCTGATTGATGGGCTCTCCGTGCCTTGTTCTAAGGTCTCATGGGTTTTCTCCCCCTCTTCTATCCCATCCCACATTTAAAAGGGGGCAGAAAAGAGTTTAAGACACAGCTCATCCTGGTGGTGACTCAGCAGGCAATAGAACATACCACAGGAGCTGGAGAGCATCCCTCCCCGGCTAATTAAGTTTGCAGGAAATGAATGAGCCTGTCCCCATTTGCTGGCACTGCATGACCCTTGGGGCGGGTGGTATGACCGAGTCCTGCTTTCAGTTAGAGGTCCAAGCAGCTGTCGTCTGTGCCACCTCCACCCACAGCCCAGCCTGGGTTCCCTGCAGCCAGGCATCAGGGTTGTGGGGTCGCCTGCAGCCTAGCTTTTCTCCATCTCGGAACAGGCAGGTGGAAAACAGGAGCCTGGAAAGGACCATGGCAAGGAACAGCCCTTAGACCTGCCCTGGTTATCTGCTTGCCCCTTCATGTCCCCAGCAATTAGCCTTTCTTCCTCCCCACTCAGGAGCCAGGCGATGATTGGAAAAATGGAAATCTGGCCATGTCTCCCCTTTCCCTGGATGCTTGATGTTCTGCTGATAAGCCCACAGCTCCTTGCCTGGCCTGCTCCCTTCTCCGTCTGCCTCTCCTGCCTCTTCCCAGCCTTTCTCACCGTAGTCACACTGCCTGGCATCTGTGCTGTTCCTCAAACATTCCAAGGTCATTCCTGCCCCAGGCCTTTTGCTCTTGGCTCTGCGCAAAACATTGCTCACACACTTTTCCCCTCATCATCATTCACCTTCCATCAAGAACTTCCCTGATCCATTATCCCTCTGCCCCAACCTCTGTGTCAGTTAGCACTCCCCTCCCTTGTCATTCTCTGCTGTGAAACCCTGCTTTATCTTCTTAGGACTTACTGTCCTCATGAAATAGTCTTGGGTGTTTGTGAATTTCTTACTGGTTTTGTTTGCTGCTCATTTGTGACCAGTGCCTGGCAGGTATTGGGGTACTGGATAAATTTTTGAATGAATGGACAACCCTTAGGCCCTAGGCTTGAAGTATGCAGGAAATGGGGACAAAATGGAACTTGGATTTCAACATCACTTGTCCAGTATCAAGACACCTAATTGAAATGAATTCAGGGCAACCTTTTCTGGGTCCCAGGGCTCAGGTGCCATTATAAGAACCTGTCTGTCTGCTTCTTGGAGTTTCCTTCCTTTGGGTTGCCTTTATTCTTAGGATAGTTCCCCGTTTGCGAGGGCAAAGTGGCCCTCACAGGTGCCAGCCCACCAGCATAGTGACCCCAACTGAAAGGGTGGCCTTTATCCTTTGGCTTACAAAATCCCCAAGGAAGGCTCTCATTGGCTCAGCTAGAGTCACATGTCTCTCCTTATCCAATCACAGAAGGAGATGAGATAACTTGATTGGCCGGGCCCAGACCGTGTGCCTAACCAGGAGCGGAACCGGAAACAGCCTCGCTGGAGCAGGGAAGGCAGAGAGAGGGGCAATCAGTTCCATCTTTTTTGGTAGCTGGACGTACAGTTAGAAAAAAGGCAGGCAAATAGGTCCTGGGCAGAAAAACCAAGCAGATGTGCTGCCCGCTGCGCACCACCAGTGCCCTCTCCTGAGGGAGCTCCGCCCTACTCGGCTGCGTCAGTTGTGCCGCGTCGTGTGTGCTCCACGCGGTCCTCTCTGCTCCTGCAGTCCGTGTAGTGTCCGCATCCTGGGCTGTTTCAGTATTGATGTATCACTGCGTGCAGCAATTTGCATTTGGTGTCTTTCCAAAAGCTGGAGAAAGAAACTCAGGCTGTAACCTTGCAAGCAGTGCAAAGTGAGAAGGATCCGGTTATGGCCTCAGGACTGCATGCACCCGGCCTCCTCAGCCAAAACACAGACTCCAGGCCTGTGGCGTCCCACGTCGCACATTTATAGTGGTGTAGGCTTTTCAGAAGCCCTGCCTCTCACTTGTCACTCTTACTCAGGAGACCCCACCTTCCCCCCACCGTGAGCAGGACATTTCTCTGCTGCCTGGAAAAGGAGCCCCCAAGAAACCTAATACCAGGTGCTGAAGGTCGTCCAATTCCTAGTCCTCCTGGTGGCAGGGATGGAATCAAAACTCGTCCCTGGCCAGCTCAACTTCTCTGTTAAGCCCCTTGGGACCAAATTTGGGTTTTGGGAAATGGCAACCAACAGCCCAAGTCCACACTTCAAACCCAGGTAGGTTCTCTTTCGGTTATAAGGTGCTTTTTAAAATCTGAAAATTGCTTCAAAATACTCAGATTCCAAGTATCTCTTTTTAAAAAAAAAAAAAAAAAAAGGTCTTGCCAGTATTGACAATATTCTTATGTGGTCAGGGCCATAAGCTCCAACCCACAGGAGACATCCCTTTTCTGTATAAATAGTTTTATTGGAATGCTGCCCCACCCTTTAATTTAGGTATTATCTATGGCTGCTTTCACTCCCGCTGGCTGAGTAATTGCAGCAGAAACCTTATGGCTGCAAAACTGAAAATATTTACAATCTGGCCCTTTGCAGAAGTTTCCTGACCCCTTCTAGGAGACACGGGTCAGCTGGTGTTGAGTCACAGCTGCCCAACATTTGTTAGAATACAAGTAGAACCATCGTCCAACATGGCTCCCCCACCACGTCCACATCTAGGCAGTAGGAAGTAGAAGACTGGGGAGCCACACCCACTTCCTGTAGGGGTGTTGCCAGAAGTCATGGGAAGTCAGGGAAGAAAATACACAGAATTACAAAGGAAGCCGAAGTCATCAAAGTGCACTTAGCAAAATATTTTACACACTGTGACAAGTATGCTTCTTTCCACGCAAAACAGGATATAATGGTTACCTTGTGGGTGAGTGACAGGTCTGGTAACTTGCGTGGCTGTGCCATGGCACTGGGCTAAAGATATTTTGAGATAATCTGTAGAGACTGTAATGCAATATGAAAAATCCCTGGTTTCATTAGGGACCAAGGCACATGTTCTGTTGTCACTGGGGCTTGTCATCTTCACTCATTATTGAAGGGAATGCTAGGTCGATGTTAATGAAGATAAACATGTCTCTCTCCCACCCAAGTTCATGACTGCCCAAGTTCTGTCTGTGGACAGCAGATTGAGAGCCTCTTGCTCAGATGCTCTGATTCAGTCTCGTGGCATTAAATGCCACTAATATGCTTATGACACCCACATTTCTGTCTCCACCCCTTGCCTTATCCTTGAACCTGGTCCTCTATCTTTAGCTGCTCACCATGTCCACCTGGACGTCTAACCAGCCTCTCCAGGTTACCTTCCCACACCCCACCCTCCCACTCCCACAGCACCCCCTTCCTGGATTCAGCAACTGCACAGTCAAGGGCAAAGGCATTCATTGAAGAACTCTACCTGCAGGGTTGGGGGGTGGGCAACAAGGACCTGCAAGTCCCCCATGTACCTGTGGGTCCCATGGCATCCATCAGCTCCTTCGCTGGCTCCTTTGTTCCTCAAACATTTATTGAGGGCTTGCTGTTCTCCAGGCTCCATTCTAGACACAGAGCCCAGCAGGAACAAGGCACTCCGGCCCTGCCCTCATGGGCTGCAGCTCTAGCTGTCCACAGATGATGATGACGGATTTGTCAGGGGGTGATAAATACTGTAGAGAAGCAAAATCAGGAAGAAGGAGCGGCCACTTAGTAAGATGATTAGGGATATGACCCCACCAGGCCACACTGAAGCAAATACGCAGCCAAGGTAAGGAAGCTGCGTTTCTAAGGAAGGTTTCTAAGGTTTCTAAGGAAGACAAGTCCTTAGGGAGGACTGCACAGGCAAAGGCCCTGTGGCAGTAATGAGCTGAGGGGGCCAGGGAACAGAAGGGAGCTGTTGAGGCTAGAGCAGAGTGAACCAAGGGGAAGTGGGGGAGATGAGGTCAGGGTGGAGCCTCATGGGGCCTGACAACGACTCAGGTTCAGTTCCACTATGATGCAGAGCCTTCGAAGGGTCGGATTGGATCCATGATGCAGCAGGGGCCTTCTGGCCACTGTGGAGAAGGGACTGGAAGCTGGAGGGAGGAGACAGAGGGCCAGGGATGGAGTTCCAGGCACATCCAAGCCAAGAAGCAGATAGCCTGGGTCAAGCTGGTGACAAGGACAGTTTGGGAGGCATCAGACTTGGCCCCATGCCCAGGGTGTAGCTGCTCTGCTGCAGACCCAGTTTAGACAGGGTCGAAAGCCCTCCAAGGGCGCGCCCCAGCCACTGCCTTTACTGATGTGCAGTGCTGGGTGAGGACAGGCTAGGGACAAATCAGTGGGGTGGTGTGAAATGCCGGGTGGACGCCAGATGAGTGGATCTGGAGGAAATATTAAATAGACAACGACCCAGTTGGTACTGGCAAAGGGCATGACAAGGCCGGAGGATGGCAGGCATCGGACGCTGCCATGAGGGGCACAGAGTCCTTTCAGTTTCCTAGATTCCTCGCATGTGAAGCAGAGCAGTTTGTTTGGGGCGGGCCAGTCTTTGCTGAGTGTCCCCTTCATTTGTGTCTGACCTCTCCCAATTGCCTTGGCAAACCTTGTTTATTGTCATTGGCTTGGCTCCACACTCGGCTGTCTCTGCTAATAGATGTGTGTCGCCCTGGGTGGCTGCTTCAGGCGGCCTCAGTGACCTTCCCTGGATCACCCACATCGTGGAGGCCTCCGCCAGTTCCAAGACCCCATCACCTCTGGCTTCTAACAGGCATCTTCAGTTCTGTGGAGACACGGGTTTTCATCCCCTCCCTGACCTAGGCAGTGGCAGGGGGGACCTGCACTTCCTTCTCTGGTGTCTTTCCCGGGCCCATTTGTGGCTGCTCTCATCTGTAGATGCCATCACTGGGGCTGAGCAGAGTGCTATCACTGGAGGAGGCCAGGCTGGCCCTCTGTCCTCTGCCTAGAGACCAGGCTCTTCAAAGCTACACTGTCCCCCAGCAGTGTGGACCTGGGTACAGCTTTGTTCTCAGCACTTAACCTCTCAGTGCCACCCTCGTGGTGCCCGGGGCCGATTCATGCTGTGTGCTGGCCCAGCCCACCATGCTGACTGCCAAAACTGTTTCTGGGCCATCCTAGGTGTCCCCTGGGAGGCAGAGTCACCCAGTTCGTGTTATCCTCTGGACGCTTTCTGGAGGTGACAGCTCCTCTCTCTCCCTGACCCCTTTGCCATCCTGCCTATACTAAAGGAGAATAAGATACATAGGCACTGCCCCCCTCCCCCTGCCCCTAGGAGGGAGTAGGTCCTGGCCTGCATGGCCCAGGCACCCTGCTAGCTGCCACTCACTGTGTGCCCACTCGTGGCAGGTGCTGGGCTGGAATCACTGTGCCCAGACAATGGGATGAGAGAATAAACAAGAAAACATATGTCCATAGGGTGATTTCAGACAGTATGGAGTTCTGTGGAGAAAAGTGAGTGCAGAGGGAAAGGGGCAGTCAGGGACAGCCTCTCAGAAGAGGTGACATCTGTCCTGAGATATGACAGTGAGAAGAAGCCAGTCCAGGAGAGGACAGAGGAGGCAAGTGTCCAAAGCAGTGGGAGTAGCAGGTGCAGATGTCCTGGGATGGCCAGGAGCTTGGTGCATTTAAGGAACCAGAGACCCGGGGTGATGTGAACCAAGGGAGCCAGGAGCAAGTTACTGAAGGGACATGGGTGGTGAGTCTTGGATTCTGAGGGTCCTTCTGGCGCTGTGGGGAAGACTGCATGATAAGGAATAAAATAGAAGCAGAAGCCCAGGGGACAAAGTTTGTGAGCAAGGAAATGAGGGTGAGGCAGCATAACAAATTTCTGTCTCTCTTTGGACTCCATCGCTCAGTGGGCTCCACAGCTTCGTTTAGGTTCCCCACCCTGGGGCTCAGAAAGGCCGGGAACAGGGATCTGAGGACCCAGGGTGCAGCTCTCCTACACCTGTCTCCTGCCCTTAGGACATCTCAGGTCCTCCTGCCCTTTTGCTGCCTAAGGGTGGCTGATCTCCAGGTCGGAGTCCCAGGCAGAGTCAGCTGGGCTGAGCTCAGATACACACCTGCCCCCACAAGAGAGGGGCACCTGGACTGAGCAGGTCCTTTGTGTTTGGGGTGTACTGGCTGGGGCGCTGCAGGGCATTCCTAGGGGAAAAGGAAAAAAATCCGTGTGCGTGAGCAGCTTCAGAGTGCAGGGGGAAACCACGAAGGGTCCGACCACACGGCACATGATTCACCAAGGCCATGGCTGAAGGGTTCACCCCCACGATGGCTGTTCCTCGGTGGCGGTGTATGGCCAGGGTGGGTGGACGCTGTGGGATGAGCGTGTGCACAAAGTGCCCAGTCCCCTGAAGACAGCCATGTCAATGACTCCCCCAGGGGCCAGGACAAGGGGCACTGTAAGCTTCACGGTCACCTCCTAGGGGGCCAGGCATTGGATCACCGTCTGTGGACACATGGGCTCAGCCACTCACAGCAGGAGGCAGTGGTGCCCAGTCTGGGCTGCCAGCCTAGACACAGAGCGGATGCCATTGGCATGGGGACCCCGGCAAAGGGGTGGGGGCAGGTCTAGGGCACAGACGCAGGCAGGATGTGGAGCCCCACTCTTGGCCACTCTGTCATATTGCTGCCTCTGTCACCAGGCTGGGGGTGGGGGGTTGTTGAGAAGGACAAAAAGTGCCTATCTGCCCATGGACCTGCTCTCAAGCCTGAGAGACATCCGGAAATCCCTGTCTGTTCCCCTCTCGCCTTCAGCCACTCGGTGCCCGCAGCAATGCTTCCCGCACCCGCCTCCTTCTGCCAGGCTTCCCGCCAACTAACCTCAGTCTCTGATCACCACAAGAAACAGCTTTTCCACAAACACAACGGTTATGAGGCAGTGTCAGTTAGATTCAGGCCTGGGAGAGGTAAGAAGAGGCCCTGAGTCTGTGGCAGCTGCCAAGTGGGCCCCCAGCAGCAGAACCACGAAGCCCCAAGAGGGGAGGAGGCTTCATGAAGCTCCCTGGCTCTCAGTGGCCTGTTGAGGACTGTGGGCCTGCCAGGCCCGGTGAGGAGGGGAGGGGGCTGATCCCTGCAAAGTGGGGAGGGAGAGCGCATATTCTGCCACAGGCTCAGTGGTGCCTGGATTAGACCATGTGTTAACAAGATGAGAAACTGGTAGAACAGGGCCAACCCATTTGTGGTAATGAAAGTAAGTCCCATAGTGGACACTTGTTATGCACCTTTCCAAGAACAAAACAATACAGGCAGCTATGCCTATCAGGAAGCTCCACGTTTATGAATTCAACCACCCAGGATTGGCAATAGAAAGAAATGTGGCTGTGCATGTTGTTTCTGTCATTCTTCTCTTCCCTAAACAATATCAAACAACAATTTACATAACCTTTGTATTGTCTTAGGTGCTATAAATAATCTAGGGATGACTTAAAGTATACAGAAGGTGGGTGTCAGTTATAGGAAAGAGACTGAGCATCCTCGGATTGGTAGCCACAGGGGGAGGATGGGGTCCTGAAGCCAACCATTTGAGGGTACCAAGGGACAACCCAAGGTAGGAACCATTATCATCTCCGTAGCAGATGAAGGAACTGAAGTATCAAGTGAATGGACTGGGCGTGGTGGTACACACCAGAAATCCCAGCACCCAAGAGGTGGAGGCAGGAGTATCACCCATTTGGGGCTAGCCTGAGCTATATAGCAAGGTCCTATGAAAGGAAGAAAGAGAGAAAGAAGGGAAGACGGGAAGGAAAAGAAGGAAAGAAAGACTTGGCTGATGACCCAGAACTTTCGGTGCTGTGACATTTCTCCAAGCATTCCTTTAATGTGAATAGTTCTGGGGTTTTTGTTGTTGGGTGGGTATCACTTCTTCTGGGCACGTGCGTCTTTTCATCTTAACCACTTCGTCGATGTCGCTTCAGTCTATCTTCAGCTAAGCTCCTCTGGCCACAGATGGCCTCTCTGGAACAGTGACGCTGCCAGCGTTCCCATGACAGCTCCTGTTTCTTGTGACTCCATTGACCTTGAGATTTTGCTTTTGGCCCTCTGCCTCCTGTTGTCTTTCCTGCACTCTCATCTGTTGGCCAGCTCTGTCCTTGGATGGACCACTCATATAACATGTCCAGTGGATGTATCACTGGGAGGCAAGGAGGTGACACCACTACCTGCTTCACTGTCTGTGTGTGAACCAAATGCCCGCCATGGCCTGTCACTCGTGGACCATGCAGGAAGGAGTGTAACCACCCCCTGAGCCTGCTGTGCTTCTGTCTGTGGCTCAGATGCATGCACAGGGGAGCTAGCAGCACACTTTATCCTTTATGCAATTGTAGTTGGCATGCAGTGGTGACACACTGAACGGTACAGTAGAGGATGTTAACGTACTAAACCCTGGAGACTGACGTTTACGTGCCCATCTCTGGAGCCCGGAACTAAAGGATCTTCCTAAGTACTTAAATAATGAAGTGGTTAGACCCACAGGACCAGGCAGGCAAAATAAAATTCTCCGCTGCAGGTGTAAAATTTTCCCCCAGGGCTCAGATTGCACAGCCCGTGCCTGGTCCCTTCCATGGACTCCAGCCCTGCTTCCCGGGGGCTGCCATCCACCAGCATGTTGTCAATGGCCTTTCCTGGCCTGGCATAAGCCTCTTAATCTGCTGCCAAGTCTTGCTGCCCCAGCAGCCCCCACCCTCACCCCCAGGCCTGTTCCCTCCTCTTGCACCGTCCCAGCCACTGCAACACAGCGAATCCAAGCTTTCTGGCTCCAGCTACGGTTTGGCCTGTGCGCTTCATCTTGGTTTTAATTCCAGCTCATTCTCTTGGCGGTATCTCCCAGCCCCATGGCCCACGCTAATTTGCTTCTCCCACCTCAACTTGTGCCGGAATAACCATTTTAAAAACTGCCTTGGGGAAATCTAATCAAATGAGAGCAAATCTAATTTGGCCCTGAAAGCTTGGCCTGCCGCCCTGTGTTCTAGGGCCATGTGGAGTCTGAATAATGAACCCTTTCTGGGTTTTGTAAGGATTGGGGGCTGGAGAGGAGAGAGAAGGGAAAAGAGGGCCTTCTAGGGAGAAAATCACTTGGGATGCTGACCTCCATGGTGTTAGATGACAATGGGCAGTGGTGGGTGTCCAAAGGCAGGGAAGGACCCCAGCACACCCATGCCCAAGAAATACTAATCCCTCCAAGCCTAGCCAAGAAGTGATGCTCATTAGCATTCTGAACTGCACATTCATCCCAAAGACCTTGGCCCAGCTCTTTGGGGACAGACCAGTAAGGTCACTAGCCAGGGACTTGGAAGACCTGGAAGAGAGCCCAGTGCTTCAGGGGCACTGAGCAAGCTTAGGTTCTCGTGCACACATCTGCAAGCCCGGGGGTTGGGGTGCAGTTTATGTTTCTGAAGTGACTGGTGGTCCTGAGTTCCTTCCAGAATGCATCATGAACTAGGGAACTATTGCTGGGAAAACATACATAAAATGGAAAATCTGTTATACGCTGCTTCCGGGCACGCATGGAGCCGAGAAGGCTCCAGTCTTGATCCCTGTAGCTCCTAACTGTGGCCCCCAGACCCCAGCATGATCTGGCCTTCTTCCCGTTAATGTCACCTCCTTTGTCCCTCCTTCTCTATCCTCCTTGGGTTCCTTAAGTGCCCCCAAGCTTGTTCCTGCCTCAGGACCTTTGCAACTTGTAGCTTTGTCTGCCCTAGAGTAGTTTCCCTTCCATTCCCTTTGGGTTCCTCCACTTCCCTCCTCAGCAAAGTCCCCTAACCCCTTGGCAGTGGCACCTCTAGAGGGACCATGTGGCACCACTCTGGCCTCTCATTCTTTATTTTCTTCATCACTATTGTCACCAGTACATCCTCTCCATTTGTCACTGTCCCCTCCTGGAGTGTCAGCCCAGGAGGGTGTGGGTCCTCATGGGCTCATACAGCTCCTGGGACACGTTCGGTGTCTAATAGTGCGGTCATGTGTCCTCAGCATCAGGGCTGCAGTCTCAGAAATGCACCCTTACACAATTTTGCCATTGTGCAAACATCGAAGAGTGAACTTTCCAGCCCAGGATCGTGTCATCTCTGCTCCCTGAGGCCATATGCAGTTCCTGGGCTGAAATGTCACTAGTCACAGCATGAGTGCTCATTGAATAGATATTTGGGGATGGGTTACCCCAAATTCAGCAATTTCATGTGCCACTGTTGTGATTTTTAGCATGCCTACATATGCTGCTGAGTCTCTTATTTACTTATCTTTCTGGTTTCTTGCTTTTGACTTCAGTTGTTTCAAGAGGAAACTTTTTTCTCTGACCACTGATTTATGGTGAACAGAAAGTGTTGGGGCTCTCTGAGGGGGGATGGCTTCTAAGCCAATAGAGGAATAAAGCTAAGGAGTGGGCCCAAGGAAGCCACATGGGACATCATGTGTCCGATACAGGTGAGGCTTGAGGTCCCGGCTCCTTTCTGAGGGCAGCTGGACTTCCCGACTAAACTCCAGACTTTGGCTTCAGCTGAGGCAGGCCCCACCCCTGTCATCCCCACCCAAGAAGAGCAAGCCTCTTTAAGCCAGCATTCCCGGGGGCTACTCCCTCCAACAGAAAAGCCCAGGAGAGGCTAGATTCTGCACACCCAGTTTGTCCCTCCAAACCTACAAGTCATCTGTGTGAGCACTCAGAAAACTATAGCCCACAGACCATACATTTGGCCCGCCATCTGATTGTGTAAATAAAATTTTATTGGAACAGGCTATGCCCATTTGTTCACATCCTGTCCATGATTGTTATCTGCTTGGGGCAGAATTGTGATTGCCACAGAGCCTGTCTGGCCCTTCATAGGAAGGATCTGCTGACCCCGCCCCCCTGGTGTGCCCCTCACACCCTGGAGGAGGAAGAGTAGTGAGTGGGAAGGCAGGAGTCCAGCTCCCTGCAGATGAAGGCAGCAAGGTGGGAAGTAAGGTCATAGACATTTATTAGGCCTTTTTTCCTGAGCCAGGCATGATCGCTAGAGGCCTTTTCAGCTGTCACAGTTGGTTCTAAAGAACTAAGATGAGGTGCCAGGAGGCCAGGTGATGGAGGGAGTTTGTAAATACCCTTGTGTGTGTCTGCTGCAACACCGCTGACATTCGATCTGGGTCGCTCTTTGGAACCAGGGCTGCCCTGTGCAATGGAGGGTCAACAGCAGACCAGCCTCCCACAACCAGCTGCCAGCAGCACCCATGGTTTTGACAAAACCTAAAATGTCTCCCGCCACACATGGCCAGGTGTCTCCCGGGAGCAAAGTCAGCCCAGCCGAGAGCGGCCACCTCACAGATGTGGGTGCAGTGGGATGCTGTGGCCGTAACCAGGCTCCAGGGGAGAGAGAGGCCGGGCTCTCACTTCTTTGCTAGGGCTGTCACACTGCCTCCTGCTTCAGCAGATATCACCCAGTCACCTCTGACACACAACCAGGGACACTCAGCCACTTTTTAAAGAGGCTGCCCTGCCTAGGTACACTTTGCTCCCAATGCAGGAAGGCACTGTGCACCTGGCCTGCACAGCGCCCCCTGTAGGCAGGGTTCTCGCCATTTATCTTTTCTCTGCCCTCACAGGGGCAGGGCTGGAGACTCCTCACCCCAGGCTACCATGGGCTCCTCCTTCCTATCTTCTCCCCAGAGGGGCTTCCTCCACCCCCTCAGAAGCAGCTACCCCAGCCCTGCAAAGCAGGCCAGGCGCTGGGGGGAAGTACCCCTTTGGCCCTGTACCTTGGAAACTTGGGGAGCCAAATGCTTAAGGTCCAGAGGGGTTCTCCACCCCAGGCACCACCGGCCACCTGCCAGGCCTTCAGAAACTACTGCAGGACCTCCTTGTCATAGCCCTTTTCCTCTCTGTGTTCTAGAAGGTGGAGGGGACCCCACTGTCCCCTAGGCCCATTGGAGCCCAGCCCCAGCCCCTTCTCCCTTTACACACATTCACCCCCTACCCCTTTCTCTCCACATCTTGGGCTCTGCTCTGACTGTGTGCTAAGGTCCCAAGGCACAGGGCTGAGCATTGCGTTCCCATGGTCGCCTTCATCCCTGAAGCCACCCGAACACATATCTTGTGTTCCCACAGCAGTCCTGGAGGGCCTCACACCCCATGTTGTCATCAGAAAAGAGAGGGCCAGACTGGGACCTCTGTCTCTGGAGGAGCCATCACCAGTGCTCCCATTTCTGAAAGATGTCTTTATAAGTTATGATCACTATAAAAAGGTACATGCTCACCGGGTAAAAAATATAATGAAGCAGCAAAGGATCGCAAAGACGATCTTGTCTGAGCCACACGCCTGTAATCCCAGTACTCACGAGGCAGAGGCAGGAAGATTTCAAGTTTGAGCTGTCTCAAAAAGAACAAACAAAAAAAACAAGGTCTTATCTGTTTCCTCATTCCCTGCAGATGATTTTTAGGTATACCTTCTGCCTGTTGAAGTAGGGGATTTTTTTTTTTAAGTACATGTTGTTGATGCGAAGCTCACATACAGAGCAGGGCACTGCTCCCACATGTTTGGCTCAGTGACATTTCACCAACAGACCCACTGTGTTCAAGCAGGAAACAGAACAAGACCAGCCCCCAAGATGCCCCGGACTCCTCCCTCGCCCTCCTCCCTATATCTAGGAACAACCAGTGTCTTCATTTCCAGTACTAAAGACTCCTTTCGCCTGTTTTTGAATTTCATATAAATGGGATCATGGAACATGTGGGTATATCTGGTGTGTTTCTCTTGACACTATTAAGTTGTTGCGATGCATCCATGTCCTTTTTTTTTGTTTTTTGTTTTTTTGAGACAAGATCTCCATGGTAGCCCAGGCTGGCCTGGGACTGGGAAGTAGCCCAGGTGGGCCTGGGACTCAACGTGGATCCTCCTGCCTCAACCTGCCGAGTGCTGGGATGGCAAATGTACACCGCCACGCCGCTGCATCCATGTTCTTGAATGTAGTGCTCGGTCTTTCTCATGTCTGTGTAGCAGGTATAGACGCAGGAATTTCATTTACCCACCGTTTTGTTGGTGAGCATGTTCTTTCTTTCTGGCTATTTGTTGTTATGAATATGCTGCTGTGAGCATGTCCTAGGTGTGACTTTTGGCAAATGTATGTGTGCTTCTCTGTTGGGTAGATACCCAAGATTCAAATCACCGTGTCAGAAGTCACTTGTTAGCCAGGTACTGTACTGCACACCTGTAACCCCAGCAACTTGGAAGCAGGAGGATCACAAGATAAAGGCCAGAAACAGCCTATATAACTTAGCAAGACCCTGACTCAAAATAAAAAATATAAAAGGAGTGGGGGTTGGGCCACAGCTCAGGGGTAAAGCGCTTGTGTAACATGTGCAACGTGAGGCCCTGGGTTCAACCAAAAAAAAAATTACATATTCAAGTTTAGCAGTCAGTGCCAAAGAGCTTTCCACAGAGTTGGACCAGTTGGCACACCTGCCCCACTCCCAGCAATGTGTGAGAGTTCCAGTTGTGCCCATCACTGTCAAAACTTGTTATCACCAATTTTTTATTAACCATTCTGGTCACTGGTACATGGAACCTAAAGCGTCCATAAATGTGAACGAGGAAAAATTACACTCTTCTTTTTTATTAACCTACAAATGAAACTTAAGTTTTTCTTCCATAATAAACATAGGCCACGAACCAGAGTCCTTAACTTGGTCGATAGAAATCAGTGTTATTTTAATATCTCACTGCTGCTGTTGCAGATAACAAAAAAATCAAATATTTTCACTCATTGCTGCTTTGAAATTAGCATAAGCAGTGTCTTGCTTAGCACTGTTGTTAGGTGCACTCGAATTGGTGTCTGCCTCATAGCGATCCTATGTACAACAGATGAAACACTATTGTCGGTGCTTCTCTGCCGTTCATAGGGTTTTCAATGGCTGATTGTTTTTTGGGAGTGGGTTGCCGGGTCCTCCCAAAGTCTTGCTTGTGATATGTTAATTTTTAAAGCACACATTACTGTATTGCAAGGTTTTTGGCATTTCCATAACCATATTTCACAGAGTTTGCTTTTCGCTCTCCTGCGGGTTTTGTTTCATGCCTGTGAAAACATGTGTGAAGGGGTCTCAGCACCACTGTCTTGCCAGGGTTCTCCAGGGCAGACAGCTGTGTTGCTCCCGGGCCCCAGCCACTGGTGTTAGGAAACATGGCTGCGTGTTACTGAGACAGACTTGATTGAGCTGTCTGCTTTCTCACGTGGCCTCCTGCTGTTTGTCCCTCCAGCTTTCTTCGGGAAGTACCTCAATGAATACAACGGCTCCTACGTGCCGCCCGGCTGGAAGGAGTGGGTCGGGCTCCTTAAGAACTCCCGCTTTTATAACTACACGCTCTGCCGGAATGGGGTGAAGGAGAAGCACGGCTTCGACTACTCCAAGGTAAACTGCGCCATCCCGGGCCCAGCAGATGGAGCCCAGCTGGGGAGCTGAAGTCTCAGGGCTCTCATCACGGCTCTGACACGTTCTCAAATGTGGGACCTGGAGCCCTCCACTCGCATCTGCTGCTGCTCGCGCCTTCATCTCTCAGAGTTTGGATTTTAACGTCTACAAAAGCAGCCTATCCTTACGGAAAGTGCATCGAGAGGGAGCCGGGTCAGGGGATTTTCACACACTGCCAGCCTCCGGGTAGACCTCTGGGCAGCATGGCACCCCATCCCAGAGCTCCCCTTTCTTGCTGCCTCACACTAAGCGCCCCTCTCACAAGGGACCCGCCATTCTGGCATCACACGTTGTGGGCTGATTCTGCAGAGGGCCCCTTTTGCTAAGCATCACATTGGGGTCCGTGCCTGTGGCTTGCTCTTGTCTAACGTCCCCTGGGTGCCACTGCCCCAGTGATTTGTTCACACCAGTGACTGGGCACTTGAGTGCTTCCAGTTTGGGGCTGTCGCCCATAGACCTGCCCATAGATGGTCTAGAAAGCATCTTCTGGTGACCACAGGCACCATTTCTTTCTGCTGTTCTGTTCGTGGCGCAGGACTGCTGGGCGTGGCGAGCAGGTGTGGCTAGAGCTGCTTGCCTCTGTCCACCAAAGCACTTTCCCTCTGCTCTAGTGTGTCTGTTCCCAGTTTCAGTTCAGCTGACAGAAGGTAATGTTCACAGGTCCACAGGGGACGCTCGGCAAGGCTTCTCACACATGTGTATCTGTGTCATACCCCTCAGATCGAGACTTAGAGTATTGCCAGCCCCACAAGGCTCTGGGGACCCCTCGCCAGTCCTGCCTCCACCCAACACTTACCTCTCCGGCCTCATCCCCTGGGAGGATTCTGCCCATCCTAGAACCTCCCATGGAAAGACCCGTACAGGCGTGGCACTCTGTCCCACTGGGCTTTCTCACTCTGCTCAATGGCTGTGAGACGCATCACTCTGCCGCACACCATGCAGTTGACAGTCCTTACTTCCACCAAGTGTTTACCCATCTGACAGCCCATGGACATTTTAGTTGTCTCCAGTTGGAATCTGTTATGAATTAAGCTCCTAGGAAAGTCCTTGTCCTTGGCTTTTGGTGAGCATTTGCACCCATTTCTTTCCGTGACCTACTCAAAGTTGTTGTTGTTGTTGTTGTTGTTAGGTACCGTCGAGTCGGTGTCTGACTCATAGCGACCCTGTGTACAACAGGCAAAACACTATTGTCAGTGCTTCTCTGCTATTCGTAGAGTTTTCAATGGCGGATTGTTTTTTGGGAGTGGGTTACCAGCTCCTTCTCCCAGGCCTACAGCACCTGCTGTTCCCAGGCGGTCTCCCATCCAAGTACTAACCAGGCCTGACCCCACTTAGCTTCCAAGATCTGACAGGATCAGACAGTGGTACGGCTGTAGGCCACCCAAAGTAGGTAGACATAATGTATGTGAAGTGGCTGTGCCCGTTTTTACTCCTAGTGGGAGGAGTTACAGGGGTTCTAGTTGCTCTTTGTCCCTCATCAGCACTTACTTTTGTTGTATTTTTGTTTTTGTTTTCTTTTCAGTATTAGCAGGTCGAACCCAGGGCCCCTCGCATGCTAGGCAAGCACTCTACCATTGGACCACACCGCACCCTCAGCCCCCTTTTTACTTCCATTTTGAGATAGGATCTCTAACTTGCACAGGCTGCCTCTGGCCTCAAACTTTCACTCCTCCTGCCTCAGCCTCCCAAATCACTGGATGACAGGCTTGGGGCCCTCTTGGGGTGGAGGGATATATGGTGTCTGCCACTTAGCCTGTTTCCTGACACCCCCTACCCCATGCCTGGGGAAGAGCCCCTGTGACAGGGAGTGAGGATTCCTGGGCTCCCAGTTACCAGGGCCCTGGGAACAGACTCAGGGTGACCAGAGCACTGGGGGACTTCGGAATCAGAGCTGGTTCAGGTCCAGAGTTCAGCTCTTGAGGGTAGCAGCGGGCAGAGGCAGGGTTGCGCAGTGAACTTGAAATTTCTGGCTGATGCCAAGCTAGAGAGCCGAAGGCTCTGTTTCTGTGTTGAGTGGCTTCATCTGCTTTGTGTGACCATCACAGAATACCTGAGACTGGGTACTTGATAGGGAAAAGATGATGCTGGTGGCTGAACAGTCTGCATAGCACGGCACCAGCATCTGGCGAGGGCCCCCTGGCAGATGTGATGTGGAGGAAAAGCAGGCACTTGGGCAAGAATCAGGTGTGCAGAAAAGCAAGCCGGGAAAGCCCGCCTCACTTTATTAAAACCTGCTCTTGAAGGGGCGAAGCCAGTCCTGGGAGACCCAACCAACACCCTGGAAGGCAACATTAATCCCTTCCTAGGTGGTTCCCTGACCTCCCCACCTCTTACAGGCCCTACCCTCAATACCGTGACACTGGGAACCAGGCTTCCCACGCTTGTACCCTTGGCACCAAACCACATCCCAGCCCCAGTGCTTAGGCAGTGAGACGCCTCTGCTGAGATGGAGGGGCATTGCTGGCCAGGGCCTTGTCAGGAGGCCCAGGGTGGGAGGTGGCCATGGCCATCCCAGCTCCCCTCAAAAGGCCATCTAAGGACACTGTCCTGAGTCTCGGATCCCAAAGGTGCACATATGCTACAGAAGGGGTCCTGACATCAGGTGGAAAGAGAAGCAGCACTAATAAGAAAAGGAAGTTAGAGACCAAGTGCTCATGGCCACCGGTGATGGGAGAAGACAAGGCAGTCATTAGTGGGCAGGGCCATGGCACAGAGGTAGAGAGCCAAGACATCTAAAGGAACTTCAAGGAAGCCCGGCATAGTGGTGCACACCTGTGATCCCAGCAACTCGGGGGGCAGAGGCAGAAGGATCGCAGTTTGAGGCCAGAGGCAGCCTCTGTAACTTAACATGACCTTGTCTCAAGATAAAAAAATAAAAAATGGAGCCGGGTGCAGTGGCACACGCCTGTAATCCCAGCAGCTTGGGAGGTGGAGGCAGGAGGATTGAAAGTTCGAGACCAGAGGCAGTCTGTGTAATTTAGTGAGACCCTATCACAAAAAGTAAAAAATAAATAAATAAAAAAAAGGGCTGGGGATGCAGCTCAGTGGTCCAGCACTTGCAGAGCATGCCAGGGCAAGGCCCTGGGTTCAACCCCCAGGTACTGAAAAAAAAAAGAGGGGGGAGGGGATGGAGGGAGGGGAGAGAAAGAAAGTGCAGGGAGGAAAGAAGGAAGGAAAAAGAAAAGGAAAGGAAAAAAAAAAGAAAAGAAAAGAAAGAAGAGAAAAGCTAACTAATTTCAAGGGAATGGGTAGAAGAGGGCCTGGCCTATGGGAGGTCAGGAGACCAGAGCAGTGCCTCACTAGTCTGAGCAACTGGGCAGACTCTGTGAGCCTAAATACTGCCCTTGACCCCTCCTGTCCCCTTCCTTTTGTCTGGAGAAGCCTTGTGCACACGGCCTGGCTGGGTGTTTGATTGCAGCTCTATGTGTTATTAAAAGAAATCAGTGAAGTCCACCGATGCAGAAAATGACTAAATGACACCAAGCACCGTCCCTCCCCTGAGGGCCCTAGACAGAAGCCCAGGGGGATGTGAAGGAGAAGCCATCAGCAGAGCTCAGGACACAGGGCATAGGACAGAGTAGGAAAAGCAAGCCACAGAGCTCCTGCAGGTCCTTAACCAAATCTCACCTCACCTCACTGAGGCCTTCTGGAACCATCTCCTTCCCCTGCCCATCATCATCGAGCCCATCACACCTGTGCAACAGTTAGCGGCAGCAAGGGGCGCACAGCCCAGCACTGCTGCCTGTAGCCTGTGGAGGCCCCACTCAGAACCTCTGCTCAGCTGGGGCCGGAGCCTTGGCTCCTCTGCAGAAAACTTCAGGACCAGTCAGAGTGAAGCAAGGTTTATGAGTCTATTAATTATGGACAAGAGACAGTACACACTTTAGATTAAACATGGGCATTCAGTGGGGGAAAAAAAGATGGTTAAGAAAAGAATCATGGTACATGTCCTGGGACACATCTGCTCAAGAGAGACAAGGGCACTTGAGTAGCTTAACAATAGCTGTATGAGTGACTTTGTGAGGTTTGAAGTTGCTCGAAGGATGCCATTTACAACCCGGCTCAAAGTTCAAGCAAAACAATGAGCTGGTATACTTATTCTTTCTTTCTTAAAGAATTTCTCTTTTTGTCTATGAAGTTGTGAGGTGGCTTTGCAAGGTATAGTTTTTAGGTTTAGAGATAAAGAAACAGGTTAGATCAAACAGAAGTCCCATTGTTTAGAGGATTTAAGAGATTAGGTGGAAGTGCTTTGGTATGCCTTGTCTCTAAGGAACTTCTCTTTAGTGAACTGAGACTCTAGGGTGGTCCAGAGGCGCCCTGCCTAGGTTCACAGGTAAGAAAAGGGTCACAAAGAGAGTCAGCTAGGCCTGTGCTGATTGCAGACACTGCCCATAATCTTGTTTGTGAGATCCTCAGAGAAGCACAGGGTTACAGAGGGGAAAGAAAAGTTCAGCTCGAAGGTCACATACATTTGGGCCCTAAGCATGGCTTACTTTAACATTTTCATTTTAAATATTCTCAAAGCAATGTCTCTGCCTAGGCAATCTGGACAGCAGTTTTCTTGGTTATTGTGTCAAAATTCTTAACTCATTGAGAGCTCTGTCCTCCTCATGTCCCTTTGACTCCCCCCGTCTTTCCGTCCGGCCTCATAGTCACAGGGTCCTAGTCTGCTGCCTCTGTCTCCTCCTCTGAATGGGAGCCCCGTGAGACCAACTGTTCCTTTGTTTTGTTCACTGCCGTCTTTGTCGGATGCATGGGCGCATATGCACACGGTGACATCATTAGTGTAAAAAGCTGCGCAAAGCCACGCCATGGCATAGGTCATAAACCTCGGGAAAGCTTCCTCTCCGAGAGGGACAAACAGGGGCAGGGTTGGGGGTGAGGGAGAGGGAGCCATAACCAAAAGGAGCCCCCGTGTTGTGTGCCAGGTGTCATTGCAGATGTCCCAGGGAGCAGCCAGAGATCAAGGAGGACTTAGCAAGGGGAGGGGCCCTTGAGGAAGATCGGTGCCCGTTCACTTCCCCAGCGCCGCTGTGGCAGGCAGCAGGAATGATTTGTACTTGCAAGGGAGATGCCCGCCTGCACAGCCTGCAGGATTTACCATATGGCTCTTTACAGGTGACCTGCTTTAAACCACCGTGTACGCTGCCTCTAAGTCACTCTTCACAGGGCAGGGGGAGAGGGACCAGGCAAAAATAATACAAAGGCCACGCTCCAGCTATGGATGCCTTGCTTATTAATTTTGTAGCCTCAGTTTCCCCACCTATAAAATGGGCAGTGTACACTTCTCAAAGTCATGTGCTAGTCAGTTGAGTTCCTGTGTAACAATGAGAGGCCATGCCCTGGGTGCCGGGCTCTACTCTTTGGGCAAGTTCTTATCACACTCACTGCGCACCTCCCACCCCAGGAAAGGACTGGTAATCAGACCCACTTTTAGGTGCACAAAGTCTGAGTGTCTAAAAGTGATTACCCAGCAGCACACAGCCAGCAGGTGACAAAGCTGGGGCTCCAACCCCATTTTGCGGGACTCCAGAGCCCCGTTCATAAAGTATTACTGCTCCTTAAGGAATGTGGATCTTAGCCAGCCACCCGCCATAGCAGCTCCAGGGGAGGGATCAGCATTGAGATTAGGGGTGAAAATGAAAAAAGTCTGCCCAGAAAAGCCCTGGTCCCAGCAAAGGAGAGCTTTGTTCATTGGTGACTGGCCAACTGAGGAAAACGGGAGGTGGCAGCGCCTTCCCACTTGTCCCTAGAGTCACCTCCCCCAGCCGTCGGCCAGAGGGATCTTAAGGGAAGGAAAACCTCCCGTTCTGCACACCAGTGGGCACCAAGGGCCCGGGGACCCACTGCCGTCCCCCGCTGTGCGCAGGGAACCTGGCACCAGAGAACAGGCACCTGTTATTCCTACGAAGCCAGCACACCTGCGGCCATCCCCGCCGAAACTCAGTGGCCAGGGCTGGGAAGGCCGTCGCTCCGCCCACGGGGCCGGGCCTGGAGCTCCACCCAGGCCACTGGAGCTCCGCCCAGGCCACTGCCAGCACTTTGCCGGGGAGCCTTGGGCTGCTCGCAGGTGCGCCCAGCCTCCTGCTGGAAGAGAAAGCCCGGTGCCCGGGAGTGTGGGAGGCACAGGCTCTGCCCAGAGCCCGAGTCAGCGCTGTGTCAGCAGCACTGTGTTAGGTGGGGGGAGGTGGGCAGCCAGTGGAAGGCCAAGGCGATATGGGACGGCTTGCGGGAGGGACCCATCTCCCCCTGTGGCTTCCAAACCCCGCGTCTCCACCCTCCCACCGGCAGGCCAGGAGTACCAGGGCACAGCCTGGTCCTGAGCCCAGTGTCTTGCCCCAGGAGCAGGTGGTGACCCCCAAAGGACAATGACCTCCCATCCCCTGGGCTTCCCATCTGTGTCACCTGCCTGGCCCCAACTCCAAACCTCCAAGTCCTTCCTGCTGGTCCAGCCAGACACCCCTAACTCAGCTCGCCCAGACCTGAACTCATAATCCCCTACCTCGGCCTGTGCTCCTCCTCCTGGATCCCCCTCTGCACTAGAGGCTGGAGCTGCTGCCCCCCACACCCCCCCATTCTGTCAATGGCCAGGGCCCAGCTCTGTCCCAAGCTGCCTCCCACACATGCTGCACTCTGCCCCCACCCCAGTCCAGACCCCTGTCCTTCATTCTGTCTTTGGAACTTGGGTCCATTATGGTGGCCAGAGGAATGGCAGATTCTCATTGGTCAGCTGAGTCCAGCTAGTGTCCTCACCCAATCCACATGGGTGGATGGCAGAAGAGAGCTGTGTCAGGTGTCACTGCTGATGTCCCAGGGGGCAGATGGAAATCAAGAAAGTCTCGGCATAGGGTGGCCTTTGAGGAGGACCGATAAGGGTGAGTAGCTCCTACACACAGAAAACCTGCCAAGCCTCCAGGCTAGTCATAGTTACTAGCTTAATGGGAGGGGGGGTTGTTTTGTTTTGTTTTGTTTGTTTGTTTGTTTGTAGTACTGGGGATTGAACCTAGTTGGGTTGCATGCTCTGCAAGTGCTGTACCACTGAGCTGTACCCTCAGCCCATTTTTTTTACTTTTTGAGACAGAGTCTCACTAAATTGCGCAGACTGCCTCTGGTCTCAAACTTACGATCCTCCTGCCTCTGCCTCTCAAGTCACTGGGATTACAGGCATGTGCCACCACACCCGGCTTTACTAGCTTTATCTTACCGAGAGCCAGCTAGGTGCTTAACCCTCAGGCTGACCCTGACAGGCAGGTGCAATAATCCCACACGTTCTTCTGAGCATAAGACACAAAATGCCACAGAGCCCGTAGAAGCCCATGTTTCCTTCCCGGACCTCTCTCTCTCTCATCTCTGTCCTGCCTCCTCTCTGCCCTGCCTCCTCTGCTGTCCTCCAGGAAATTGGTGTGTCTCTCTCCCACTCATGCTTTATTATTCCATCCCATAGACAGCTCTCAAACATTGTGCAATACTGTGTGTGTTCTTAGGCTTTTATATGAATGGATTCGGATCATATGCATCCTTCCACACCCTAATCTTCTCTCTCCATATAGCATTGTAAGCTGTATCCATGCTGTAAGATTTGGACGTGCTTGATCCATGTTGATCCACATAGCTCTAGGTTATTCTTTATATGCTAAAGAATCCCATTGTACCAGCTGGGCATGGTGGTGCACACTTGTAATCCCAGCACTCAGGAAGCTGAGGCAGAAGGATCACGAGTTCAAGGCCAGTGTGGGCTACTTGGTGAGTTCCAGGCCAGCCTGGGCTGTATCATGAGACCTGATCTCAAACAACCACAAAAAAAAAAAAAACTTTCTTTACTCCTTCAAATCATTCCGTAAAAAACATTCAAGGAAAAGCATCTAAAGTAGCAAATGACTTTCTGCCCTTCTGTCCCCTTTTCCTAGTCCTCTACTAGCACTTTGATATCTATTGATATCTATCCTTCTAGATTTTTCCTTGATGTTCAGAAATACAAGGGTACAGATTTGGCTTCTCTCCATCCTATTTCCTACCTTCCCCCACAAAAAAACAAAAATAGTATATTCCTGGTTTTGACTCTGTCACTTGCTGTTTCCCCCACAATGTGTCTTGGACCCTTTCTACATCAGTAACCACAGATCTGCCTCGTGAGTGTTCACACAGCACTGTGAAGTAGGGTAGCAACGTCAGTCAGTCAGTCATCATCCTGCTGCTGGTCACTGCAGGGTGCTTTTGCCTCATAAGCCAGATTGCAGTGACCGTCCTCATGCTTATAGACAGAGTGGATGGGTGTGCCTTCAGGGGCATGTTCCAGGTGTGTGACTACATCACAGTCGGTACCTGTAAGGACACTACAGCCCTTTCTTGTTTTCTTTTTCCTTTTTTATTTCTTCTCCCCCCTCTTTCTCTCCCTCTCTCTTCCTCCCTCTCTTCCTCTCTCTTCTTCTCTCTCTCTCCCTCTCTCCTTTTCTCCTTCTCTCTCTCTCTCCCTCTCTCGTCTATTTGAAAGTGATACTTTGAAGCAGAGCTGCTTTCTAGGAAGCAGAGTAAATTTCATGATGTCAGTGCCATCAAGAGGAATTAGCAGGCAATGATTTAGCAAGTTTAAGAAGAGTTTAGGCAAAGCTCAACTTCTTAGCTGAGCTTTTAAGGTCCCCAGTTTCTGGCCATTTTCTTTTTCTCCGGTTCTTCTTTCCTCCCGCCCAGTGTGTAGGCTGGCTGCTCAGTTTTCTGGAGACAGCACTGCATGCCTGGTGCTGCTCCTTGCATCATCTCTGCATTTCACCTGCTGGTGTTTTATACTCTTTCCAAGGAACCAGTTGCTACCCCGCCCTCTCCTGTGTGCCTCAAACACATGGCAAGCCCACTCCTGCTTCTGAGCCCTTCCAGGTGCTGTTTCCTCTGCCTGTATCTCTTCCCAGCTGCAGGTTAGAGTCCGCTAGGGACCTTTGAGAAAGTCTGATGCCTGGGCTGAACCACAGGCCGGTGGCATCAGAATCTCAGGGGAGGGCTTGGGCATCAGTAAAGCCCCAGGGGCTTCCAGCCAGCAGCCACGGCTGAGAGCCAGTGATACAGATTTGCCCATGCCCGGCTCCTTCTTGTCACTTGGGTCTCAATTCAAATGCTACTTCGTCAGAGATGCCCTCCCCACCGGAACTATCCCAGCTAATTTATGTCCCCATCCCCAGCTCCCAGTTACTCTTGGTACTGCTCTTGGTTTCCTTCACCTGTCACAAGAACATCCTGGGTCTTTATTTCCACATTTGGGTGCTCCTGCCCCCAGTGTCCTGGGGTGCAGGGATATATCCACCCCACAATACAGGATCACCAGAGCTTTGAAAAGACCTCCCACTTAGGAACCAAGACCCAGGAGTCCTGGCTCCTACATTGACCAGCTGTGTGACACCCGATAGTTCACTAACTTCTCTGTGCCTTACTTCCCTGTTCTGTCATTTACTTTCTTTGATTGTGTAAGAATTAAATAAATGAATACAATTAAGCCCGGAATAGTTCGTGGCACATCAGAAGCACTCCATGGCGTTAGGTATTATTCTTTTTGGTCTGTTGTGACTGACAAGCTGCGGTCCCTCCTCTGCCTCTGCTTTACTTTGCTCCACAGAGCTTAGCACTGTTCTGTATGTTGTGCTTGCTTATCTGTTGCCTGTCTACCCCTAGGCTCCCAGGGGCAGGGATCGTCTGTTTTGTTCACTGCTTTGTCCCCAATGCCAAGCATAGGGCCTGGCACACAGCAAGCACTCAGCACAAACACAGGGCTCCTCACTGATCCACCTTTCTTGCCCCCAGGATTACCTCACTGACCTCATCACCAATGACAGCGTGAGTTTCTTCCGCACATCCAAGAAGATGTACCCGCACCGGCCGGTCCTGATGGTCATCAGCCACGCAGCCCCCCACGGCCCCGAGGACTCGGCTCCCCAGTACTCACGCCTCTTCCCCAATGCGTCCCAGCACATGTAAGCCTCAGCCCTGCCTGGCAGAACCCCTGGTGGCATGGAGGCGGGAGGGCCAGGGCTTAGGGACAGTCGTGTGACAGCGTGCCATAGCTCTGCCTTCTTTCTACTCCTCCTGGTGGACAGAGACAAGAGCATGTTGCTCATCCATGGCGACACCAGGGCACAAATGCAGCCAGCCTGGCGGGAGACCCTTCTCAACCTGGGGTCTGCGTCCTCCCTCCATGAGCCCCGTGGGTGGAACACTAGGTTTCCTCTGAGATCCTCTTTTACTTCCTGCATCCTTCTTAGACCATTCTTCTGAGAAGGGTCCATAGCCCCACCAGCTCCCACCTGACGGTCTCTGTGCTAAGCCTTGCCACGTGGCCTCGAGTCCCTCACAGCAACCTTTGGGCTTTCGGTTCTCTGTTGCCACATAGCAAATTACTCAGAAGCAATAGCAAGCACCTGTCACCTCGAGGTGTTTGTGTCAGGAACCTGGGAGTCGCAGGTTTGAGGTTCTGACCCGGGATCTCTGAGGCTGTGATTCAAGGTGGCAGCTGGGGCTCATCCCCCTGGCTGTGGGCCTCTCTGCTGACTGTGTGGTTGTCCATAGTCTGGTAGCCAGCTCCCTCCTGAGAAGACGGTCAGAGAGGGAAAGGGAGGCCAAGAGGGAAGCCGCTGTCTTTTGTAATCTGCCCTCAGAGGGGACAGGCCATCACTCTGCCATGTTCTGTTGGTCACACAGAGCAGTCTACACAGAGGTGTGGAGACCAGGAAGTGGGGGGGAGTCAGGGCCATCTGAGGCTGCCTTGGTGTTCCCACTTTATAGATGAGGAAACTGAGGCACAGAGAGGTACTTGAGGTCACCCAGCTGCTAAACGGCAGAGCCAGGACTCAAATCCAGCCCCCACTCTTGCTTCCCATCTCTGCCCATCCCTCCAGACCTCCCACGTCCAGCTGGCTAGCACACCTTTCTGGAAAGCTCTCTGGCTTTTCTCTGCCTCACACCACCTCCAGCTCCGCAGTCCTTACTGTGACATTCGGGGGTGACAAGGACAGGGCAGGTTGGAGTCGGCCTGCATACTCAGGGTGTTTAATTTTCATTACAGTCAGAGTAGGTTGCCCTCCTGGGCTCCCTGATGTAATTACTTCCTGACAGCGCTGGAACCACTCCGAGAGGAGAAGGTGGTGGGTTAACCTTCTGGTCTCTGGTCTTCCGGAGGAGGTCAGAGAAAATGATGAAGGGCCTTCCAGGGCACGGTCGCCCTCAGCCCCCAGCCAGTAGCATCACCTCTGCGCATCTATCTTAACTGCTGGGCTCTTGGGGCCAGCCTCCCTGCCCCACCGCCTAACCTGCTCTCAGCCAACTGTGTCCCATCCAGGGAGGAGCATAGGTAGGGGCGCCCCCAGTGCTGTGGCATCTCCGCTGAGGAGGGGCCAGCTGCACCCCGAGCTGCCCAGCATTGCACAATGAAGTCGAATGACAGTGACATTGCCAGCTCATTACTGTCCCTTTGAGATGAAAATGCCAGACATTGAAAATGAGCAGCACCCACTGTTGCTGGCCCAGAGATCCCCTTCCCCTCATTAAGGCAGAGTTGGGAAGGCGGAAGGCACTGTCATCTCTGGGGTGTGATCATTTCCCAAAGTGAAGAGAGAGCAAGTTCCGCTGCTGGGATGCGTAGCGCCAGCTGCTGAGGGGTGTTCGGTGGGAGCAGAGCCACGCTGGGTCCTTCTCTCACCCCCAGCGAGTCCCCTTGTCCCTGCTCCTCGGGCTGGGCCTCATCGACCCTGACAAGGGACACTGGGCTTGTGCCATCCCTGTGTGCTGTGCTCTACCCCCCACAGCCCAACCTTCCTGACCCAGTGCCACATGCAGGCCACCATGTCCTCACAGACATGGAGACACAGACATTCTCAGACCCTCAACCACAGACACACGGACATACACAGCACACGTGGGCTCCCTACACACCCAGGTATACACGGACACACAAAGCCACATACATGTAAACACCAACACAGCACACACCAAAAGCACAGGCCTGCAGACGCGCAAATAGATGTACGTCTGTAGATATGCAGATGGCAGACATGGACACCTGGACACCCAGGCCTGTGTACCCAGACATGTACGTGAAGACACTTGCTCACGCGCCCCATCGGCCCTCGGAGCCTCCTTCTGCAGCCTGGCCTCTGGGTGTGGGTGCCGCGCCTCCCTCTTCTGCCGCATAGGGTCGCCCAGGCTTGGTGACAGCCTAGGGTAGCAGGTGTCACGCTGCTGCCGACAGCTCACAGATGCACAGCATGAGGGCTCATGCTGACTGCCACCGTGAGGATACAGTCACCCTTCCACGTCCCCTGGCAGAAGGAAGGGGACATCCTCTCCAGGGCCCTCTAGGGAACCCCCAGGCATCCCTTGGAGGCCGGAGGGGTGAAGGTATCCTGTCTTTGTTCAGTAGCCCAAAGGGGCCCAGGGAAGGCACTGACACCCCCTGGAGACACCCAGCCAGCTGGTGAGGCCCCACCCCTGGCTCAGCAGCTTCTGGCCCCCAAATCCTCCCACAGCTGACTGCAGAAGCTGCTCCACCTGCTCCCCACCACCAGGTGGCGTTGCTCTTGGCAGACTGTAGTGGGGTGGGGACGGTTGCTCACCAGTGTCCCTACTGAGGGACTTCCACACCCTTCCAGCTGCTGGCTGGAGGCGCAGGGGAGGAGGCTCCTTCCCTGCATGTGGTACACACTGGCCACCCTCCAGGCCACAGTGGCTTGTCAGGTTCAGAGAAGGCACGTGCCGGCAGGATTTAGCACAGAAGGATGCAGATCCGATGTGAGAGTTTAAGGAGCCAGAGGCAGTGACTTCCTCCTGCTTCAGAAAGCATTGGTCTCCCTCCCTATCACCATAACAGTCTGGCTAGGGGGACGCGTCCTCTCTACCCTGAGGCCCTTTCCATATTGAAGTGGTACTCAGACCCGAAGGGGCCGCACGGGGTGTGGGAGCTGCTCAGGACAGGTGAACTGCCCTCTGCCCTCAGAGCCTTTGTCTTCAAGCAGTGGACACTCATCCTTTTTGCTCAGCCCTGACTGGGATGGGTTAGGATGTGAGGGGACCAGGCCCCCTTGGGTCACCAGGGCCAGGGGAAGGGGTTGGTTTATTTTCTTTTGGTTTTGGTTTTTTTTTTTTTTTTTGAGACCAAGTCTCACTATGGAACCCAGGCTGGCCTCGAATTCTTGATCCTCCTGCATCTGCCTGCTGAGCGCTGGTGTTACCAGCACGCGCCACCACACCTGGCCTGATGTGGAGTTTTAAATAGAGCTTCTGAGCAGTGCCATTGTTCCCAGGAGACCCTGCATGTTGGTGGGGTTTTCAGTAGCTCAGCTCCTGGGGCCTGGGGTGAGTTGAGGTGTCAGTGGTGTCCTCACTCGGAGATGGAGTAATAGGATAGTGGAATCCGCTGGAAAGTTCAGGGTCAGGAGTGTTCCCTCCGCTGGCAGGAGTGCCTTGGCCCAAGGGGTGCCTGAGCACCATGGTTGAGGGACTCCAGACAGGCCCGGGCATCAGGGAGTCATTTTGGTAATAAGGTGGCACTGGTCACCATCTCAGCTCTAGAGTCGGAGCCCCACATCTGCCTTCAGCAAGTTTGTTCCCCTCTTGGCTTTGGTTCCCTCATTTCTTACGCAAGGACAAGGAAAACAGCACCTGCTCCCAGGCCTCTTGTATTAAATGAGATGATACAAAGAGAGCCCTTTGGACCACACCCAGCACGTGGGCCCCACCCATAAAGGGCCCCAGGTATCTGTCCATTCATCGTTAGTAGCCACAGCCGGCCACACAGCACTGGCTCCACACAGCACTCGCTCTGTCCCACACTTCCCTGACCCTTTGTCTCCTCCATAGTATATGGGAGATGAGACTACCGTTGGAAGAATAATCGCCATAGTTAAAGGATGTAGTACACCCTAGACGGGGGCACTCCAGGGCCATCCTCACAGTGTGGGCCGTGAATGTATAACTATAATGAACATGATTTTTAGATCCATTTCCCTGTATTTTTTTTTGGGGGGGGTTCTGTTGTTGTTGTTTGGTTGTCTTGTTGTTGTTGTTGTTGTTGTACTGGGGTTTGAAGCCTGTGCCTTGTACTTGCATGCTTTGCAAGTGCTGTACCACTGAGCTGCAACCTTACCTTTTTTTTTTTTTTAACTTTCTGAGACACGGTCTCCATAAATTATGCAGACTGCCTCTGGTCTCAAACTTGCGATCCTCCTGCCTCTGCCTCCCGAGTCGCTGGGATCACAGACCTGTGCCACCAGCCTCCTTTCCCTGTTTTCTAAACCAAATCTGATGGAAAGAGCTAGTCTGTAGACCCCCTTAACCACAGTCATGGCCACTCACCATCTCCCGGGGCTAAAAATGAACAGTGCACAGCACACACAAAAGTGCTGTTTGGGGCTGGGGCCGCTTCACCGTTTTGGAGTGTTTGTGTGTGTATGTGTGTGTGTGTTTTCTGTACTGCAGATTTGAACACAGGGCCTCATGCATGCTTTGCAAGCATTCTACCACTAAACTGCTCCCCTAACCCATTTTTTTACTTTTTTATCTTCAGACAAGGTCTCACTAGGTTACACAGGCTGCCTGTGGCCTCAAACTTGCAATCCTCCTGTCTTAGTCTCCCAAGTTGCTGGGATTACAGGCGTGTGCCACCAGTCCCAGCGCACTTTGCTTCTGTGGAAAGGTAGATGAGCAAACTCCAGAAAGTATCAAAGAGAGACTAGCACCAGGCAGAGACTTTGGCCTGAGAGAGCTGAAAAGGGGCTGGCTTTCACACTTCAGAGCTCAGGGTCACTTAATGTCCCGGCTCCTGGAGGCATCTCAGTGCACCTCACATGTGCAGGAGCCCCAAATGGTGCAGAACAGAGTAAAACCCCTCAGGCACCCCAAGTGCAGCAAGCTGCCCGCTGTACAGGGTGGCTGCTGCACTGAGGTGCTTCTAGGGGGCCAGGCCCAGCACCCACAAACCTGACAGCTGTGTGTTTGCCCCTAGCACGCCGAGCTACAACTATGCGCCCAACCCCGACAAGCACTGGATCATGCGCTACACGGGGCCCATGAAGCCCATCCACATGGAGTTCACCAACATGCTGCAGAGGAAGCGCCTGCAGACCCTCATGTCAGTGGATGACTCCATGGAGACGGTAGGCACCCCACCCCCAGCGCACTTGCTCCCAGGCTGGGGCCACCTCCCAGTCCACCTGCTGCTGGGCAGGAACTCCTGCCACACCAGGTTTTCCTCCCTCCAGGGTTTTCCTGAAGGTTGTCAGCTGGGGGGACTAGAATCAGAAGGTGGGTAGCCAAGGCACTGCCTAGACCTGGGAAAGGGCTTGGAGAAGCCAGGGCAGATGAGCCTCAACGCCTATGAGACTCCTGTGCTAGATCGGGCTGTCCAGACAGTAGCCACATGTGGCTGGTTACTTTTTTCATTTTCTTTTTCCTGTATTGTTTCCTCTTTTTTGCCATTTACAAGTTTAACAGCTTTACTGAACAATAATTCACATGCCACACCAGTCACCCAGCTAAAGTGTACAATTCAGTGGTTTTAATATATTCACAGAGCTGTACATCCATCATTAGTTTTAGAACATTTTCATCACTCTTCAAAATCCCCCACTCTCCCTCAGCCATCATCTCCCCATATCTTCCTCACCTCCCAGCAACTTTGATACTGTTTCTGTCTTTAGGTTTGGTATTCGGGGGACTTCACATAAGTAGAGTCACATAATGTGTGGGCTTTTGTGACTGGCTTTTTTCACTGAGCACAGTGGTTGCAAGGTTCATCCAATACATAATGTGTCACAATTCATGCCTTTTTCATAGCTGAATCATATTCCATTGTGTGGGTATACATCATACTTTTAATTTACCCATGGCTATTTAAATTTAAAATAATTAAAACACAGTGACATTTAGCCAGGTGCAGTAGCTCAGGCCTGCAATCCCAGCAGCTTGGGAGGAGGAGGCAGAGGCAGGAGGATCGGGAATTCGAGGCCAGAGGCAGCCTGCGTAACTTAGCAAGATCCTGACTCAAAACATAAAAATTGGGCGGGAGTGCAGCCCAGTGATAGAGCACTTGCAAAGTATGTGCAAGGTCCTAGGTTCAACATCCAAGTTCTACAAAAATTAAAAAATTAAAAATTAAAAAACAGTAATATTTGGATTCAGTTCCTCCATCACACTAGTCACAGTTCACGTTCTCAGCCGCCATGGGCTCAAGGCTGCTGCACAGGACAGCACAGTCTTTAACATGGCCTCGTTTACAGAAAGTTCTGCGGAACAGCACTGTTCTTGGTCACACACTGGCTACAGCCAGCTTCTTTCATTCATTCAGGGGCATTTCTTGAGGGTCAGTGTACATGGAACATGGCAGGCAGGCACAGAAATGACAGAACCCTGTCCTGGTGGAGCTTCCATTACAATTCAAAGAGAGCCTACAAACAAGTAAAGAGACGAGATGAAAATCTGTGGGGGGGGGGGGCGCTGCAGTTATAATGGGACAGTCCTTCAGCTTTGCTGGGGGGACAACTGAAGCAGGGGCTCTAGCACCTTGCCAGGCCTGGGTCAGCGGCCGGCAGCGGGGTCCGAGGTCCCTGCCACACCTCACCTTCTGGGCTGTGTTGCAGATTTATGACATGCTGGTGGAGACGGGCGAGCTGGACAACACCTACATCGTGTACACCGCAGACCACGGCTACCACATCGGCCAGTTTGGCCTGGTGAAAGGGAAGTCCATGCCATACGAGTTCGACATCAGGGTCCCATTCTACGTGCGGGGTCCCAACGTGGAGGCCGGCTCTCTGTGAGTGAGTCACCCACCCAGGTCCCGGGCTCCCAGGGAGGCCTCTGGCCCCGGCTCAGCACTAAAGCTGCAGCCGCAGCCCAGGCCACACCCCCAGGGGTGCTCGATTTTGGCAGGTGAACCTCAGAGCCAGTTGAAGTGGGCACTATGCCCTCCAGGGTGGATTCTAACGCATCTTATACCCTCTGATGAGGAAGAAGCCAGGAGCCGTCAGCACCTGGGAAAGCAGAGTGCGGTGGGGCTGTGTGCCAGGAAACCGAGGGCTGGGTGGGGGTGTGGGTGTGGCCAGCACATGAAGGGTGGTTTGATTTCCATTGCAGGTTGGGCCGTCATTGGTCTGGTGGCTGTCAGGGAGGAAGCTCAGGGATCAGCCAGGCAGCCAGTTAGCAACTGAACCAGCTCCTGGCAACAGCACAGAGCAAACCCATCTCCGCTCCCATCCTTCAGGGAGCACAGGGGCCACAGCCTTTAGCTGGCCACCTTCCTAGGCTGAGCCTTTGAAGTGACATCATCTGGGGCAAAAATGCTGCTCTGCAGCCAGGGAAATTACAGAAAAGCCAGTGATCATGGCCACCGAGTCCTTGGATCAGTGGGGTCTTAGGGAGACCAACAGAAACGGGTGTTTTGAGAGGCAGGTACGTCACGACCCAGACTCCCATTTGTTCTGACTGCCACTGGCGCCCAGATGGCCCAGGCCCCCAGCCTGCTGCAGGATTCCTCCTGAAAGGGCACTGGTGGGCTTGGTGGAACTCCAGACTGACATGCTCCCACCACCTTGGACATGGGGGAAAATTCCAGGATGCAGGCTGTGCGAGAGCGCTGACCTCACCCGGCCACTCCCTGTCCGGATCTCAGTGTTCCTCCTGTGCTAACAACAGCTTGGGCCCAGTGCTCTGTTCTTCAGGCCCCAACCCAAGCTCTTTTCAGCCACGTGATTCATGTCAGTTTCACGACAGCCCTTGGGGTAGGTGCTCTTGTTATCCCTGCTTTACACCTGAGGACGAGGAGGCACAGAAAGATCAAGTCATCTGCATGCCCACGGCACACAAAGGCAGGCGCCGGAATGTGAAGCCAGACCGTGTCTGTTCCCGCCCACCACACCAGCTGCCTCCCAGAAACCTTGACCGGGCCCTGCGAACCAAAAGAACTTGACGCTCCGCTGGCTCTTCAAGCACGGACACTGTGTCGCAGGACCCTGAAGCCCACCCAACCCAGACAACAGCAGGGGGCTACAGAGGCATGGAGTGTGTGTCCACCAGGACTCCTCTGGATGCAGGTGGAAATGACCTTCGCACCGGATAAGGCAAATCAAACGGGATAAGAGGAAGTCAGTAATTAAAGCAACTGAAACGCCCAGAATCCCTCTGGCATCCATTTCTCGGCCCTGACCCTGAGTTGGCCTCGTCCTCAGCCAGCCTTTCCCTGAGGGTCAGCAGCTCCTGACTTTCAGCTGTGCAGCTCAGGAAGCCCAATGGTGGTTTGAACAGAAGCCCTGAGGATGGCTCTCACTGCCCACCTTGAGTCACGTGTCCTTCCCTGAGCCAGTCACCATAGCCACAGGTGGCAGAAATCCTTGGGTGATCAGCCACACACATCAGGCAGTGGGTCATGACCAGGGCAGGGAGGCCCTGTAGGTGCTGGCTGGGAAAGCTGCGCTGCCCACCCTGCCCCGTCTGCAGAGCATGACCTCGGACACCTGTGCTTCACGCTGCCACCCTCTCTCCAGTCTCTGGCTCCCTCGGCCATCTGCCGAAGCTTCACGCCTTACGTGGGCCTTCAAGCCCCTCCCTGAGGCAGCATCAGCTCCGCTCCCCTAGCCTCGCTTCCTGAGCCCCCAGCATGGCTGGCGATCTCTGTGCAATTCACCTGGCACTGGGCTGGGGCATGGGAGAGGTAGAAGGTGACAGCTGAGGCCCCAGGCCCTGCCTCTCACCTTTAGGGAACCCAGGGACCCATTTTCTGCTCTGCAGCTGCTGGACCCTGGGCAGGGCACACCTCAAAAGCCACTGACACCACGGTCCTCAGAAGCGGGAGGCAGGTGAAGCGGCAGGTGGATGGGACATGGCGCCTGCGTGGCGTCCTTGGGAAGGTCTCAGGCCAGCTGTCAGTGCTGCAGAACAAACTGCCGCCCACCCGGCAGCTGGAGACGGCACATGCACTGCCCAGGCGGATGTGGTCGGAAGTGGCAGCTCCCCAGGCGGGATCCCATCTCAGGCTTATCTGTCCCCACCTCCCTGCTCGTGGGGTGGTCATGTGCAGGCAGAGGACGAACCCTCGGCCTTGCCAGGGGCTTCCTCCAAGCTCGGGAGGGACGAGGGCAAGAGCGCCGGCGACAGCAGAGCCTCAGCTGCAGGACCAGGGAAGCGACAGGCCGCCCCTCGCTGTCCTAGTCAGCACCAAGTCCAGCTCGGCCACGCTCAGGCGGGTGGGGGTGTCACTGAATGGGTCAGTTAGTGATCACCGAGATGTGATCCATGGGCTGGGGTTCCTGGGCCTCTTGGGGTCTCTCACAGGCCTCTTTGGAAATGGCTGAGTGAAGAGGTGCAGAGCAAAGGTCAGGGTCGTGCCGATCTCTGGAGAAAGAGCATTGCAGGCAGAGGGGACAGCAGGGGCAAGGGCGCCAGGGTTTGCCAGAGGCCCAGGGTCTGGAGTGGCTCTTCCAGCGGTTGCCCTTGCTAACTGGGACCTGTCAGCCCAGCACTCAGCAGCGTTCTAGAGGGACAAAGAGGCGGGTGAGCAGAGCATGGGGTTCAGCCGAGCTGAGGGTCAGGGCAGCACAATCAAGGTCCGCATCAGGCCTGGCAGCCATCCTGTCCCAAGCAACACCAGGTGCTGCCTTCCAGGTGACCAAGTGCCCACTCTCCCTGCCCCCCAGGAACCCCCACATCGTTCTCAACATTGACCTGGCCCCCACCATTCTGGACATCGCTGGCCTGGACATCCCCGCAGACATGGACGGGAAATCCATCCTCAAGCTGCTGGACACTGAGCGACCAGTGAACCGGTGAGGAGGGAGCAGGGCACCCCCAGGGAACAGGATGCGGGGCACCCCAACCTGCATGAATCTGGGGCCAGCCATGGCCTGTGGGGGCCTCCAGGAGTCAGGAGCTGGGGTTCTAGGGCCCTCATGTTGCCCACTGAGCACTGACTTGCCAAGGAACAGGGTGGTCACTGGGATTCTGCCCTCCCGTGAGGTGGAGGACCCTTCCAGGGTTGAGAGTGGGTAGAGCTTGAAGCGATAACAATACAGCGGCCCGATCACAGGGCTTCACACCAGTCAACCCCATAGTGGGTGCCAGGCCTTGTTCCAAGCACTTTGCAGGGGATTCTAGCACTTTGGTCCTCAGAGGGACATAGCGAGGCAGGCATTCATATAATGCTCATTTTACCGTCTGGGAATTTGAATCTTAAGTCCAGATGTGGCTCCAGGAATTCGGACTCTTCATTGCCATGCTCTGTGGTTTTGATGATGGACAGTGTGGGGGGATCTCCTTCCTAGGTGTCCTGGGAGGCAGAAGGGAACACCAATGGCGAGCGAAAAACAGGTGGGAAGGTGGGCTGAGTCAGGACAGGGCAGTTGCGACCCCTGGTGGCCAGTGCTGAAACTGCCCGCTGGGTAACCGGCGTCAAGGCGCCTTTTTGACCTTGTTCTAGCACTGAACCTTCCTGGGCCACCTCCTAGAGAGTCCAGCCCTTTAGGGGTGTTGTGACTCCACATCTGGCTGCCCTTTTTTGAGACCACCTCTGCTCAGCCACTTCCCTGCCGAGGGAGCTAGAAGGGTATAAGATGGACGTGCTTAGGACAGTACCATGGCTTAGAAGCCAAGACACGTGGGAGTCAGGGTTCAGGTTGGAAGCGTCCTCTCTCAGCCTCAGTGTCCCCGTCTATGAGATGGAGCAGACAGTGTGGCATTCCATGAAGTGTACACTCCAGTTACACAAATCCAGCTCTAACAGATCAGAGGAAAATGATCCTCTCCAAAACAGAGTAACTTACCAGATGCAGCCCACTGTGGCATCTGGTGCTAAGCTAGAGCACACCATCTCTCCAGGTGCAGGAGGAGCCAGCTTCCCAGGAGGCATCGAGATGGTCCCTGTGTGCCTTTGGGTGACTTTGACCTGGGTTGGGCCTTCAGACCCATATCTTGGGGAAGCAGCAGCTCTGCCTGGGGTAGGGGCTCTCCAGGACCCCTGTGGGCCACTTGCCACTGCAGCTGCCCCCAGAGTCTGGACTGATGTGGACCAGGCTGGCTCTGAGCACCCTCCCTGCCTGGGCTGGGAGGACACGGGAGGCCTGCACGTGGGCAGCTGAAGTGATCTTGTTTTCCAGGTTCCACTTGAAAAAGAAGCTGCGGGTCTGGCGGGACTCCTTCCTGGTGGAGAGAGGGTGAGTGGCTGGCCTGCAAGGCTCCACCCAGGGATTCCTGTGGCCCCACAGCTGGGCTGTTGAAGACTTCACAGAGGAGGGACAGAGGGAGAAGCGCTGTTCCCACACCTCCAGGCAGGCATTCCGAAGCTGTGTCTGAAGCCCCGGGCGTGACTGTTGGTTGGTCAGTGCAGAATTTGCATCTGGAGGCCACATGGCCCCTCTGGACAAGTTTTATCTGCCCGTACAATGTCCTCAGTGTTCGTTTATTGCCAGCCCACACCATCTGGGGGGACACCTGTAAAAGTCCACTTGCTTAAGTCTTTTAAAACCCAGGTGCCCGGGGCAGCTGGCCCCCGCTCCTGCACAGAGATGCTGAGCAGAGTTGAGAGGGGGCCACCTGGGTGAGCACTTGCTGCCCGGTGCTCCCCCAAGCTTATCCAGCCTCACATCTCCCACAGCAAACTGCTGCACAAGAGGGACAGTGACAAGGTGGACGCCCAGGAGGAGAATTTCCTTCCCAGGTACCAGCGTGTGAAGGACCTGTGCCAGCGCGCCGAGTACCAGACAGCGTGCGAGCAGCTGGGTCAGGTGAGGAGCCGGGTGCCCCCCACCAAGGGTGGGAAGCCCGGCCGTGGCCCCTGACATGTCCGAGTGTCCTGTGGCTGTGGCTGTGGCTGTGGCCTAGGCCCCAAGCTAGCCCTCTTGGTCTCTCTTGCCAAAGGTCTCCACAGGCAGCCGCAGGAGTTGAGCTTTGTCTCCAGGGTACTCACTTCTGTGCTGGCCTCTTTGTGGCTGGTTTCCCATTCACAGGAGGAATAGGAAATGATCTTCTTGAAAAATTGTTTTAAAAAGTAAATTGATTGCAAGAGTATTATTAAACTGTAATCCAGGTAGTAGTCAGAGATAGCAAAGGCTGATATTTGGGAGAGCCTGAGCGGACCCTGGGGAGGGATGGGGCACTGTAAAGAGGCACAGGCCCAATGGGTCCTGGGCAGTGGGGTAGGGAGAAAGGGGAGGGCTGTGAGGAAGATGGGCAGCAACAGGGGCCATGCCATCTGGCCCACATCAAGGGAGTGGGAGGGCAGCAGGAAGCTGCCATCAGGTAACAGTGGGCTTGGGGGGGAAACAGGAGCAGGACTTTGAGTGGCAGGCAAGGACATGGAGCCAGGTATCACAGTTCTGTGGCACCTCCAGCTCCTCCCCGCTGTGTGATCTGGGGCAAGTCCCCCTACCTCCCTGTGCCTCCTTTTGAAGTGGTGATAATGACAGCACCTGCCTTGTGGGTAGGAGTTGTGTTTAAGGAGTCAAGATGCACCACCCAGGCAGGGCGCAGGGTGGGTGCTGGGTAACCACAGGGAACAGGTGCCATACAGGTCCTGGGAAGCTCACTTGGTACACAGCAGGCTGTACCAGTGGGCTGGAGCAAGTGAAGACAGGAGGGAAGAGAATTGTTAGAGGATGGGCATGGGGGTGCACGCCTGTCTTCCCAGTGACGGGAGGCAGAGGCCAGAGGCAGCCTCCATGACTTAGCAAGACCCTGTCTTAAGATTAAAAAAAAAAAAAAAAGGAGACTGGGGGGGTCAGCTCAGTGGTAGAGTACTTGCAAAGTATATGCAAGGCCCTCAGTAAAAAGGAAAAAAAAACTTCCTCCCACCTGGACATGGATTTGAGGTACAGACAGAAGCAGGTAAACCAGGGAATGAGGGCTGCTGTAGGGGTGGGGAGGCAAAAGCTGTGCCCAGAGTGCGAGGTTGGCAGTGGAGCGAAGGTGGCACTTGGAGGTGGTGGGGCGGGCCCAGTGACATCTGGGCCCGGCCAGAAGGAGCTCACAGTGTTGACAAGGAGGGGGTGCAGGAGGGATGGGTGATGAGCTGGGCAGCAGGGACCCTGGCGCCTAAGCCTGCCGTGTCTCGCAGAAGTGGCAGTGTGTGGAGGACGCCTCGGGGAAGCTGAAGCTGCACAAGTGCAAGGGCCCTGTGCAGCTCGGCGGTGGTGGCAGAACCCTCTCCAACCTCGTGCCCAAGTATTACGGGCCAGGCGGTGAGGCCTGCACCTGCGACAGCGGTGACTACAAGCTGGGCCTGGCAGGACGCCGGAAGAAGTTCTTCAAGAAGAGTAAGTGCCACAGAGGACCCAGGCTGAACAGGCAGGAGAGAGGGGCCCAGGAAGACCCACTGGGAGGTTCCGCCCATTCCAGATGCTCATCTCTCATGACAGCCGTGGTTCTAGGTGGGGACACAGCCCCACCCTCGCAACCTGCCACTGAAGTAGGGCAGCAGCGATAGGATGGCCTGCTGGATGGCAGGGAGGAAGCGGGGTTGGGGGCCACACACACACTCTGGGCATCTGCTCCAAGGCTGGGGCCTCAGGGCTGGAGGTTCTGGGCAGAGGAGGCAGGAGCAGGGGTGTGTTCGCAGAGATCCCTCCCAGGGCTGTCAGGGGACACAAGAAGCAGGCAGAGCAACCGTTAGGCTGTCGAGAAGCCAGGATGGTGCAGATGAGGCCGTAACCTCCCAGGAAGAAGTGCCCAGGTGTGGATGTGACTTGAGGGGACAGCCATGACAGCGTGCTGACACAAGTGTTATTCAGATTCTGAGTTTGCAAATTTACCTCTCCTAAAACACATTTGTGACCACACAGTCAATGCACAGGGCGTTTTCAAGGTCGCTGGCAGACATGTTTTAAGTTGCCTGACGTGTTCTCAGCTGAAGTCACTGAACAGACCCTCCCTCCCTGTTTCCACTCCCACACTGCAAACAAGGCCTGCTCAGTGCCACACGTCACATGTGTTTGTGCCTTTGGAGGGGATGTGTTCTCTGTAAACGGCCCCAAAGGCCACACTGAAGCATCGACTGGGCTGCAAAGCCCAGGAGGCCCGTGATGGTGGCCGGTGGAGAAAACACGGGTGTTAGAAGAGCTGCCTTCAGGCGAAAGTTGGGGTGCTGTCAGCCCAGAGCTCAGGGTTGGTAGATTAGCAGCACGTGTGAGCTGAGGTGGCTGTGCAGCGCAGCGCGGTGCAAGTGCACATGTGGTCAGTTCTATCTACCATAGGGGAAAACTCGGTGAGCTCCTGGGGGCGGGGACGCGGATTTCCCAGCAGCCACGGTTTGGTGTTCCATGGTTCCGTGTCAGCAGTGCCTTCGTGGGACCTACAGAGCATGCCTAGGACAAGTATGGGAGAGGTCCACCCCACTGAAGTGGCTGCCTGACCTCACACCTCAGTCCCGGAGTTGGGGGGTAGAGTGAGGACAGCCGGGAGCCCTGGCGCCACACCAAGCCTCGTCCCTGTCCCTGTTCCCCACTCAGCTCCCTGTGTACACCTAGGAGGAAGGAGCCCCCGCTGCCCTTCCAGTGGGAATGGGGCTGTTTACAGAGCTTGAGGGGTCCCCTTCAGACCTGGGCAGCGGCCCATGTGCCCCATTTCTCTGTCCCTTTGACCCAAGGGCAGCCAACGCCTAGAGATTTTGGCTCCGTTTTCTATTCATGGTAAAATACACATAAAATTTGCTATCTTACCCATTTTAAGGATCCACCTCAACAGTGTTAAATACATTCACATGGCTGGGCAACAGATCTCCAAAAGGTTGGGTTCTGCAAAACTGCTGACCCCATTAGATGCTGTCTCCCCATTACCTGTCCCCAACAGCCACCGTCCTACCATCCCTATCAGTGTGACTATTCTAGGGACTCCATTTAAGAGGCATGATAAGGAGTTTCTTTTTGTGCTGACTTCTGTTCACTATGACATCCTCAAGGGCCATCCCTGTCACAGTAAATGGTGGAGCGCCTTCCTTTTTGTGTGTGTGGGGGGGGGAGGGTACTGGGGGTTGAACCCAGGGCCTTACATTTGCATGCTTTCCAAGTGCTGGACCCCTGAGCTGCATGCCCAGCCCATTTTTTTACTTTTTTGAGACAAGGTCTCGCTAAATTACACAGACTGCCTCTGGTCTTGAACTTGCGATCCTCCTGCTTCTGCCTCCCCAGCCGCTGGGATTACAGGCGTGCGCCATGGCGCCCAACAGAACCCCTTCCTCTTTAAGGACAGTACACTGCAGCTAACCAGGATGGGAGTGTCCTGAGGCAGCACCATGCGTGGTCCTCTCCAGGCCCCTCCGGCCCATCCAGCCAACCAGCAAAGGCCCCTGTCATGGTCATGGACCAGACAAGCTCTCCCCATATGCCGCCTCCTGCCTCCACTTTTCCCAGTTGCTGGGCCCCAGTTATGCTTCCTCACCAGCTGATTAGTAACTACTAAGCTCATTTTCTTCAGCGGAATAGGATGATTCCAGATGGAATTACACAGCTAGCATCTCTTTGCTTCAATACGTGCCACAGTTGATAATCTCTAAATAATACAAGACCTTGTGACTCAATTAAGCTCCCCCTGCTGCCTGCCCTTTAATGCTTACAGGAAAGAAAGATGCAGCTAAACAACAGGGGCTCCGCGGCCACAGTGCCAAGCCCACAGCCAGGGGCAGGGTAATCAGAGCAGTCTTAGGGCACCTGACTTCACCCTATGAGCAGAGCAGGGCGATCGCTCCTTAGGGTGATGGGAAAACTGGTCACACAGGCAATTTTGGGGCTGGATTCCCATCTCCTGCCCAACATTCTTCCCCCCCGCAAGGGCCTACCAACAACACACTTTGCCCCTTCTTCCTGAGCAGCCAGCATAGAGCAGGCTCAGCTGGGGGTTATTGGTTCCCAAGGGGGCACTGCAATGGCAGAAGACATTTTTGACGGTCACAGGAGGAATGAGGGGCATCCAGTGGGTGGAGCCAAGGGATGCTGCTCACCACTCTGCAACGCACAGGACATGGCCCCCAGCCCCAGCTGCCCCAAGCCAGCAATGCCGAAGCGGAAAAGGCCAGGCCTGCAGCAACTCCAGCTCTGGCCTCCTTACCCACTGGGATTGCAGCTACAGTAGGGACACCAGCCAGGGCCAGCCAATCCAGAACACGGGAGAGCAAGAACAGGGCGAGGAGAGGAGCATTCTGGGACAGGCCCAGGCGGCCTGTGTTTAGACATTCACTCTCCAAACAAATCTTCCAGCCCTGCTCTGTGCCAGATTCTGAGACTAGAGTTGGATGAGAGATGCTAACTTGCACTTCAGATAAGATTTAAGCAAGTTAACAAAGATCACTGCTGCTGGTGGAAAAGGCAGGAAACCCAACAGCGAAGTGACCAGGTGGAGAGAGGTGGCGGGTCCAGAATGAGCAGCCAGCTGATATTTAAATGAGAAGAGAGAAAGGTGGCACACGCCTACAATCCCTGCACTCAGGAAGCTGAGGCAGGAGGATCACAGATCTGAGGTCTACATATTAAGTTTGAAGACAGCCTGAGCTACAAAGCAAGACCCTGTCTCAAAAAAAAAAAAAAAAAAAAAAAACAGAGAATAGGACTTACGACCAAACAGAACAGAGAGATGTTCTTAGTAGGAGGTAGGGGAAATACAAAGATCCTGTGGTCAGAAAGACCTTAATAGGTCCCAGAGAGGCAGGCAGCTAGCGTGGCCTGAGCAGGGGAGCAGCATGGCTGGAAGGACGTGATGTCACATGTGCTTTGTGGGCTTGGGAGGGGGTACCTAGACTGTTGCAACTGCGGAGTCCCCAACCCCAGAGCAGCTGGTCAATGTCAGCTCACCAGGTACTGAGACTTCGCCAGTTTCATTTCATGTTGTCCTCCAAAGAGCCCTATAAGCTAGGGACCCTCATGAGAACGTAGCCAAGTCGTGCCCAGCTGTGTGGCTAGAAGGTGCCCATGGGATCCTGGACATAAAGACACAGCAATAGGTGGGCAGAAGGCGAGGCTTTGGTCCAGGAAAAGGGTCCCAGGGGCTGGCAGCCCTCTGCAGAGAGCCAAGGGTGCCTGACTTGGTCTTTCGAGCATCTCCTGTCTCTACTTTGGGCCAGGCCCAGGTGGCTGGCAAGTATTGTTATTCCAACAAATCTGTTGTCACTGTGACATGAATGAATGAGAGTAGCTGTGTTCCAGTGAGACGGGATTTACAAAGATGGGTGGAGGGTCACAAGAGATCCTTTGACCCTGGTTTGAGAAGCCTCGTGTTCAGCCAGGCGATGGATGGTGGAAAGATACAAAGCGGCTCGCTCCCTCCCTCCAGGGCCAGGTGAGCCTGAAGGAGCTAGCATGAGAACACAGGGCAGCTTTTCCATGACCCTAAGGCAGGGCGTGATTTGCATGGCCTGGGGAGAGCTCCGTGGCACTGTGTGCAACAAAGAGAACAGGCAGGGCTGCAGGGAGGCTGAGGACACAGCCCGGGGCCTTGCCAGAGCCAGGGAGCCTCTCCAGGGCCCTTGGGACTCGCATACAGGCTTCTAAGAACTGAAAGGAGGAGCAAAACATGTGCCCCAGGAGTCAGGTGGCAAGTTGGGATCCTGGAGCCAAAGGGCCTGGGCGACACAGGAACAGGCAGGCCTCCCGGCCCTTCAGCTGCCCAAGTGCCACCTCCACCTACCTCCAGCCAGTTTTCCTTGGTTGCCATCTGGTGGTCATTTGAGCCCTCGTCTAAGCAGTGTCCATGGGAGACAGATTAGGCCCTTCAGTGTGGGCTGGGGTCAGGTGGACAGAGTTTTAAAATAGGAGTGGCAGGGACCATGGCAAACTGAAGGAGCCGTTGCCTAGAAGCTCCTGTGTCCCCAGCTCTTCAGAATGGAGCACCAGCTTCACCTTCCATTTGTTTCTCAGGATCTGGAAATCAAGGCTCCCATCTACCAACCCTCTTGCTCTCCCTATCCCCCCTTTAATGTTACCAACTTGATTAAACCTTTTTCTAATGTCTACATGGAAGATAGGGGCTGGGATTTAGCTCAGTGGGTAGAGCGCTGCACTGCAGTCTCTGAGGTCCTGAGTTCAATTCCCAGCACCGCAAAAATGGGAGAAGGGCCTGGCAATCCACTCCCAAGGCAATCCTGAAGCAGCCACTGAAAACTCTATGAGGGTCGCTATGAGTCAGATACCGACTCGACGGCACCTAACAACAACAACAACATGGAAGATGCCCAAGGTCTGCCTGGAGCCTGCGTGCCCTGAGTTTTCAGTGCACAGAGCACCCCCAGCAGTGGAGTCCATCAGCTCGCTGCTGGGGGCCTGAGGCTCAGAAGCTGAGTGAGTTCCCAGACTGTCCCAGCCATGTGCTGCGCAGCTCCTCTGCTCTTTCCCCGTTCAAATCCACATTTTTATATCCATGTTACTTTTTTCTTCTTTTCCTACTGAGGTGAGGTCCACATAAAACTTGCCACTGTTACAATTTTGTCAATTCAAAGACATTTTAATACATCTGGTGTCAAGCCACCTGTTTCTAGTTCCAACACAGTGTCGTCACCCCAAAGGAAGCCATGTACCCAGGAAGCATACTGTACTCTCCCTCAGCCCTGGCAGCCGCTAGTCTGCTCTGAGTCTCTACAGATGTCCCTGCTCTGGAGAGCTCGTACACAGGAAGACACTGCGTGAGCCTTTGGTGTCTGTCTTCCTGCACTCAGTGTCACACTTTTGACATTCATCCAGGCTATAGCACGATTCAGGATGCCATCCTTTTTGTAGCTGATGGTCCTTGATATAGATGGACTAGAATTTGTTTATCCACACGTTGTTGTTAGGTGCCATCAAGTCGGTTGATTCGACTCCTAACAACCCTACGTACAACAGGCAAAACACTATTGTCAGTGCTTCTCTGGTATTCATAGCATTTTCGATGGCTGATCATTTTTTGGGAGTGGGTCGTCAGGTCCTTCTCCCAAGCCTACAGCACCTGGTGTTCCCAGGGGGTCTCCCATCCAAGTTCTAACTAGGCCCCACCCTGTTTAGCTTCTGGGATCAGATGCCACAGTGCTGTGGCTGCAGGCTATCCATGTGTAGATATCCTCGAATCAGTTGCTTCTTGCCTCTAGGGCATCAGTCTCCCCAATGTAGTTACCTTGAAGTCCTCTTCCTGAGGCCCAGGACCTGCTTCCATGAGGGAAGACCTGGGGAGGACACACATCTCCGGCAGTCCTAGGCCTTAGGCTTGGAACCCAGCCCTGTCTTGATCAAGACCCTGCTGCCCTGGGGGCCTGACCAGCCCTTAGTCGCCTCTCTGACCCAGCTACCCCTCTGATACCCACAGAGTACAAGGCCAGCTACACCCGTAATCGCTCCATCCGCTCCGTGGCCATTGAGGTGGATGGTGAGGTGTACCACGTAGGCCTGGATGACACAGCCCGGCCCCACAACCTTACCAAGCGGCACTGGCCAGGGGCCCTGGAGGACCAGGATGACAAGGACAGTGGGGGCTTCAGTGGCACAGGAGGCCTGCCAGACCACTCAGCCCCCAACCCCATTAAAGTGACCCATCGGTGAGAATCCAGGCAGAGGTCGGGGCAGAGGGGCAGGCTGGGCCCTGTCACTCCTCAGGGCCACACATGACCCCCTTCTCTTGAGCAGGTGCTACATCCTAGAGAATGACACAGTCCAGTGTGACCTGGACCTGTACAAGTCCCTGCAGGCCTGGAAAGACCACAAGCTGCACATTGACCATGAGGTGAGCAGACTGGCAGGGAGCAGGTTCTCAGGCGGTTCTTGGCATCCACAGGGAGGCCTAGCCAGGGAAGAGGCCGAGGGAGGCCCCACAGTCTACAGCCTAGCACCTGCAGACAGCCATGGAGCTGGCTGAGCCGAGTCAGCATGCTATCTGCAGAGGACAGCGTGGTCACGTCACATCCTTCTGACCTACAGGATGTCTGCACTGCAAACATTTCAGCCCTCAGAGGGCTCAGCTTGTTCCCTGCCGGGCCAGGCCAAGAGAAGCATTCACAGCTCCTCTGCGGGAGCATGGCTGGAAGAGAAGGGAGGCTCCCTTCCCCATGTGGAACCAAGTGCTGCCTCAGCACCACACACACAGGCGCACCTGCCGGGCCTGGGGCCGCCACCAGGCCATGCCCTTCCCACCCAACCCTCAGAGTTTCCAAGCCTCATCTCCTGCTCTTTCCCTCAGATCGAAACCTTGCAAAACAAAATTAAGAACCTGAGGGAAGTCCGTGGTCACCTGAAGAAAAAGAGGCCAGAAGAATGTGATTGCCACAAAATCAGGTGAGGTAGCACAGGGCCCCTCACCCTCCTGGGGACACAGCATCCCCTCTCATTACTGACCCATTTCGCTGGTTTTTAAACCCTGTCTTCACCCCTTCAGGTAATAATAATAATAATAATTCAGCTCCCCATTGTTAGCTAACTGGACACATAGACCACCCTCTGGGCACAGTGTAAATCTGGGAGGATTTACACAGTGCTAACAGAAGGCAGGGCTGGGGTTTAGCTCAGTTGGTAAGAGTGCTGCTCTGCAGTCTGTAAGGACCCGGGTTCAATCCCCAGCACCACAAAAATGGGAGAACATGGCAATCCACTTCTGAAGCAATCAGCCATTGATAACCCTATGAGGGTCGCTATGAGTTGGACCCAACTCCATGGCACCTAACAACAACAGAAGGCAGTTGCCATGCAAAGTTGGCTCCACACCAGGAAAGCACCTCTGCTACCTGCCTCTGGGAAGTACTGAGCCACACAACTCAAAGTCCACATCTCCCAGGGGCCACTGGCAGGTTCTACCTGCTGCTCTCTAGTGGCCTTATCCACTAGAACCTCCCACACAGGTGGAAATGGGCCAGACCTGCACTAACCAGTTTGGTAGTCAAAGACCATGTGTGGCTCCTGAGCACTTCAAAGGTGCTAGGATTTTAATTTTACATAAACTGAAGTAGCCACATGTAGCCAGTGGTTACAGGGCTGGAAAACACAAATGTCACAGAAAGGCTTGCAAAACTCAGGTTCCCCAACTCTGGCCACAACCACGTGAGAGGTGGGCAGCATGGCGGGAACAACCTCCAGAGGCCATGCCACCAGAAGCCAGTCTTGGCTGAATTATACCCATCCCAACTTTGTACAGTCCAGCCCAAGGCCAGACTGTACCCTTGGAGGAAGAGTCAGGGAGGAAGGGAGCTGATGCCCTGGAAGCAGTGTGGTGCCCTCCTCACCACTCCAGAGGGAACAGGGTGGGGCAGCAGTGACATGTAGGAGCCCAGGAACCAGTGTGCACTGGTCAGCATGGCCCTGCAAGCTGCTGACAGCTGGGGGTCTGTTGCAGTTACCACGCTCAGCACAAAGGCCGCCTCAAGCACAAAGGCTCAAGCCTACATCCTTTCAGGTAAGGACAACAGGAGGGCAGCCCAGCCAGTCACACCTGCCCAGAGAGAGGGGGACCCTGCCCTACCAGGAACTAAATCAAACAAGGAGAGGAAAGGCTTTCCCTGGGAGGTGAGGTCTGTGCAGTCCTTGTAGAGGCTGAACCCCTGGCCCCACTGAGGTCTCCAGAAACCCCCTTATGGCTAGGTGGGAGGATCACACTCAAGGAGGGTCCAGTGTAAGAGGTCATCCCAGGCCCCCATCTCCTCTCACCTCTGCGGCAGCGGGGCTAAAGGAGTCCACAGAAGAGAGGGGAGGGGAGGGAGGGTCCCTGGGCTGTGCTCCCAGCTCTAGCCTTGGACACGAATGGGATTGGGGCCCCTGGTTGCTTTGCGCACAACTCTGTTGAAGAAGGCTCATCCAGCCCCTGGGGCGGATGGCAAGAGCAGAGGCCCAGGGACTTTGATTCCTCAGAGGTCCAAACTGTGTGTGGCCCTCCATGCCCCTAGGAAGGGTCTGCAGGAGAAGGACAAGGTGTGGCTGTTGCGGGAGCAGAAGCGCAAGAAGAAACTTCGGAAGCTGCTCAAACGACTGCAGAACAACGACACATGCAGCATGCCGGGCCTCACGTGCTTCACCCACGACAACCAGCACTGGCAGACAGCGCCACTCTGGACACGTGAGCCAGATGGGCAGGCACGGGGTGGGCCAGGCAGGAAGGGCCCAGAAGGCTGCAGACCCACCAGCCTCAAGCTTAAACTGCCAGACCCTGTAGGTCTCTTGGCAACAGGTGCACGACGTGAAGTGTCACTTAGCATCAGAGGCAGGGGCTGGTGGTGTGGGCCTGGGCTTCCTCCTGCAGGCGTGCTCAGGGCTTGTGCTCTCTTCCCTCGGCAGTGGGGCCTTTCTGCGCCTGCACCAGTGCCAATAACAACACGTACTGGTGCATGAGGACCATCAATGAGACCCACAACTTCCTCTTCTGTGAATTTGCCACTGGCTTCCTAGAGTACTTTGACCTCAACACGGACCCCTACCAGGTACACCCAGCAGCTGAAAGGGGGAGGAGGTATATAGGCCCCAGCGCTTAGGCCCCTCACTAATGAAAGAAGTAATGACACAATTCCACGTCCTGGTGAATCTCCAAGACAGGGAGAGTGAGTTCTGATGCCACTGAGAATCAAGGACTTCAGGTCCCATCTGCCCATTTGCCTCCACTGTCGTGCATCTGGGTCCAGCCTCTCCCCTGGAACATGGGACCACATCAACTGCAAAGAAGCTGGAGGTGGGCACGAAGGTGCACACCTGTCATCCCAGCAACTCAGGAGGCTGAGGAAGGAGGGTCGCAAGTTCAAGGCCAGAGGCAGCCTACACAATTTAGCAAGACCCTGACTCAAAAACGGGGCTGAGGGTGCAGTGGTAGAGCACTTGCAAAGTATGTGACAGGCCCTGGGTTCAACCCCAATGAACCAAAAAGAAAAAAACCTGCAGAGAGGCTCTACTGGTGCCTGTGGGGACTCCCGACCTGACCCAAGGGGTGTGGAGTCAGGCCACACCCTGCACACTCCAGGCCTGCAGGGACCTTGCAGACCCTAGCCCAACATGTACCTGTGTGAGGTGCTGGGCTCAGTGCTTCTGTGTTGAACTCAGCTAGACACATGTGATTGAAGTGGCCCAGGGCCACATGAGACAAGCAAGGACGAGGGAGTACTGGTGCCCGACACATGCGAGTCCCTATAAGGGACGGCCACCAGAGCTTCTCTGTATTGTGGCCTCAGTGTTGAGCAGTTGTCAGCCTCTGGAGAAAAGCCTGAAATCGTTTCTCCCAGGAAACCTGATTTCTAGATGTCAGCAGCTCAACTGCTTTGTCTAGATTACCACGACTGCCAGTATTCTCCTTAGACAGGTTCAGCCCATATTTTACCCAACAGGTTGGCAGAGGATATATGTTATTCAGTCACCCATAGCTCCCAGACGAGGCAAGGCCCCAGTTCACTTACCCGTCCCCTTACCAAATGGTAGCTTTCCAAACAAGAGGACTTGAGAGGCTCTGAATGACGGCTACTGAAAAATCCAAAGTTTGGAAGGACTTCTTTCCAAGCTTAGAAAGAGTACCTTTAGCCAGGCGTGGTAGCACACATCTATAATCCCAGCTATCAGGAGGCTGAGGCAGGAGGATCAGTGTGAGTCTGAGGCCAGCCTGGGCTATATTGCTGGTTCTAGGACAGCCTAGGCTATAAAAACAAGACCCTGTCTCAAAAGATGGTGTGTTTGTTTCCTGCCCAGTTCTCCAGCGTGAGGAACACAGACTGTGGTTTCTGCTCTCCTGACTTTGCTTCCTCCGTGAGAGGGCCTGGTGGGACAGGAGCTGAAATACTTCCCTAACTATTCCAGAAATGGAGGCTAAGGGAACAGACACCACCCCACAGCACCTTGCACTCCCACCCAGCCTCAAATAAGTCCCCTGGTGTACACAAGATGGGGACAGGGGCCCTGGACACACCTTGCTGACAGCCTGCCTTTTTCCTGGGCAGCTGATGAATGCTGTGAACACACTGGACAGGGATGTCCTCAACCAGCTCCACGTGCAGCTCATGGACCTGAGAAGCTGCAAAGGCTACAAGCAGTGTAACCCCCGGACCCGAAACATGGACCTGGGTGAGTGGATGCCCCAACATGGACCTGAAAGAGCAGAGCAGCCATGGGGGGGGAACTGCCCCCAGTGTTAGCCCAGAATCACGGGAGTGGGGAGGGGATGTAATTCAAGACAAATCATCTGGAAGGTGGTCCATATCCCTGCCCATGGCGGGCAGTCATCTGGCTTCCAAGCACACAGGAAACCCAGGGTCCCCTCTCACTTTACTTTCCTCCTCTGTGTTTGTTGTTCATTCATTCACCAAACATTTACTAGGAGCTAAAACCTGGACAGTGCTGATTTCTGGAAAGCAGAAAGATGGCCATACTCCCTGACCTCATGTGGAGCTGGCACACTCCTCAGGACAGCAGTCCATGTGGGGAGGCCCCTAGCTTGAATGGACAGAGTACAATAGGACGATGTGGCACTCTGACTGTGTATGGGGCTCTGTATACATAGAGCTCAGGTCAGGGCTGACCATTTTCAGATGTGAGAGCCCTGGAGAATAAGAAGCAGTCAACCACTGAGAAATTGTGAAGGGCTGGCAGTCTAAGAGGTGGAGGGCTGGAAGAAGCCCAGTGTGGCTGGAGACAGCACAAGTGAAGGTCATGCAGAGGGACAGGTGAGGTCAGAGAACCATCCTGTAAGGCCACAGGACAAAGTTTAGATTTCATTGTATTTGCTTCTGGAAACAGTGGAGGGTTTATAACCTGGGTGGTGAAACAGTCTACATGTAATAAGGATATTCAGATTGGATGGAACTGCATGGGGTAAATAGTAACACATGATAAGGCTATTCAGGGAAGATGTGGTGGCTGGGACTAGGGGTGGAGGCAATGACAATGGAAAGATGATAGATTTGAGATACAGGTGGTGAAGTCCACAGAATGTAACAATGAGAGGTGGAGGCAATAGAAAATGAGAAGTCACAGATGACTCCTGGTTTTTATGGGCAACAGGGCAAAATCAGCTTTTTAAATGCCAGCTAGATAGTTTAGCATGGACAAAGCTAAAAGGAAGCTGGTTGCTGGCTTCCGAGGTACAACAAAAATGCAGAGGGAGCAGCCTAAAGACCCTTGGTAGGTGAAGGTCCTTGGGGAGTTTTTAACCTATTTCTAGTTAGGAAGCTTAAAGCTATTAGAGTGGCTAAGCAGCTGGAGGCAGGATCCAGGAGCTATAGTCTGCTTGGTTAAGAAGGAAGATCAAGTGTGATTACAGGTGGGACGTTAATACCACTTCACCTACCCATCACACACTACTTTTATAGTCAGTGTGCAAGCACTTATTAAATCACTATGTGCCAGTTAGCTCAGTTGGTAGAGGGCTGCTCTGCACTCTCTGAGGCCCTGGGTTTGATCCCCAGCACTGCAAAAATGGGAAAAGGCTCTGGCAGCCCACTCCCCCCAAAATCCCAAAACAATCAGCCATCGAAAGCCCAATGAACAGCAGAGAAGCACGAACACAGTGCCAGGCATGTAGTGTCAGAGAGTGTTTCCTTCTGTTGTACATAGGGACCCAACTCAAAGGCACCTAACAACGTGGGCCAGGCGCTTTGCTAAGCACCTTACATGCATCAGCAGAAATTCTTAGGATAGCCCTTTGAGGCTAAGCTATCCTTAGTTTGTGGATGAGTTAAGGTGAAGCCGGCCGATGACTCCCAAGCCCTTAGTCGTACCACCGCCTCTTCAGAAACCCTTCCCAAGGCCCAGGCACAAAGTGTCTCCCTATTGCCTGCCACTTGCTGGATCCTTGGCTGTCAGTCCTTGGAGTGCTATCATTCATGCCTGCATCTGTCCCCCACACGTGCATAAAGGTCAGTGCTGAATGAAGCCATCAGCATCCCACAGCACATCCAGTGACTCCAGAAGGTAGGCAGTCTACAAGGCTACCCATGGGACTTAATAATTGACCTCATTTGGTCCACTCCCTCTGACAAGGGAACACTATCAGCATCCTGGCAACATAACCAAAAGCCCAATGTGGTTTATTGAGTTCTTTCTTTCTTAGCAGGCAACTATAAAGTTGGTCACTGCTTGTCTGTTTTGCCCTAAACTGTTTTATTTTGTTCATTTCTCCCTCATTTAGGACTTAAAGATGGAGGAAGCTATGAGCAATACAGGTATTCAAGTTTTGAGGGGGTTTGTTTTTTTAACTCTCACACCTGTGAGGTTGCCCTTTCTTGGTCTGCCTGGGGCTGGCATCTCCCACCACTGATATGAGGCACCTAAGACTTTCTTTGAGTAGTTCTTTGGGGATGACTTTCTTTCTTGGTGATGGTTAACACTCATTCTCCTTTTGATACTTGAAAACTCAGGCAGTTTCAGCGTCGAAAATGGCCAGAAATGAAGAGACCTTCTTCCAAATCACTGTGAGTTGAGGAACCAGTTTACAAATAGAGATCTGGTTCTGACTTGCTTCTTTTTGCCGAGGCTATTCTGTGTGCATGTCCTTTCTTTTTATTACCCTGCTTGCGTGATGATAGGGGAAGCAGTAGTGTTAGTCTTTCCTGTAAGATAACATATGTGAATACATTGCATACTTTAGATTAATACCTTCTCTAATACACTGTTCTCTCTAGAATAATCTGTGCTTGGTAAACTTGAGCTATGACCTAGAGATTAAGCAGCACTTAAAATACAATAGTTGCCAGACATCCTGAAGGCTGTGGCTGCAAAAGCTTTAACAAGTGCATACCATCAGCAATAGTGTGGTCTCACTAAATAGTTTCCAAAGAGTCTATCCTACCCTGTCACTACAGTGCCAACAGAGGCTGGCACTAGTGGACACTGGAAACCTAGAAAGTTTGCCTGAGTCTAAAGGGAGCAGCCAAGAAGCCAGGCGTGGTGGTGCATGCCTGTAATCCCAGCACTTGGGAGGCAGAGACTGGAGGATTAAGTGTTTGAGGGATATACAGTGAGACTCTGTCTCAAAAAGAAGTAGAAGGGGTGCCTAGTTTGTTCCCACAGGTGTGGGAGGCAACTGGCCAGACTTTCTGAGTCACTGAGGTAACACAAAAAATGCAGATATGTGTGAGAACTGGCAACTAATCTGGTTTTCATGTGGACAAACCAATCCCATTGGTGAGTTGCAGTTTGCAATCTCTAGTCTACTCACTGCCTTCTTTTCATGCATATAAACCTATGAGGCTTTAATATGACAACAACAACAGATAAATAAGCTATACATTTCCGCAGTGCTTCCAGAATCTACATCTCATATTCTCAGCCACTATTTTATCCAGATCTTTAAATGCCATCTTTACCAGCCTCTAAGTCAATAAGCAACTAAAAATGGAGACAGGTGGGAACAATCCATTTCTGAGTGACCCAGAAACACTCATTTTTCAGCCACATCCTTGAAGCAAAGCTTGCACAGCTGTATGATTAAGACATTTTAAGCAGCATGATAATCAAAAGCTGAGAGGAGTTTGTTTTGTTCTACAGGGGACAACTATGGGAAGGCTGGGAAGGTTAAGAAGCAACAGAGATGGATCTCCAAAAAGAGGCCTCACCTGGCTATACAGGCCACAAAAAACCGTGTGTGATTCCCAGCAGACCTGTGCTGTAGGACAGGAGGCCTGAAGGGGCAGAACCTGCTTTCAGTCCACATGGACCTGCTGGAGGATAACTGTCAGGAGCAGAGATTTAAGGAAGTTCATTTTTGCCCCTGCTTTGCTTTGGATTATACCTCACCAGCTGCACAAAATGCATTTTCATATCAAAAAGTCACCACTAGCCCTCTCTGAGAGGCTATAACAAGGGAAAAAGAACTGAGAAAGATTTTCATGGAAATTTCCCCTGGGGTAAAAGTCACTGGAATTTTTTAAAATCTTAAGGGGGAACAACCCTCTTTTAACCCTCTTATTCTTTTGATTCATCAGAAAGAAGGAACTAAGAAGCAAGACAGGGGCAACTCACAGAAGCTGAACAACAGTGCACAGAGTTTGACAGTGAGTCAATAGCACAAAAAATGACATTTATCTAGCTCATTAACCCTGGTTGCCTCTGAAGAAACTGCCTTCACTGTATATATATATTACTATCTACATGTAACCAACATGGGAACTCTTAAGGGAATCTAGTGAGAAATTCCAGTTTTCAAGAGTGGTGGTGTCAATAAACGCTCTGTGGCCAGTGTAAAAGAAAATCCCTTGCACTTGTGGACACTTTTGTTGCTGCCCAGATACTACTTCACCAGTATTCATTCCTTTGTTATCCATCCCAGAACTTTTTTACGGTACTGAAATTGACGTATATCTCACATTTTAATGACATTGTATTTGTAAAGAAATTTTGTAGTATATGTATTGTCGTACAATGCTCAAAACCTTAGCCAATGACCAGCATTTGGTATGAAGAAATCTTTGAATTTTGTAAAAGGCCATTCTTGAGTTTTTTCTGTCTTTATTTTTTGGGGTTTTTTCTTTAAAAAAATAATATTCAAGGTACTAACAGCGCCTTTTTGGAAGGAGATGCCTTCAATTTAGAGAATTTTTAAAGGGGAGCAGATGTAAATTAATGACTACTTCAAGAGACCTCAAAGGTAAGTTTAACCTTATACCAGCTTTGAGACTTCATTTTTAAAAAGTATTACTCAACTGCAAAGCAGTTTACCTAAGCCAACTCTTCTGTGTGTACTGGGTAGTGTAACCATTGTACAGGTTGTTGTCAGAATTCTAGAATGGGAGAAATAGGAGGAAGTATACCATCACCAGTCCAACCCATTTCTCACTTGACAGATGACACAGATGACCTGTAAGTGCTCATGTTTTGTAAAAACAGTTTCGTGCTTTTCAATATCCCAAATAGGCCCAGGCTACCTAGGGAAAAGCTGTTTTAATTCCACAGAAACTGCTACCATTATTTGAAATAGGCTTCCTTAATCTTCTCTTTTACCATTAGTCTAATAGTGATGAGGAGGAAGGGAAAAACATGCTCATAGGCTCCAATTTTAAATAGAAACCTTTATTTACAAGGATATCCAAAACAGCAAAGCAGTCACAGCTCACTAACCCCACCTCATGAATCATCCCATGTGGTTTTATTCTATGCAGTATAAAGAATGACTTCAATTTTTTAAAGCAACATTTAATGTAAACTTGATTGAAACCAAATTGACTCTCAATACTGTAAATCAATTCCTGAGAATTTAAATATTGCTCTCAGAATGACATTTCCATCTTCTTAAAAACTCCACATACTACAAAGGAAGAGAGAAAGAAGAAAGACAACACCCTGCTCATTTTTAAACAGTTTCCCTTGGAGTTGAAAACTCTTGTTCCTCTGCTGCAGGGGTAAAATTTCGTCTATCTTAGAGCTTATGCTCCTATGAACCCCCACAAATGAACAAAACTTGTGGATTCTGCAAATAAAAAGGGACCTGGACCAGCATATGGGCAACTAGCAATCCATTCTGTTTACCTTCTAGCTTCTACTTTGATCTACTACTGGATCAAAGCACTTCGAGGACATGAAACCAGTTGTCTTCTGTAGTACCCAACCCCTAAGCCCCCATTCACCCTAGATATTTAATACCGATGAACTAAGTAGGACTGTTTATTGGTATTTACACCTTTTGATCCTGATACACAATTTAGAAAAATGGCATCATAATATGAACATTAACAATGCAATTTCTACTTATCTTTTAAAAGAAGAAACATGTATCTCCTTAATATCACTTTGATCTTCATAAAATATATATCTTTTATTTATATATCTTTGGATTCAGCATAAAGTAGGTACTGGAAATATCCCACATTCTAAAAGCAGATGAAAAGATTACTTATACTGTTCACCCAACGGATATCTAGGTTTTAAAAGGGGTAGGGTGGGGAGAGGTAGGCAGCAGGAGTACAAAGAGAATTATCCAAAAAAGATTAAACAAAGGGCAATAAAGGTAAAGACAACAAATTTTCTAACACGTTGAATCTATCAAAAGAAAATAAAAATCTTGAGTTTGCACCGATAAAATCAACAAGTAGAAAATACAAAAACTTACAATAAACTTTTTTTGTCATAGAAAAAGGAGTGCTGCTGCCTTCCAGTTGGCCTGGAATCACAGAGTTTTGTTTTGAATAATTTTTAAAAGTAGGAGCACCATTCTGTCTTCCCCAAGCACACAATTTAAGCAAGGAAGCTTCAGATACACCCAACACTACTGGGCTGAAAGAGAGACTCCCTCAGCTATGCCTCACCCATCTCCAAACAGAAGACGGTGTCATCTAAAAAGCACAAATACAATGGAAGTTTATGGATTTACAGTCTCAGACTGACTTCTGGGGGGGAGGGGGGATTCATAATGGTCTACACACTGTTGGGAAAATAAAATCCACCCTAGTGTGGTTCTGGAAATATGGATTCCATTCATAAGCATGTCAAAGAAATTACTAAATAACCTTACCTTCAAAGACATCTAGAAAGATTGGCTAAACGTGTGAAATTTTTAAAAAATTAAATGGCTCTGTTATTACTAGAATATGACACCAAGTCTAGCAGAGACATCTGAAATTCATAAGTATTCCAAAAATCCAATTTCATTCAACTGTTTGAACCTAATAAAAATACCCCAGATAAAGGGAATTAAACTTGATTTTACCCCTATTCCAAACCAACTACACCAGGCATCAAAAGGAGGCAACAAAGGCAAGGAGCTGAGAGGTGGGGGTGGAGGGGTGCAAAGACGCTCAGTTAAGACTGTGGCTCTGAATCACAGCGCAACTGGCAATTTTGGCTACTAAGTTCCTTAATAAATAACCAGGACATTGTTCTAAATCATAGGTAGGTTGTGAAACAAGACGTTAGCAGAATGACAGGAAAGAAGGCTAACCAGACACCAGAAACCACACACCAGGACTCTGGTCCTACGGTATCAATGTCCAGGTCCTGGTGACCAAAATCACTCCTAAAATGGATAAAAAGGCAACATACTCAAATTTAGAAAGGAAGGAAAAAAAGATGAATTGTTATTGTTTAATTTATGGACTGATTAAAATCCCAAAGATGGTTTTTTAAATCAAATTGCTTGATTTTTTTTAATTCCTGTTTTTTTTTTAAGCCCATTTCCCCATATCTATTCTTTCTCCAAAAATTAACAAAGTGCTTAGTTCTCCGGTAGAGGAATTAAAAAAAAAATTTTTTTTAATGCCTACATCTTAAACAATCATTTTAAAAAGCATTTAGATTAAGAGAATGAGAAGAGTGAGGCATCTAAGGCCAGGGGGAGGCAAAGCTGTGGACCACGTTCCTCACCCCACCACAAGATCGAGGGGATATCTCTTCTGTTTGTGAGCCTCACCACACAGAACTTACTAAAATCAACAATGTTAAATATTTAGCTTCACGAACTCTGTAAAAATGAGCTGTTGTGACCTACAAAAAAAGGTATATACATATTTTACATAGTACAATATCTTAAAGGTCATATTTACAAACAAACAAACAAAAAACCTATTCACAGAAACACTGCGAAATTCTGATTCAGAATGCAGTACCTGGCCTTGGGTTTTCAGAAGTTTATTTTTAAAAAGCATTATTGCTCTACCATATAGGCAAAGGGTGACACTAGTATAGAAAAGAAAGAAAAGAAACATAGTTCTTGTCCAACAGATTAGTGTAGACAAAAACTAGGAATGTGGTTCACCATTCCTCAAGACTTCAACAATATTGCATTTATCCATACTCTTTTAAATAAAGTGCACTAGGCTGCACATTAGCATATGAAAACTTTGCCACTGCTGCAATTAAATACTGTCATCTCATTTTCCCTTCTGCAAAGCCATTTGATATCAATGTCAAATCCTGGCTTACTATAGAACCTTAGGGCCAAATGAAAATCTTCCCTAGGAGAAAACCTGGGACAACAAAAATTAGGGTCAAGGCAACTCAGTATCATCAGTAAAGGACAAGAACATAGAAATGCCAATTCCACTGGATAAAAGATCAACACCAAACTACCTGGTAGTGACAAAAACACTTGAAAGCTAAAGGCTATGCTCTTTGTCCAATACTACAACTTGAGGAACCCTAGCCCATCTACATTTATTTGAAAGACTTTGGCTAACAAGGCAGGAGGAAGTGACCCTGGAGAGTTGTGATCAGGAACACTCCACATCTCCAGAAGGCAAAATGCTAAATAACCAAAAAAAAAAAAAATTTTTTTTTTCTTTTGAACACCATGATACACAGAAGTAGGGGAGAAAACAGGTAGATATTGCGCTTCAGCTTAAGATCCAGTCCTGTTCAAATGACATCACCTGGAATACCCCAACCGACAGCAACACCAGTCCTTGCTTCCAAGCTGGACGCCTGAACAATGATTCTTTACCTCTCATTGATCTTGGTCCAGTGTCATTAGTACAGGGATTTCCTCAGAAGTCCTGATACGGAGATGTCAACAGTATTTCTGCCCGCAACCAGAAGAAAACATGAGTAAAATATATGGTCAACACAACAGGGGAAAGCTTACATCTACGCGCAGAGTTTGCCATGTGTCTCTGCCTGACCAGTTCACACTCTTTAGAGCCCACATTACTACAAATACCTAATGAGTTGTTGTTGTTGTTGTTGTTGTTAGGTGCTGTCGAGTCGGTATCCGACTCATAGCGACCCTTACGGGGTTTTCAATGGCGGAGTGCTTCGGGATTTCCTTGGGAGTGGATTGCCAGGCCCTTCTCCCATTTTTGCAGTGCTGGGAATTGAACTCAGGGCCTCAGAGACTGCAGCGCAGCACTCTACCCACTGAGCTAAATCCCAGCCCACCTAATGAGTTAGGGCCTTCAAAACAAATCTTTTCTTCAATTACTATATTTTTAAAGATATATATCCAAGTTCAATTCTACCTTTGTCCATTAGATTACTGCTGGGGCTTTGGTTTTCTATAGAGAATAAGAAAAACTTCTTTTAAAAGGTAAGGAATAGATCCCAATACCTGATCAGGACCCATGGGCATGCCAGACATGGGCATGGAATTCATGTTCATCTGTCCCAAGTGACTGCTACTGCCATTCATGTGCACCATGCTATATGCTGCAGGGTTCCCTGGGTGGACAAAGTGCTGTTGGGGAAAAGAGCTGTAAAGAAAGCATTGACATTACCTCCATGGTCATTTGAGATATGTACACAAACATATCACAGTCTATCGCAGTTTTGTTAAGTAAATCCCCATATTTAAGCAAGGAACTTCAGAGAGAAAACCTCTTGAAAACTTGTCTCATTTTTCACAACTGTCTTAATACCCTAATCGATATGTGCATGGTATAAATTACTCTCAAAACAGACAAGCCAAATAATACATTTTCTAATATAAACCCAGGCCTTTTGAACTCTCCATCCAATTCTCTAAAAAATGCAGAGATTAATTTCCTAGATGTGAATGGCTTTTAAAGTCACTATTCTTTACCTGTTCCTGGCCAAGTTTCCTGATGGCCATCCCTTCATTTCTGAGGATTGATACATAGGTGCAGTTTGAGGATGCTGCATCATGGGATTCTGAGAGGGACCCATTCTTGATGACATCATTGCATTAGGAGGACTAGACACTCGCCCAAAGGTGGGATCTGGTTGTCCCATTCCTTGAATGAAAGAAAAAAACTTACAATGTCCAACTGCTACCTCCTTAGAATTTCAGCTTTCCCTAGTAATTTTATGTTCTTTTTCAGAAAAGGAGTGGAAGGGGGTCGTAAATACAGGATATAAAGTACTAGAAGAAGCTGCCTCCCAGTTATTCTCACCAAGATGACAACTAGAGTCGTGGACTTAATACAGAAAGGCAACCATCTAAGTCACTTGAAGGGCAGTTGCTTCAATGACTTTTCTGTATAAAAAGGGACTCCGAACACTCCTCTCTCTCTCTTCCTCTTTAGAGAGCAAAAGCTGTTGTTCCCAGAGGACAGGGTACCATCTTGAAATATAAACTCTCCCCAATAGACATCTTTACCCCTCCCAAGTTCCTGCAGTCTCTCAAAGGCTGAACTGATGCAGAGTCTGCATTACTGTAATTTGTAGTAAGTGTAAATCATCAAGAAAAGGAACTTAAAAGCATACCAGTGCATTCCTCTGGTATGAACAAATGTTCAGAGATAATACAGTTCCACTATACTGGGATATGTAAAAAAGGATGGGCAACAACTCTAGTCTTTCTCTCAAATGAAGAAGTGGTGGTCTTTAGGTGCCATCAAGTTGTGTCCGACTCTTTGCAACCCTCATAGGGTTTTCAATGGCTGTTTCAAGATTGCTTTAGGAGTGGATTGCCACGTCCTTCTCCCATTTTTGCAGTGCTGGGGACCGAACATAGGTCCTTAGAGAGTGTACAGGAGTGCTCTACCAACTGAGCTAAACCCCAGTGGCTCAAATGAAGAGGTAGGGAGCTGGAAAAAAAAGTAAGACCTGAAAAAACACTCGACTGTGATGAAATACATATGCGCTGATTTCCTGGGAACTGCAGCAAACGTTTTTGTTCTCCATTACTTTTAATTAGTTTCAATTCTCTTATAAAGCAAAAAGATGGAATGAATAATAGTTTATTTTTCAGATGCAACAAATCTAGTAAAGCTTAATTCCTTAGTAATGTTACTTTGAGAAAGGCATGTTCTATCAAACTTACCATAATTTGGTGGGTATGGAAACTGTGGTGGAGCCTGTGGCATCGTAGGTCCTGCCAAAACACCATCCATGCTGGCGGAAGCAGTCACATTTGGGGGTGGGCTGAAGGCCTGATTTTGCTGCTGTTGTTGCTGCTGCTGCTGCTGCTGCTGCTGTTGCTGCTGCATCATTATGGCCACCCTCTGTTGTCGTAGGTGATGATTTAGCAGATCTCTGCTGCGTTGAGCAACCATCTGGGCATTTAGAAAACCCTGCTAATACCCAAGAAAGAATGCAATTATACATTACAGTAAAAACCATCTGGTTTCATATACATGTTGTTGTTGTTAGGTGCCATCGAGTCATGTCCGACTCATAGAGACCCTCATAGGGTTTTCAATGGCAGACTGTATTCGGGATTGCCTTGGGAGTGGGTTGCCACGTCCTTCTCCCATTTTTGTGGTGCTGGGAATCGAATTTGGGACCTCAGAGACTACAGAGTGGTGCTCTACCAACTGAGCTAAATCCCAGCCCCTTCATATACATAGTGCTTCCATAATACAGAAAAAAATGCTGGGTGTGGTGGTGCCTGCCTGTAATCCCAGCAGTCAGAAGGCCAAAAAGAAAGATGGTGCATTCCAGGCCTGCCTAGGCTACAAAGTGAGACTCAGTCTGCAAAAGGGGTCAGGGGATATGGAAGAATACCTTTCGCTATAATTAAAGGAAAGAGAAAATACACAATTCTGTATGATAAAAGCTTTCTGAGCCAGGCATAGTGGTATGTGCTTTAGTCCAAGCACTCAAGAGGTTGAGGCAGGAAGATCAATGGAGCCCAGGAGTTCAAGACCAGCCTGGACAATACAGCAAGACCTTATCACAAAAAAAGAGAGGAAGGGGTGGGGGCAGGGGATAGATACAGTAGGGCTGAGTACCCCAAAAGAAAAACAAAAGAAAGAAAAAGAGAATGGGGTATTACTCAGATAAGCAGGGACCTCAGAAAGTCTGGTAGTCTCTAAACCTCCTGAAAGAAGAGGAGGAAGACCAGAAGAAAGCTGAAGGAGAAAGCTATTTGGAAGTTAAGGTGGTAACATGATCAAGACTAAAAATAGACACTAATTGGGGCTCTACCAGCTAAGGAAGACCACATCCAAAAAAGCAAGCTTTAATCATCTATTTGGGAAAGCATCATAGCTCAAGCTTATATATGATGTTGATTATCAAGAAAATGTATCAGTACTCTAGGTAGGAGTCAGATAGTGAAAACTGGACATTTCAGTTTTTAAAACACATATGATTATTTCCACAGGACCATCATGTAGTCATCTGCCTCCATCCTAGCTGGAATAGAAAGTGCTGTCACACGCCCTCACACTAGGAGAAACAGGTCATCTCAGAGGCTATCACTGAGAATCAGATTTTGTATTATCTTTTTTCTTCTTTGTATCAGTAGTTTCAAAATGTTACCCAGTGATGTCACTTCATAATCCAGGACAGAAATATCTGAGTTACTATTTTAAGTTCCTAAAAAGTGGAGTGATCGTTTGCCCCACAACCTAACTGACCACAAATGGAATTATTCTAATGAAGTAATCCATCCTCCTCTGATTCCTCCCATCACTACCAGAAGAGAAGACTACAAATGGAAGAGAAAAATCACAGCAGAAAAGATTCTTAGACAAGAAATTCGGAATTACTCTGATTTGTTTAACAAACATGGATTGAGAGCCAAGCACCAGCCGGGCTGTGTGCTGGGATGCGGCAGTGAACGTGGAGAGGCTCATCATCCTCACCTGGGAGCTCATCTGGGGCTGCATCATGGGCCTCATCACAGCAGCACCGCCGGCAGTGGGGTTTTCCATTTTCATTTCAAGTGCCTGGCGACTCTGATTCAAAAACTATAGACAGACAGGTTGGTTAGGCTGCAAGTAGAGCATCCTAACCAGCCCCAAACAGCTTTACAAACTATCAGCAACATACAGTGAGGTCATGATGGTATCTCCAAACCCATGAGCCTGGTGAGTCACATTTGAACTGAACCAGCACACTTTCGCACTGCAAAAGGGTAATGCTGAAGAGTTCCCACCAGGTGCGTGAAGCCTTATTGTTTGCCATTGGAACAAAAATTAAAGTGCAACTGTTAAAAATACATGGTGGGATCAAAAAATATGGTGAATGCTTAAATGTATAGAAGTTATTGCACAAAGATACATTGCCATTAAACCCCCTCAAGATACTCTCACTGGCTTCAAACACATTGATCCCATCACTCTTCCCACGTTCTGAAGCAATTCTGTAAGTCCTGTTTTGTGAACGTCTACTTGTGCTGTCGTGGCTGCTTCAATGTCCTCAATCAATTCACAACATTTACTTTTCATGGTCATTTTGACTTTGGGGAGGAGCCAGAACTCATACAGTGCCAGATCTGATGAATAACATGGATGAAGATAATGTTTTTATTTGACAGAAATTGCCATGCTTGAAGCAATGTATGACGTGGAGCACTGCTATGATAGAAGATGAAACTAAAAACTCACAAAAGAGGGCTTCCAGAGAGTGCTTCAGAAAGTGGCAACAATGATGAAGTAAGTATGTTTGAAGCCAGGGGGAGTAATCTGATGGGGATTAATGGCAATATGTCTATTACTGCAATAATGGTTTTATTTAAATATGAAGTGTATTTTTGATCACACATATCTTTAACAGGAATTCAAAAAGGATTTATAAAGTCAAGAGTTCAGTGGGATGACTCAGACACTTGAGGAAATAGCTTTGTTGGAGTAATGCTAAATACACCACTTCCTCTGTTGTCTTTTCCTATTAGTGGGAAAAAAATGATAAAAAGTAAAATGACACCATGAACACAGCTTTCCCAAGCACCTAAGCTAACTTTCAGAAACAGTTATGCACTGGAGTCTCTGACTCACTGGACTCTCAAGTCAGTCATGTATCTATGTATGTGTTCTCCCACACTTAATAATGCAATATACTCAAGACATAAACCATAGAAATAATTGTATTTTGAAAGATTAGTTGGAAGTGAAGGAAATAGGGAAAACAGAAGTTCTATCTTGGAATATTAAAAGAGAGCTCCAATTTTACAAAACATCCCAAAAGCAGAGGCTCCACAAAAAATGCTAACATTGCTGGGGACAATGGCACATGCCTTCAATCCCAGCACTTGTGAGGCTGAGGCAGAAGGATCATGAGTTTTGCAGCCAGCTTGACCTATATAGCAAGACCCTGTTTAAAAAGAAAAGGAGGCTAAAATCAAAAAGGTTTAAATATTTGGTTATTAGTATTACTCAGGACTTCAAAAAGAAAGCATCCTTCAGACAGCAAGACACCAAGTAACACTTTTTCCCCAAGGGCAATCCTTTCTGCCATTTTTTACTGTATAATGCAGTATTCTTGTAGAAAGGTACCCAATTCTTGCACAAACACTCCTTAACAAGGAGCCATCTGTGCAAATAAAATCTTACACAGAAGTGAAGACAAAAGGAATCTCTTCAGTTGGCAAGGAATGGAGAGACAGTGGTAACAGCTCTGAGGAACACAGCCTAAAAACAAACTGAACAAGGTGGGGCCAAAGGGAAAGACACTTGAGGCCACAGCCAAGTGCGGGACTGGTTACCTGCTGGCCCTGCAGCCTCTGCTGAAGCTGCATTCGAAGTTGCTTTGGGGTGTTTGTCCGAGGTCTCATGAGGCTGGCCCTAGGATGCATTCCTTGGAGAGGAAAACTGCCTTGCTGGTTCATATGATTCATCATAGAATTGAAAGATGGTGATTGTCCCTGAAGATTAAACCCTCCTTGCATTGGAGGGCCCTGAGCTGGATACGTCTGTCCATATAATGCTGCCTTCTGATCCATCATTACTGCTGCTTCATGGCCTTGGAAAGCATCCTGTTTGGGCTCCAAAGCTTGTCCCTTAAACATCAAACACATAAATGAATAGTGAAGTACATCTGCAGAAGCAACCAAAATCAAGTTGCCTGACGGTCCCATGAAAGCACAAAATATATCCCCTCTTTTCAGAACTGTGTCTTGGTGACTAGCACAGAGGCTCACACAAACATCCAAATATTTTCTGAGCTTAACATCTACAAACTATCAAATACCTAAAGAAGTACTATTTGTTCCAGACCAGATATCTGTACTAATAAACATGACCCTGCAGAGTCAAATATGAAACTAATTAATGAGAAGTCACTATGATCAATAAATTCTCCCATAATTTGTACAAGAATGTTTTTGAAGGTAGCAAGAGGTGATTTTGGGGAATGACAGATAAATTGAAAAACACTTTCATCCCCTGGAGTGTACTTATCAAGTTGAACAAAACCTAAAGGTAGTCATAGATTGGTGAGGGAGGGAAGTCTACCCATTGAACAAGTATTTATTAAATGTGTATGATGTGCCAGGCATCACTTTCCTACATACATATGTACAAAATAATATCCACAGGGTGATCGAAAACTAAAGCCTACTATGCTAAGAGAAGAGCCTGCCAGGTACTACGTGAATCTTTACCTTCCCTGGGGCCTGGAATGCCAATATGCACTTGACAACTTTGACAAGTCTTGCCCTAAAGTACAGATCACACCACTGGATTCTGTGATACCACTTTTGTTCTCCCATCTCTCTGGCCTTTCCTTGGATAAATGTTACAAATTTATCAGGGTTCAGTCTTAGGCTCCCTTTTCTCTTGATATACTTTCTACTTAGGTGGTCTCAGGCACTGATGATAACAATTAGATTTTTCTTTCCAACTCAACTCCAAAATCTTTACCTGGATGCCTCAGGCATCTCAAAGTTAACACGTAGAAAACAGAAGTCATGATTTCACAGCAATTTCCCGTCACCCGCCCCCCCCCCAAAATTGTTTTCCTCACATCTTCTTTGTATCAGAATGCATGGCATAACCAGTCACCACCCAAGAACTCAAAGCCAGCAAACCCGATACTCCAATCTTCCTTCTCAAGTATATACACACATGCACAGCCATATACATGATACCCCAAGCCCTGTCAGGACTCCTTGACAGCATGTTGTATATATCCTTCCCTTCTTTACATTCCATTGTCATGACCCTTTCCAAGACTCTCTGAGACTCATAGTAACTAGCATGTGTACTTCTACTTTGTCTCATCATACCAATTCCCCCTTCCCCAGACAGACCTCAGGTTTCTTTTAATAAAGCCAATCAGTCTTTAAATTAAATATGGCTATTTGTCCATGCACATTAACTTTCTATCTCTTGTCAATTCTACTAAAATGGCAGTTAATAATTTAAAATGTCATATTGATCAATAAAACAATAAAAATATCAAAAGCAACAAGTATTTTGATAGATATTTTATTGTTGTTCAGTGCTGTCAAGTCATAGCAACCCTGTGCACAACAGAATGAAAAACTCAATTCTGTGCCAGGCACATGATCTTTTTTATGTTTAATACCATTGTTGTAGACACTGTCAATCCAACTAGTTGAAGGTCTTCTGTTTTTTCGATGAGCTGACTGCCACTCTCCCAAACATTCTGTCTTTCTCCAGGGAATGGTCCCTTCCTGACTACATAACCAAAATACATGAGACATGGTCTAGCCACCCTTGCTTTCAAGGAGCACTCTGGTCACACTTCTTCTAGGACTGAACTGTTGGTTCTTTGGCAGTCCGTATATTAAAGTCATCTCCAGCACCATAATGAAAAAGCGTCAGTTCTTCTCCTCTCTCTCTTATTCAATGTCCAGCTTTCACAACCATATGATGAGACTGAAAATACCATGGCATGATCAGTCAGGCACACCTTGGTCTTCAATAGGACATATTTATTTTTTTGACACTTTAAAGAGATCTTTAGCAACAGCTTTTTCCAATGAAGCATGTCTTTTGATTTCTCGACTGCTGCTTCCATGGGTATTGATTTTAGAACCAAGTAAAGCAAAATCTTGGACAACGTCAATCTTTTCTCCATTCATCATGAAGTTGGGTACTGACTCAGTTGTAAGGATTTTTGCTTTCTTGATGTTGAAGTACAATCCTTATTGAAGGCTGTAGTCTTTCATCTTCATCAGTAAATGTTTCAAATCCTCATCACTTGCAGCAAGCAAAGTTGTGTCATCTGTATAACACAGGTTGTTAATGAGTCTTCCTCCAATCATGATGCCACTTTCTTCTTCCTAAACCCCAGCTTCTGGGATATTTGCTCAGCACAGAGACTGAAGAGGTACAGTGAAAGAATATAGCCCTGAAACACACTTTTCTCAACTTTAAACCAGGCAATGTATCCTTGTTCTTTTCTAACTACCTCCTGGTCTATGTACAGATCCATCATGAGTACAATTAGGTGCTCTGGTATGCCCATTCTTCACAATGTTATCTAGAATTTGTTACGATCCACACACTCAAATGCCTTTGCATAGTAAATAAAGCATAGATATCGTTCTTGTATTCTCTACTTTTGGCTAGTATCCATCTGACATCAGCAATGATGTCCCTGGTTCCACAACCTCATCCAAAAGTGGCTTGATTTTCCATCAGTTCCCTACTTATATACTGCTGCAGTCACGTTTGAATGACCTTTAGCAAAATTTAGCTTGTGTGTGATATTGTTCAATAGTTTCCAATTCGCTTGGATACCCTTTCTTGGAAACAGGCACATATATGGATCTCTTTGAGTCAGCTGGCCAGGTAGCTATTGGTTCTGGTTGGCCAAGTGGCAGTTTTCCAAATCTCTTCACATAATAAGTTAGTACCTCCAGTGCTGCATATTTTTAAACCCCATATGTTTGTCAGTTTACTATATTAAGGGGGCTTGCATGTTGCTGTGATGCTGAAAGCTACAGGTATTACAGATACTAACAGGGTCATCATGGTGGACAGATTTCAGCTGAGCTTCCAGACTAAGAGAGACTAGCAAGTTGGACCTAGCAGCCCACTCCCAAAACAATTAGCCATTGAAAACCCTATGACTAGCAGAGAAACACTATCAGATATAGTGCCAGAAAAATGGGCCACCCAGGTTGGAAGGCACTCAAAAGATGACTATGGAAGAGTTGCCTCCTCAAAGTAGAATCTACTTTAATAACGGAAATGGAGTAAAGCCCCAAGGACCTCCATTTTCTGATGCAGTACAACTCACCCATTAATAACGGGAACATGGAATGTACGCACTATGAATCTAGGAAAATTAGAAATGGTCAAAAGGGAAATGGAGCACAGAAACATCGGCATTCTAGGCATTGGTGAGCTAAACGGAAGTGGCATGGGCGATTTTGAATCAGATAATCATATGGTCCACTCGCTGGGAATGACAAATTAAAGAGAAATGGGGTTGCATTCATCATCAAAAAAAAAAGACATCTCAAGATCCGTCCTGAATACAATGCTGTCAGTGATAGAATAATATCCATACACCTACAAAGAAGGCCAGTTAATATATGACTATTATTCAAATTTATGCACCCACCACTAAGGCTATAATTGAAGATAGGGAAGATTTTTACCAGCTCCTGCAATCTAAAATAAACTAAATATGCAATCAAGATGTACTGATAATTACTGGTGACTAGAATGCAAAAGTTGGAAACAAAGAATGCGGCTCAGTAGTTGGAAAATATGGCCTTAATGACAAACGATGCTGGAGATCACATGATAGAATTCTATCAGACCAATAACCTTTTCATCGCAAATACATTTTTTTCACCAACATAAACCACAACTGTACACACAGAATTCACCAGATGGAACATATAGGAACCAAACTGACAACTGCAAAGAGGCAATGGAAAAGCTCCATATTAAATGTCAGAATGAGACCAGGTGCTGATTATGGATCAGATCATCAAGTGCTCATATGCAGGGTCAAACTAAAACTGAAGGAAATTAGAACAAGTGTAGGAGAGCCAAGGTATGACCTTGAGTATGACCTCAAGAACAGGTTTCATATGTTAAACACTAATGATGGAAGACCTGATGAGTTGCGGCATGACACCAAAGACATCATTTATGATGAAAGCAAAAGGTTACTAAAAAGACAATAAAAAAAGAAAAGACTAAATTACATGTCAGAAGAGACTCTGAAACTTGCTGTTGAACGTTGAGCAGCCGAAGTATAGAAAGACATGAAGCTAAGGAACTAAACAGAAGATTTCAAAAGGCAGCTCGAGAAGATTAAATCAAATACTATAATGACATGTGCAAAAAGCTGGAGATAGAAAAACAAAAGGGAAGAACACGCTGTTTTCCTCAAGCTTAAGGATTTGAAGAAAAAAATTCAGGCCTCGAGGGTAATAGTGAAGGATGCTCAGGGAAAATATTAAATGATGCAGAAAACATCAAAAGATGATAGATGAAATACAGAGTCATTATACCAAAATAACTGGTGGGTAACCAACCATTTCAAGAGGTTGCATATAATCAGGAATAAATGGTACTGAAGGACGAAATGGAAGTTGCCTTGAAGGAATGGGTAAAACATAAGGCCTCAGCAATTAACAGATATTTAGAAAACAGAAAATTTATTGTTTTTGGTGTTGTGGGGGTGGGGAGTTGGTGGGTTTTTTGTTTGTTTTAAGACATAGTCTCACTATGTAGCCCATGCTGATCCTCAAGTCATGACCCTCCTTCCTCAGCCTCTTGCTAAGAAAAGAGCCTGCCAGGTACTATGTGAACCTTTATCTTCTATGAGCCCTGGAAGGCCGAATAAGCAGTTGACAGCTTTGACAAGTCTTACTCTAAAGCACAGTTTACCCTACTGTATTGTGATAGCACTTTGTTCTTCCATATCTCAGGAGACCAGGATCCAACACAGAATAGCGGCAACTGTTAATCTCTACACCTAGCTCATAAGGACAGAGTAAAACAGAGTACTATACGGAGAGAAGGATTAACGTGTCTAGAATAACAGATGTGCACCACTACTCCTGGCTATAAGATACAAAGCAAATGGGGGAGTAGGAATAAACATTAACATAACAGAAAAATTCAGATCTGTGTGCCCACAAAGGAAAAATACAGGTAAGAAGTAAGCAAATGTGGCCCCCAGAACTAACGACAGACAAATCCCACTGGGCACAAGAGAGAATGAGGCACAGTACTGACGCAGGCAGGTGATTAGGAATTTTGTGTAGAGAAAGGGATCAACTACCTCCCTGCCTGTTCCTAGGCTCCTCCAGTGGCTGTACATTGTACCTACCCCCTAAAGGCCCAGGATCAGGCACAGGAGAGGACAGGAAGGAGGCAGAGGCTGAAAACAGGAAATTTTATAGTTCACATATTTATAATTTCTAATGAAACTTTATATTTTTATAATTTTATTTCCTGTGCTATGAGATCACCCCAAATGATCCAGTCTAGCTTCCAAATGCAACCAGGTAATAAAAGATTTCCTGGCAAGAAATGGAAGCTCGTTTGCAGGAAAATAAAGTATATGATCTGGATAGGAGAAGGGGCAACTCTACCTGTTTGGGGAATCTTGAAACAATAAAAAGGTCCAGCTCCCACTAATCCTGCTTAGATTTGCAGAGCATCAAATTAGCTCCTTTTCTTTTCTTTTTTTTTGTCTGTGGTATTGAGGGTTGAACCCAGGGCCTTACGCTTGCATGCTCTGCAAGAGCTGGACCACTGAGCTGCACTCCCAGCCCACTTTTTGACTTTTTGAGACAGGGTCTCGCTAAATTTCACAGACTGCCTCGAGTGGTCTCGAACTTCCAATCCTCCTGCCTCTGCCTCCTGAGCCGCTGGGATTACAGGCATGCGCCACCACACCTGGCGCCAAATTAGTTTCTTAAGGTACCATTCTTAAATGCTTAAGAAAACAGTCAAGGATCTCTACATATTTGACAGAAAGCTTCCCGACATGAAGCAACTCAACAAATAACTCAAAGACTAGGAAAACAGAAAAGCTTAAAAAAGAAAAAAGTATACACTTACACACACAGCACTGGACACCTAACATGATAACAGAAATTCCAGAAAGAAAGGTCAGAAACAAACAGAGGAGATAAATTACAGAAATTATAGAAAATGCTCAAATTCTATGGGAATGTCTATGCATCTAAAACACAACAGAATGAATGAAACAAGACCATACCCACAAGATATAGCATCATCAAATTTCAGAAAAAATCATTTCCTAAATAATGCCAAAGAGAACAAATAGGTCACATACAAAAGAAGAACCAGAATATAATGTGACTCAATAGTAACAATGAATGCCAGAAAACTTGGGGAAAAAAATTTCTCAAAATCCTAGGATGAAATTATTTTCAACTTAGAGTCTAATACAAAGAGATGCAAGAGGATGGGGAAAAAAACATTTATGTCACACAGGGCCCAAAACAGTAGGGAAAGACATGGACCAGGAGGCAGTCATTTGAACAGAGCAAGGAAATACTGCATGGTTTAAAGTCAAGAAAGGTGTGGGTCAGGGCTGTATCTTTTCACCCTATCTCTTCAATTTGTATGCTGAGCAAATAATCCGAGAAACTGGACTTTATGAAGAACATGGCATGGATGGATGGAAGACTCATTAACAACCAGCATTATGCAGATGACACAACTCTGTCTGCTGAAAGTAAAGAAGATTTGAAACATTTACTGATGAAGATCAAAGAACATAGCCTTCAGTATGGATTGAGACTCAACATCAACAAAACAAAAGTCCTTACAACTGGGTCAGTATGCAACTTCACGATAAATGGAAGAGACTGAGGTTGTCCACGATCTTGCTCTACTTGGTTGTACAATCAAGACCCATGGAAGCAGCAGTCAAGAAATCAAAAGACACATTACTTTGGGAAAAGCTGTGGCAAAATTTCTTTAGAGTATTGAAAAGTAAAAATGTCACAGTGAAGATGAAGGTACACCTGACTAATGCATCCTGTGGTGTGAAAGCTAGACACTGAACAAAGGCGACAAGAGAAGAATTCATGCTTTTGAATTATGGTGCTGGAGAGGAATACTGAATATACCATAGACTGCAAAAGAACCAACAGATCTGTCCTAGAAGAAGTGCAACCAGAGTGCTCCTTGGAAGCAAGGATGGCCAGACTAAGTCTTGCGTGCTTTTGACATGTAATCAGGAGGGACCAATCCTTGAAGAAGGACATCATTTTGGGAGAGTGGTGGTCAACAAAAAAATGAAAACCCTCAACTAGATGGATTGACAGTGTCTACGAAAATGGACTTAAACATAAATAAGATCGTATCCCAGGCACAGAATCATGGAGTGTTTCGATCTGCTGTACATAGGGTCACTATGAGTTGGACCCAACTGGACAGCACCTAACAACATATACACACACGCGCGCGGGCGCGCGCACACACACAATGTCTTATTTAAAAACCCAAAATCAAACAAAAAAAATCTCCTAAAACTCTAATTATTTTTCATTAGGAGCAAATACATGTAACAGTAAAACCAAGCTGAGGGTATAGCTCAGTAGTAGAATGTTTGCCTACAATGTGCAAAGCCCTGGGTTTCAGTCCTAGTAGAGAGAGAGAAGGGAGAACAAAGAGGGAAGGAAGGGGAGAAGAAAAGAAGGGATGCGGGAGGAGGGGATACAGAAGAGTAAACTTAACCTAAACTTACAGGAAATAATACATCTCTCTATATTCACATTTACTGTGACTAATTATACATTTTGCTATAGATGTCTTCTTGTTGTTGTTGTTGTTAGGTGCCGTCGAGTCAGTATCCGACTCATAGCGACCCTCATAGGGTTTTCAATGGCTGACTGTTTCGGGATTGCCTTAGGAGTGGATTGCCAGGTCCTGCTACCATTTTTGCGGTGCTGGGAATTGAACTCGGGACCTCAGAGACTGCAGCACAGCGCTCTACCCACTGAGCTAAATCCCAGCCCCATAGATGTCTTGGCATGTAATTTTCCTGAACTCCAAAGTATATCCGACCTCACGGTTCTCAGATGAGGGACTATGAGTATTTAACCAGCTACAATATCAGCAGGTCAGCAGGTATAGACAAGTTTATAAAGACAAATGGCTACATAAAACATGACCTTAGAAACATGACCAAAGTAAAGAGCTGTGTTTCACTACCTGAGAACAAGGCAAGTGACTTTGGATCTTCTTCAATAAAAATATGTTCACATCAATTTCTAAGTTACAAATATAGATTACTTTGCTAAAAATAAAGATCAATAAGAAAAAAGTAAAGCAGGTTTCATCACTTCTCTACTTAAACTTTTTTCATGGCTCTCCAACATAATAGAAAGCTTCTAGACCCCTGGTTTTGTGCAACTTGGCCTCCTTTTACCACTCTAGTATCACGTTATATCACGCTCTCTCTGTTCTCACTGACTTTCACCTTCTAGAACCCCAAAGTTATTTACTGCCCAAGGACTTCTGAGTTTGCTCTACCTCTTCTGGAACATTTTTCCATAGCTCTTTGTATAGCTGGCTCCTCACCTTTAAGGTATCGATTTATAATGTCACTGCCTGGAAAGAGCTATCCTGACTACTCCAGTCCCCAGTTACTCTTTATCTCATTATTTTGAATCTGAAAACACAAAACTTTTTAAACTAAAGAACAAAACTAAAATCAAGCCTCCACCAAAAAGGAAACTAAGGTAAATAGCCACTACAAAATACCAGTACATCTGTTTCAAAAACAGATGTATGCATGGCATATTTTCACAAGGTTGGGTATGTGAATATAAACAGGAGATTATAATGCAGTGATGTACAGATTTACCACTGAAAATGAGTTTTGTTTAACATGAAAATAGTTTGCCTTTTCCAGGTACACAATGGCTAGCTAGGTAGTCACGAAATGTAGTTACAAAAATGAGAAGTAGGAACTAAGGTAAATAAAAGTAGCACTTAAAAAACTATGTAATAGTTTCTGGGCTGGAGTTTAGCTCAGTTAGTAGAGTGACTGCTTAACATGCACTGAGGCCCTAGGTTCAATCCTTGGTACCACAAAAAACCCAGCTGGCTGCTAGAAATAACATATAAAGTACATGTCTAATTTTAATGCTGGTATCCATGATTACAGTGAGTATAGTAGTAGGAAATATATAAATACAGGTACTCTGGCTTCATGAATATGCAAACATGCATACACATGTATATACTCTTGTGCACACACTGCCCTATTTCCATATTAATGTAACTCACCTGACTTACAAGTTCAGGGATTCCCAAAGCTCTGTCAATTTCCTCCAGGCCTGTGGCATCTGTATTGCTCAGGAGTGTGTGCAATTGGTCCAACAATGCTCTTTCATCATTCTGGCCCTCCGGGTTAGAAGGTGGTCCAAGGATATCATCCAGAGAATTCCTAAGAAGAGGCCTAGAAAGAAAGTTGCAATTAATTTTATTGGTATTGGGCTGGGGATACAGCTCAGTGGCAGAGCTCTTGCCTAGCATTCTCAAGGCCCTGGGTTCAATCCCCAGAGACACATTAAAAAAAAAGAAAAAAAAGGAAAGGAAAGGAAAAAAAAGTTAATGGTGCCTTTTTCTCTTTTGAAACAAATGATAACAGATCACAGTAACCATTCATAGAATTTTTAATGTATTCTAGTAACTCAAATATTACATGTACAAACAATAAACCAGGTAGCAGAGGACATCAAATGGCATTAATTTACACTGAAGGCCCACAATTTGAAAACTTTCACCAGTCCACCTTAGACCAATCTCAACAGTAATCTGGAATTGCCAAATCCTAGGTGTTTAAGAGATAGCAAAGATTGGGGGTAGGGGAAAGAAAGGGCCCGAGAGGCTGCTATTTACAAGATAAGGACAGAGATAAGTGATAGCAGTTGTGATACTTGAAATTTGAGGAAATCAACAAAAGAAAAGAGAAAAGAAAGGATAGAAATGTTGGGCTGCCAATGACCGCAGTCTGGAGGACTTAGCCCACAGAACTTGTTATTAACAATTGTGATATAAACATCATACACCCAGAGCAAGGTGCCACAGTTCTCTAAAACAAGGGAATGAAGCTAGATATTTATCCTGCTGTTAAAAAGTTATGTCAACTTCAAAGTATTTGTCCTCTACTAAGGAGAGATGCTCTCAAGTTAATATATTTATGTATTTACATCACTATCTACTCAATTCCATTTTTTTGTAAATTTTGTTAATTTACTGTAGAATTGGAATTAAGAATTGACATTAACAGTGGCCTCTTGCATGTAAATGTTACTAAACTAAATAAAAATAAAATACAGACTTAATCCACAATCTTTCTTTTACAAAAAAAAGAGTGCAATAAATAGCTTACCATCACCACTGAAATGTTTTAAATAATTTCAAAAATTATCATCCAGTCCTAAGAAATTAATTTTCAGAAAAACTAAGGCTTACCCTCTGAACACCATTCATAAAGCCAGTGGGAATATATACTTATCAACCTATTGCTATTTATTTCCTTTCCTAATGAGATTAGCACTATAAAAGACTACCATCTCATAGAAAAGTCTAACCACTGAATGGTCTTGCCAGATGAACCTTACAGTTGTCTCCTCTTTCTCCAGTGAATGTCTCTGCTTGCTGCCTCAGCAGATGGTAACTCAGTACCTCAATTATACAAAATTTTTGACATTCTCATTGTTCTGACTCTAAATCCAATGCTAACATTTTCTACAGAGTTATAAAATAAAGCCCCACCTGTTTTGAGTCCCATGAGAGCCTTGTTCCATGGGCAACATGCCATCTGGCCAGGAACCTGGCTGACTGGACGATCCTGCTTGGCCATAGGGACTGACTCCTATTCCCATGGAAATCTCACCAGGCCCTGGAGGAACAAAAACAAAGTATAAATTTTCAAATAAGTCAATAGTGAAAATTATTCTAAAACACTTAATTTTCTGTTCTTACTCATTTGAAGCATTTGCTGCTGCGGCTGCTGCTGCTGCTGCTGCTGCAACACTGGTCTGACACCTGGCATGCTATTTGACCGAACAGACAAGGTGGGCATAGGGCCTCCTATTGCAGGTCTGGGTAAAGAAGAATTGTAATCTCCTTGTCTTCCCATGGAGTTTGAACTCAGAGGTTCCATTCTGCTGGTCTTTGAGTTTGGTAAGCCCCAATCTCCTGAGGAAAGACTCTGGTTCACAGTCACATTTCTATTTGGTCCTCCTGAAACAGGCAGAAATGATTAGGTCTTTTCCTTAGCATAACACAATTCTTATTATCATTCAGGTACAGCCATCATACGCAACAGTGGCTGTGAAAAAGTGCTTTGTCATTCTAAGAATGGGGCTGGCCAACCACGAAGACAATTTCAATAGGCCACTATTCCTATTAATTACAGGTATTTTTTAAAAAGTCCTAAACCACATTAGAATCGCAGGTTCAAGGACAGAAGTAGCCTGAGTAACTTAGTGAGACCCTGTCTCAAAATAAAAATTTAAAAAGAGCTGGGGATTCAGTGGTAGAACACTTGCCTAGTGTAAGGCCCTGGATTTAATCTCCAGTACCACCAAAAAATAAGTTATATACATATATACGAAATAAACAGAAGAAAAATGTCCTAAACCAAAAGATTCTTTAAAAGTTTAAATAACCAAATATATAGAATGAGTGAAGGATACTCATGAAAGAAACGTGATGTTAATTACATTTAAAAACTTTTACTTAGTCCCAATTACTTAAGTGGCTTTAAGGTTTTTTTTTTTTTGTCTTTGTTTCTTGAGATACATAGGGTCTCAATACATAGCCCAGTCTGGCCTCAAACCCAGAATCCTCCTGCCTCAGCCTCCCAAGTGCTAGGATTACAGGTATGTGCCACCATACCCAGCATGGCTTTAAGTATTTTAAATTTGCTTTCCCCAAAGAAATTTTTAATCATAAATACTAACTCGAAATAACCTACCTAGAGCCGGGCATGGTGGTGCACACCTGTAATCCCAGCAACTCGGGAGGAGGAGACAGGAGGATCACAAGTTAGAGACCAGAGGGCAGTCTGCATAATTTAGCAAGACCCTGTCTCAAAAATAGTAAAAAAAAAAAAAAAAAAAAAAAAAAAAAAAAAAGGCTGAGGGTATAGCTCAGTGATACAGTACTTGTAAAACATGCAAGCGCAAGGCCCTGGGTTCAATCCCCAGCACCACAAAAAAAAAAAGAATGAAATAACCTACCTATATTTGAGCCATAATTTTCCTGACTATCCATCATTCTTGGAGTCCCACCCAAAACGGGTTGCTTTGGTAACATGGGAAAAGTAATGACATTCTTTACTGGAGGACTTGAGCCAACAGGAACAGGGCTATCTAGAGATACTGCTCGGTTATACGGAGGACGAATGGACTGCACAGACTGTGGACTTCTCAAACCTGTTGAAAACACAGAAGCCCAACACATATTCCTTCATGATTCAATATTTAAGATAATCATATAAAGACATAAAATAGCACCACACTCCCCATACAAGAATGTCTTTCTCACAAAAACTGTTTTCCTTTACAAAATAAACACTAAACCAAAGGTGGAAGAGAGCCTATATGCCAAATAAAGTAGAAAGAATAATTTCAGTGTTGGCTTAAGTGCTGGGTGCTCTTCTATAGGCTTATGTGGTCATTCACACTGTTTCACTTCAAACTGAAAAATTCACCAAGCTGAGCAATGTAACTCAGTGGCAGAGCACATATTTATCAGACTTGAGGTCCTAGGTTCAACTTCAAGCAAAGGAAAAGGAAGGAAAAGAAAAATTCACCAATGTTTCAAACTCCTAGAGAGTATGTATACTTCTTAAGTAAATTCTGTTTATAGTTTTACAAGAACTCTAACCAATTAAGTTGCCTTCTGATCAAACAAGGAATGAAATGCAAACTTTCTTCTTAACCTTCTTTTCATTTTCCAATCTATTTGATCCAATTCAGTTTAGGAAACAGTGTAAATGAAAATCAACAACCATCATACTGGATAACTGTAAATTATTTCTTTTCAATTAGTACGTTCTTATTAAAATGATAAATGAATGAACATACTGCAACGGGAGAGAGGTTAGGTAAAAACCAGAAAACATCAATGAAGAATACTCTCATGCGTAACCAACAAGATTCTTTAAGCACCAAAGGACAGATTTTAATATAACCTTTTTGATCCACTTCCCTGTGGCTAGGGAAAACGTGTGCCCCAGCACCTACTACTTTATGGATTCCATAAGTGCCCTTGTTATTGGCATATCAGCCACAGAAATTTAAGAAAGAAAATATCCAAAAAAGCTTTTGAAACAAAGGCATTATGAAGTAGTATTAAAAACTGAGAGGCTGAGTATGTGTTCTGAAATTGTAAATGCTAGTTATATCCTGCTCTTAGTGTAAGAGCACATACAAGTGTGCAAAGAAGTTTCAAAACAACAAAATCTAGTTCTTCCCTTACCCAGAGAATTAGTTCCTTGAAACATCTGTTGCTTGGTCCCCAGATGACTGCCATTTGTGGGTATGGGATTATTGTAAAAGTCAGAGCCGGTCAGGTCGCCAAGAATAGCATCTAGATTATCCAAATCTCCAGATCCCTTAAAATAAAATTTTAAAAATTAATTTGCATATGCTAGCTATATTCATCAGAATATAAACATATTCATCAGAGAAAATGTATAAAATGGAATGAATAAAATAACAGTTGTTGTTAGGTGCCATCGAGTCGGTATCCGACTCATAGCAACCCTCATAGGGTTTCCGATGGCTGGCTGTTTCAGGATTGTCTTGGGAGTGGATTGCCAGGTCCTTCTCCCATTTTTGCAGTGCTGGGAATTGAACTCGGGACCTCAGAGACTGCAGCACAGCGCTCTGCCAACTGAGCTAAATCCCAGCCCCAAAATAACAGTAGTTAGCTGAAATAAAAATGCCCAACTTAAAAGGCTAGTAGTTTCTTATGACCAGGCCCTCATATTCTTCCTTAAAAGCATGAACCATTTAAAACACTGAGATAAATTATTGGATTTGGTGCTTTCAAATTGGGCATTTTTTCCACTTACACTAGACATTTATTTTTCAAATTGTAAGATACTTTCCAGCTAATGATCACTAACAAAAAATTCAGGGCTGTTGTTGTTAGATGCCATCGAGTTGGTGTCAGACTCATAGCGACCCTATGTACCAGAGATGAAACACTATTGTTTAGTGCTTCTCTGCTATTCATAGGGTTTTCAATAGCTGATTGATTTTTGGGAGTGGGCTGCCGAGTCCTTCTCTCAAGCTTATAGCACCCGGTGTTCCCAGGTGGTTTCTCATCCAGGTACTAACCAGACCCAACCCTGCTTTAGCTTCTGAGATCTAATGAGACTGGATGCCACAGGAGTACAGCAGCAGGCAAAAAACTCATTAGCTGACAGAAATCTGCATCTACAAATATCTTTAAGTATCTTTATTTTATTAGTCATTTTTAATATACAGCTTGATAGGTCTCATTATGACATTTTCATACATGCATTTCATTGCATATTGTTCATGTTCATTTTCCCCTTAGACTCTGATGACCTCTTTGCTCACCCGTGGTCTCCCTTCCACTCACATGTCTTTTTTGTGAGTATGTTGTTGTTTTTGTGAGTGTATCTACCTATATATATGCACATCTCAATTTTTGCCATAAGGACAACATGTGATATTTCCTTTCGTTTCTCCCATTTGCATCTACAAGTATATTCTGTAAACAATGTGATTGTGACAAGCTGGTGTTCAACAAGATATTCAGTCATGCTCTAAAAAGGGAGTTGGTCCATAAATGTTGTGAACACTGGGTTGAGAAAAATTAAGTCTATATGTAAACTGTAAGACTTCTGTCCAAGACTTTCATTTGCTCAGATGCACATTACACCTCCTAGACCTGTATTCCTCAAGTAGTTTGGGAAATGCTTACACAGAATGTGGCACATGAAATGATTATTAGGTAAAAATCAAAATTATGTTGTTTAATTCAAACTTTATTGTTCCCTGATTACTTCTATCATACCCTTAATGACCCAATCTGCTCATTCCAGCAATAAATACCCTCATTAAAAAAATTTCAACAAGGTGCAGTGGCACATGCCTGTAATCCCAGCACTCAAAAAGCTGAGGCAAGAGGATCACAAGTTCGAGGCCATCTTGTCTCCCTCCCCTCCAAAAAATCAAATTGGCCACTAAAAAGTTATTTGTAGTGACATTTTATAAGATAGACATCTGATACTTCTAAATTGTATAACACCTTACTAATACCAAAAAAAAAAATTTTTTTTACAAAGAAATGAAAGCTCAAGATTAACCATAAACAAACCTTAAATTAAAAAATCAGAATGCGTATAACACATTATCTTTCTAACACAGAAAAGATAAAACACAATGAATGAGCTAGAATACAGAGAAAACAAATTACCTCTTCAGTTATTTCTGTCTTAATTTTAGAATCTTTCTCTTGACTTGAACTAGGAATGGTGGAACTGGTGCACTGGCTCATTTTATTATCGATTCCTTCCACTTGAGGCTGTAATTCTTTAGAGAGTGAATCACTAGGATCATCCCTGTCCAGCAGGTACCTAAGAAGTGCATTATTCTCCTTCTTTTTAGGACTTAACTGTTCCTGCTTGACACTTCCTTCACTACAAGATGTACTGCTGGTGTCTTTCCCAGTGGCCTCTGCAGTGATCTTTGCTACTTCAGCTGGTGAATTTCCATTCTGCAGCAACTTGTGCAGAATCCGATGCTTCTCTTGCAACAGTGAACCATGTGCATGGGATGTAGAGGACACGCCTCCCGATGTTGAGGAGGAGACTCCAGAGGGGCTAGTTACACTAATAGAAGAGTCTTTACAACTTGAATCCAAAGGCGAGTTGGTCAAGGAGGAACGACCTCGGTCATCAGAAGAGCAAGTAAGTAACTGTAGTAGTTTTTTGTGACCTTTGCTTTCTAAAGGACCCCTTTGATTCTCTGACCCTTCACCACTGCTCTCCTTACTTTCTTTGTCATTGAGGTGATCTCTGCTATTTGACTGACATGCTGAGCTCTCCACTGGATTCTGGTCACAGTACAAACCTAGGGAACTCTTGGAATCCTGACTACTCACTTTACTTGGTTGGGTTATATTCATATTAGGAGAGTTATCCAATTTGGGGCCTGGTGAAGACAGAGTAGATAAAAGAGAAGTCCCCACACCCTCACTGATGGCTTGGAGGGCACTGAGAGAGCTACTGGAAAAGCTGTGGCTCCCAGTATTGCCAGACGATCCCATGGGCGAGTGTAAGCCTGGATTGGGGGGGCCAGAGAAAATAAGAAGAGAATTAGACTATCAGACCCTATAAAGAATACTTCCAAGTTTCTATTAAATAAAGTTAATATACTTTATAAGAATTATAGTTACATGGAAAGAAAAATTAAGGAAAAAAAACGCTAACATGAATACCTGCAACAGGAGAGAACTGATGTGAGGCCATCTTTGGGCTCCCGCGATTACGAGGAGATATCATGATATTCTGCTGGTTGGAGCCAATACCAGGACTGCCATGTGTGGGGCTACTAACACTGAGCCCATAGTTGTTCTGGTAGGAAGATGGTGACTGCATGCCTGGTCCAGGGGTCAGTGAAGGTATGGTACTGGAACTCCCATACCTAGATCCACTCATCTGCCCTGTGGTGTTGGTGTCTGCCAAGTTATAGGCCCTGGTACTCAGTATCTGTAAGCTTTGGTTTGGTGACATATTCATGCCACCTACTGAACTGTTGCATCCAGCTCCAGGAGGTCTAATGCCTTGTCCAACAGGATTTGGGTTTGGTCTATACCCATTCTGTTCTCTGCAAAAAAGGCAGAATATGCAACTTTTACTAAAAAACTACAGGCATGCATTAAAGCCCTGAATCAGATTAAGGTGAGGAGGAGAGACAAAGATGAAATAACTGAGGAATGTACTTTCTTCTAGAGACCATCTCAATACCCAATGACAAGTCCAACAACAGTACCAATCACTAAATTAACCTAATGACATTTTTTAATAAGCCAGAGAATCTAAATGAGTGGCACCACCAGAATACCGTGTATTAACTGGAACTCTGCAAGGTTTTACTAGAGTTTCCACATACCTACAGATTAACCAAGCACCTGAAAAATACTGAAGATAAACAAAGGGTAAATATCCTTCTTCGTGTGTTATTCAATTACCATTAACAACACAAGATTTATCCTTTATTTTTAAAATGTTCCTTCAAATTTTAAATTCAGTACCTAAAAGCAATGTAATATATCATTAAAGATTAAAGGTAACAAAGGTAGATAATCAGAATTTATATGCACTTTTATCCACTAACCTTCTAATCTCCCAACTTTCCCAGGATTTAGTGAATACTCATTCTTACATAAAATACAATCTTAACGAAAACATAATCTAGTGATCTAAACTCACTTCACCAAATCCAATAACCTTCCTGCTTTTTCTCTCATTAAATGTTTTCCCTGTTTACATTAATGATAAAGCATCTTTAGAACATGGATGCATTTAATGCTAATGCACAATAATCTGTCATTACCTTTGAAGAAAATGGGTTGAGACAAAGCCATGAGGATCATTTGTTACACGATTTCGGAAGAGTGTGCTTTTTGTTTGTGCAGTCACTATAGTTCCATCAGCCAATGAAAATCGATACAATGGGGTTTCTGCGTGGCCATGACCATAAGCTATCGGGGAAAATACACAATTATTAGTATCTACAATTGGCAAAACAAATACATACAGGAAAAGAGAGGAAGGAATTATATTTCAAGTGTAAAAAATTTTTAAGCCATGTGGAAGACTGGACCTGCACCAAAATTATGAACAAAATAAGTATGCTCAAGAATCATTTTCTTCCCTAATAACAAAAGATAACCATAGTCAAGTGTGCAGTTAATGCTTCACAGCATACATAACACAACAACAATCAAGACCAAGAATCAACCAAATGTCTTTACCTTCTTGATAGTGACGTTTCTGGGACCATGACTGCCCATCATTAAAACTAAAAAATCTCTGGATACACCTTCGGATTATATCTTCAAAGCCAGGCCTCATAGAGGATCTCAACGAATTAGTATCAATATTGACAACCTTTCCTATTAAACAAAAAATAAAGATTTAAAATCTGGCCACAAGTATTTCCTGCTACAGACTTATGACTTGGCACTGGAAAATGAAATAAAAGATATTAAATTATTTCTCTGCCTTCTGTGGTCCAAATTGCTGTTACTTGTCTTTTCTCCATAAGGACATAGTCCTGCAGGATGCTCTCATATCCATAGGTTTTGCTGTGGGGCATGACAATTTGTCTTTGTCTAGTTCCTGCCACAGAATTCCTAAAACCCTTGGAATTTCCTAATAAGAGTATTTTTTAGTGATTCATAAAAGAGCCTCTGTGACCACATCTGTGTCTGTTCTGATTAGGTGATTTAGGGTGGTACTCCTAGGTAGCTTCAGTATAAGGCTAGTCACCAGAAAGACCAAGTAATTAGAGAGTTGGAACTCTCAGCCCCATTCACTGACTACAGGAGGGGAGATGGGAGGTATGCTATAAAAACTCTTGAAGATCTGGTGAGCTTCAGGATGGTGAACACATGAAGGGAAGGACGCATGCCTGAACAAGATATGGAAGCTCTCCAAGGGATTTGTTATTTTGGTGATCCTTGTTGATCTGCAAGATGAAGTTGCATTTAGAAAGTTCAAACTAATTACTGAGGATGTCCAGGCCAAAAACTATGAAACCAACTTCCATGGCGTGGATCATGCTCTGAAAAAATTGTGTTCCACGGTCAAATATTGGCACTCTGTAACTGAAGTTTGTGTTGATGGCAAGACTACCAATAGTTACTTGTATAGTTCTGTGCAGGTCTTACTAAAAAATCCAATAACTCAGATCCAGGAAATCTCTTACTCTCAGCACCAACAGGGCTACTAAATCCTGATGATGATGGAAATCATGACCCAAGAGATACAAATGACTTAACAGAAGTAGTCATAAATTGATTCTACCCAGACTGGGAAAGACATAGAAAAGACTTACCCATTCATTCAACCCCTCTAAGATTGTTAGAATAGTAAAAATGCTGAGGAAAACCAAGCTTACACTAAGAAAACTTGTGCGGATTCATAGTGAAAGGTACTTCTAGAGAAGCTACTAGAGATGATGAAAGAACTAATGTGGAATAAGTTGGCAGAGACAACCCACCAGTCCAAGAACCTGTTTATAACTCAGAAGTGAGCTGGACATAGTGACAAACACCTGTAATCTAACAATTGGGAGGCTAAAACAGGGCTCAGCCTGAGTTCATGGCTAACCTGGGCTACACAGTAAGTTCAAGGCCAGTGTGAGCTACACAGTGAAACTGTCCAAAAAAAAAATTCAGAGGTGGTATCTTAGTTTGCTTGGTTTGCTGGGGATGGAACCTAGGCGGGCACTCTACCATTGAGCTACATCCCCAACCTAAAGTTCAGAGTTTTAGTAGTGACAAAAAATAAGAAACTTATTAGTGTAAAAACATGACTAGGGAGAAGGAACAAATGCGTGCAGGTAAGGGTAAATCCCAGTGCCCTGAATACATAGCGGTCAATGGCCTCCCCTATCCCTGAGCCACATGGAAAACATAAAATAGATCATCAGAGAAAGATTACTGAATGATACACATCAGGGACAAAAGATAAAATCTCTGCAGAGGCCAAAGAATGTATTGTTGACTGCAGCTAACCTCTTATAAAACAGACAACAACTGGAATGCACCAACTGTAACTTTGGTAAGCTGGCTCTGAGTCTCAAATGATGTTAACCAGACAAAAGTATTTGACTTTTCTTATTTGGTAACTTCTAATTTTTGTAAGGGCTGGGATTTAGCTCAGTGGGTAGAGTGCTGTGCTGCAGTCTCTGAGGTCCCAAGTTCAATTCCCAGCACCACAAAAATGGGAGAAGGGCCTGGCAATCCACTCCCAAGGCAATCCCCAAGCACTCAGCCATTGAAAACCCTCTGAGGGTCGCTATGAGTCGGATACCGACTTGACGGCACCTAACAACAACAACAATTTTTGTAATGGGGCTGGGATTTAGCTCAGTGGGTAGAGCACTGCGCTGCAGTCTCTGAGGCCCCGAGTTCAATTCCCAGCACCGCAAAAATGGGAGAAGGGCCTGGCAATCCACTCCCAAGGCAATCCCGAAGCACTCAGCCATTGAAAACACTATGAGGGTCACTGTGAGTCGGACACCGACTTGACGGCACCTAACAACAACAACAATTTTTGTAATAAACAGATATTGCTTTTGCAATAAGAGAAAGTACTAAAATGAGATGATTTTTAAAGATACTTAGTGACTAAACTGCTGAGATAAAGGTGTTTTACTTAATATTTTCCATAACAAATATAATACTATGTGACCAACTCAAATGTTCACCACAGTTACTTAGGGAGAAAATTAAGAATCAAAAATCAGTACAGGTGCAGAGAGAGGCCTTTTATCCGAAAGGACAAAATTACATAAAAATTCCTGTCACCATGTTTATCAGAAGACTGGGAAAATTTGCAAATATAAAGTAATATCCATCAACATAAACAGGTTGACAATTCCAAATGCAAAGAATTCCATTGGTCACTTTTTTTATTTGTGAAAATTAATCTCAAGTACCTTCAAGACAAGTAACTGCATGACATAAAATGGATGAATGACTATAATAATAGCTATTTTTACAAAATACGATATACCAGTATATGTATATTATATATACCTATTACATCTATGGGGCTGGGCTTTAGCTCAGTTGGTAGAGTGCTGCTCTGCATTCTCTGAGGACCCAGGTTTGGTCCCCAGCACTGCAAAAACAGGAAAAGGACATGGAAATCCACTCCCAAAGGAATCCCGAAACAATCAGCCACTGAAAACCCTGTGAAGGCTCCTGAGTCAAAACCGACTCACCAGCACCTAACAACAACAATTACATCTATACTCACCCACACTCCTGTAATAGCTATAGCTATTTTCGGTCTATTTGAAAATACTTCATTTCATCAACTCACTCACTGAGGGACCATACTGTATACAAAATGACTGTGTTAAACAAAGCTAAGAGTATAGGCTTTTAAAGCAAGAAGAACCAGCTGCAAATTCTATTCATATTGACTATGATAATGGACAATAACCCAACTCTCTATCACTAAGCCTCTGTTTCCTCATCTTTGAGATGGAACATATATAACAAATCCTTGGCACCACCATTTAGGGGTAGATGATCACAAAAGTGACCCTGAAGGTGAATATGGGTAATAACAACACTAGGTTTAACTTCACCAATGTGCCTTATCAAGTGTGATATCTTTTCTTGTTTTTTAAGACAGGTTCTCACTACATACCCAGGGTGACTATCCTCCTGTCTCACCCTCCCTAGTGCCGGGATTACAAGAATGTGTATTAGTGTGGGCACACACATGCAAGCCATCATACCCAGCTCAATTATGTCGTCTTTAGTTTTTGATTCCTATGGTCAAAAACGGCAGACCGAGCCAGGCATGGTAGCTCATGTCTGTAATCCTAGCACTCAGGAGGCTGAGGCAGGAAGATCAACTTGATTTTCAGGCCAATCTAGTCTTTACAGTGAGACTCTGTTTCAAAAAGCAAAAACAGAAACAAAATAATAAACAGGAAAAAGGCAGACCAAGTTTGAAACTTGTGTTTATGTCTAAAATTACTCTCAGAATTTCCATTAAACTACCTATAATTTTGAAAACTTGCTTTTTTATGATAAATGGGTTTGAAGTTACAGGAAAAAAACAAAATTATACTGTGATATAAAATTCTACTTGGAGAAAAGGCCAGGTGCCTCAAACCTCATTTTTTGTTAAATTAAAAATGGTGGGAGGGGTTAAGTGCCAAATATACTCAACTCAAATGCCAAGGGTTAGCCAGGCACAGCAGTACATCCCACTAATCTCGGCATCTCAGGAGGCTGAGGCAGAAGATATCGAGTTCAAGGCCAGAGGCAGGCTGTGTAATTTAGCAAGATCCTGTCTCCAAAATAAAAGCATAAAAAATGAGCTTGGGGTACAACCCAGTGGTAGAGCACTTCCAATGTATGTGTGAGGCCCTGGGTTCAACCTCCATGTATAGGGGTGGGGAATCAACTGCCTAGGGTTTTAGTAAAATTCTTATAGAATTATGTAAGAAACACAGGATATAAGACATATAAAGCGTTCCACAGTGGGTATAAACATGCAAATAATAGTACAGACTGTAGAAACAGTTAACTTTTATAATAACTTCTAAAGTAAAGATATACATGTATGTATACATTTTTACCTGAAAGATCATGCCTAGTAATAAAGCTCTCAGGATTTGATGGAAATGCTCGTTCTCCTGTAGTAATCCGACGTGCCACACAGATCATACAGGATTGCAAATCTACAATAAAATATTTAACCAGAAAAGGATTACATTGACTTATATACTTATATTCAATAGGTGAGCAAGAGCACAGACATCAATAAGAAGGGTTACAACAATGGAAGTTACAAAACTACAAGTCTGGCTGCTATGTGTTTCATCAACATTATAAACACGATGGCTCTTACCTTCCCCTTCCTCCATCATAGCCCGTGGCTGAGACAGGGCAAAGCACTGCATTGTTTCATATCTCTGGCGTATTTCAGGACTGGTATTCATGTCTTCCAAAATATCATGCGTTGTTTTCATCAACATACGGCAGTTAAATGTATGACTTTTTTGTCTCTGAGTCTCATTTGTCCAGGGAACTCCGTTAACTTTGGAAAACAAATTGAAGTGACTTTTTACAAATCTGGTAAGTCAAAGACTATACTCAAGAATTCAAACTATGTGGAGAAATGGAAACTGGGAGAGGGGAAAGAAGAACATGAGAAAGGAATAGGAGGGGAAATATGAGCAACGTACAAGACACAGGCATAAAAATGTCATGATGAAATCCATTACTTTGTATACGAACTAAAAAAATTACTTATTTAATAATAATAATTTTTAAAAAGGAGGAATGCAAACTGTAAGGTGGGTGTGGTGGTGCATGCCTATAATCTCAGCTAATCAGGAGGCTGAGACAGGAAGACTGCTTGCATCCAGGAGTTAGAGACCAACCTAGACAGCACAGCCAATACCCTATCTCAAGAAAACAAAATTCAAGCTATATGTTATATATGTTCTCCATGGTAATACCTATACTAACATTTCAGAATGACAATATACAAACACCTGAATAATTTCAACTTCAACAGATATCACTATGTATTTTGGCCCCATGAAATCCATGCCAAATTTGAGGCCATACTTGAAAATTCTGCTATTAACCACTTACCTTTCTACACAAGTTTGATTCCTCTGGCTTCCTAAAAAGTACAGTCAATTTTCTAAGAAATAATGAAGGAAAAATTTTTAAACATATTTAGAAAATACACATTAAGAGCCCACTGGTAGCCGAGTGTGGTGGTGCCCACATGGGAGGAAAGGGAAGAGGAACATTGAGATTGATGCCAGCCTGATCTGCATAGTGAGATCCTATCTTCAAGGAAAAAGAAGAAGGGCAGGGAAAGGAACCTACCTGTAGATTTTGGTACGTTTTTAAGAAAATCCTTTCTGTCCTCCTCATGCAAGATATTATAGACACTTGTGTTAACCAGATCCTCTTGTTTATATTGAAGATACTGTGTGACATTTTCTGATACAAATACAATGCTTCCATCTCGATTCACCACAAATAGGAAACCATCCAATGCCTAAAATGTGATATAATAATATAGATTGTTAGGAACCCAGGTGTGGTGGCACATGGCTATCATCCCAGCACTCAGGAGGCTGAGGCAGGAGAACTGATCACCCAAGTTTGAGGCCAGCCTGGGCAACAAAGAAAGATTATGTCCCAAAGACAAAAAATGCATATACACAATCTGTTATGGACAGAACTACATCTCCCCAAAATGCAGGTGTAAGCCCTTTCCCTCAATATTACAATATCTGGAAAAGATAGTTAAGGATGAAAGAGGGCAAGACCTTAACTAAATATGTATGACAGCCTTATAAAGACAGAGAAAAAAAGACACCAGGAGCTAGGTGCAGCAGTGCACACCTGTAATCCCAGCAACTTGGGAGGTAGAAGCTGGAGGATTCTAAGCTCACGGCCAGAAGCAGCCTGCATAACTTAGGGAGACCCAGTCTCAAAATAAAAAATGGGCTAAGGATGATGGGGAAGCTCAGTGGTAGAATGCTTGCAAAGCATGCATGAGGCCCTGGGTTCAAAACCCCAGTTTAAAAAAAAAGCAGACAGGAGGGATGCACACACAGAGAAAAGGCCATGTGAGGACAAGGAGAGAGAACTTGGAAGAAACCAATCGTGCCAACACCTTGATCTCAGACTTCCAGTCTCTAAAACTGAAAGAAAGAAATTTCTATTATTTAAACCACCCAGTCTGTGATATTTTGTTTTGGTAGCCTTACCAAACTAATACAACAGCCATAGTCATAAGTAGAACTTGAGAGAGACAGACAGACAGACAGACAGACACCAACCATTGACTTAACAATTACTATGAACAAGTATAAATCACCATTTCTATTAACATTAGTAACACTACTGGAGGGCTTAAGTAAAAAGAATAATTTTGAAGAGAAAGGACAAATGTGGCCAGCATAAAATCTAAATTAATGACTAACCTAATTTTTGAAAATTACATCTTATAAATTTATAAATAAATAGGTAAATAAATCTTCAAAGGAACCTTTAAAAATAAGAAAATCAAGCCAGGTATGGTGGCATATGGATGTAATCCCAGCACTCAGAAGGCAGGATGGCTTCGAGTTTGAGGCCAGCGTGGACTGTATAGCAAGACCCTTTCTCAAAAAAAGAAAAGGAAAAGACAATCATCCTTAGCTGATCCCACTTTTCCTTTTGATACTAAGCCAAGCTACAAGAACTACTGTACTAGTCCTTAATGAGGATAAAGAAGAAATTAAAAATTAACTAAAGTGTATCTGGAACAAACTACTGAAACAAAAACAAGTTGGCAAGTAAACTTCAAGAAGAGATTCATTCTGTAAATGCTAGAGGCTAGTGAGATCTATTTAAGACAACTACTTACGAGCTAGGCATGGTAGCACATGTGTAATCCCAGCATTCGGGAGGCTGACGCCAAACGACTGACCTAAATTTGAAGGTAGCCTACACTACACAGTAAGTTCCAGGCCAACCCAGGCTACCCAGTTAGACATCCCCCCCCCCACTTTTATTTAAATAAAAGAAAAAAAGAGAAGAAAAGAACTAGGTGCGGTGGCACACACCTATAATCCCAGTGACACGGGAGGCAGAGTTCGTGGGAGTGAGTTCAAGGCCAGAGGCAGCCTTCTTAACTTAGCAAGACCTTGCCTCAAAATAAAATTATAAAAGGGTCTGGGGGTACAGTTCAGTAGTAGAGTGCTTGCACAGTATGTGTGAGGTACTGGGGTTAACTTGCAAGTATTACCCCCCCAAAAAAAATTGCTATTTACAAAACAATACATATTAATTTGTAAACATTCCTCACAGTGGTAAAGCACCTGCCTAGCATACATGAGGCCATCAGTTCTATCCCCAGTACCACAAGAAATAAAACTAAATTAAATGCCTCTAAAATATAGAAATGAGGGCTTGGGATTATAGAGTCATGGTAGTACACTTTCCCAGTGTGTATGAGGTCCTGGGTTTGATGCTAAATCAATCAATCAAAGCAGTTGTCTAGTATGCATGAAACTCTGGATTCAATCCCCAACAATGCAAAAAAGAAAGAAAATCAGAACTGTAGTGTGCCATATAAGCAATGAGCAAAAACATACAAAGAAGGTCTGAGGTAAATTATATCCAAGCATTACCTCTGTAAAATATTGTTCACTTTTGTGAAATTATTTTTATATTTATTATAAATTTCTACTTATTTTCATATTTTTGTGTGTGTGCTTTCTCATTTTGCAGCTGTACTTTTATTAGATGGGATAGGGCCTCCTGAGTTATATATTGTAAATATGGACATTTTACCATTGTACTCAAAATACTGAATTGTGTTTCACAGAAAGAAATGCTTTCTTTTTGTGCTCAATGCTCACCCACCCACCGCCACAAAAAAAAAAATCACTTTATAATACAACCCAAGTGTCACACACTTTGTACAGTTACAAATCTTTATACTTACCTGAAGTAAAAGTGGTCCTAAAGAGTCTTTATCAATAACTCCCTGTCCTGTAGAAGACACATCAGCTTTCTGAACATCATCGTCATTGGAAATAGTTTTTCCTGAAGAGACAGAAGGCAGTACTATGGCTAGTACATCTATTAGTTGTAGATTAAATATACTTTCAAGTAGTGCTCAGAACAGACTCAAAGACACACACAGAAAGGGAGGTATGCACACACATATACACACACAATATTTTCTGATATGAGAATGGTGATACAATTTTAAAATATTAAACTTCATAGTTAACAGAAAGGCAGAAGATACCTTAAATTCCCTTTCACTAGTAAATGTACTAGCCTGTGGCTTCCTTTAAGCTAACATCAGACAGGGTAAGCAGTACTGGCCTTTTTCCAATTCTCTGTCATCTATTTACTAAAATGCAAAGCTGGTCAACTCGTCTATTTCCACACTCACTAGCCTCAATCACTTACAGTCCTCCCCTAAACAAGGTAGCAAAAAGGCAAATGTAGGGGCTTGGGATGCAGCCCAGTGGTACAATATGTGATTAGCAAGAGTGAGGCCCTGGGTTCAGGTCCCAAAATAGGAAGGGAGGAGGGGAAGGACAGAAGTGGTGTAAACATAGTAACAAGGTTCTTCCAAAAGACAAGTATTTTTCTTACTTTGTATTACCTTGCTCTTTTATTTGACGTATCTGTCTTACTGTTTCCTTTAAAATTGCACATTTATCTGGCTTGACATTGAAATTATCAATATCACTAAGATTTGCAGATATCAGCTCAGCCAACTCTTCAATATATTTACTCTCTTGCTCTCGTCTCCACTTTTCACCGCTGCAGGTATGACTAAAAAGAGGGGTGAAAAGCCATGATACACCTATCACAGATAAAGCTGAGAGAACATGCCCATACATAACACCATTACTTCCATGTGCGAACAGACTAAACCCAGCCAACAGAAATTACCAAAAAATGGTAACAAAGTAGTAGAAAAAAACAGCAGAAATTCATGCAAAACTAAGTTTGATTCCACCTTTTCATTAGCCAAGTGGCCTTGAGAATTAACCTCAGTTCCTACATCTTGAAAACAGGAATAATCTTTACCTCATAAAGGTAGGCAACTAACAAATAACAACAAAAACAGGCACATTAGTTTTATGAATTGTAGACTGTTTTGATTTTTCAACTACCACATTAAAATTCAACGCCACTGACTTTGGCAAATACTTTAAGAGCTACAGAATGGCAACACACAGGTGTAGTATTTTATTTCTGACTTCTAAACATCTAATTTCAGTCAGGAATGAAATGATGAAACCTCACAAATGCCAAAACACAAACATATTTTTTAAAGGATATCAAAGATTTTTTTTTTTTTTTTTTTTTTTGGTGGTACTGGGGGTTGAACCCAGGGCCTCCCGCTTGCATGCTTTGTAAGTGCTGGGCCACTGAGCTGCAACCCCCAATACCCCATTTTTTTACTTTTTGAGAGAGGGTCTCACTAAATTATGCAGACTACCTCTGGTCTCAAATTAGTGATCCTCTTGCCTCTCAGTTTCCCAACTCGCTGGGATTACAGGGATGCGCCACCGCTCGCCCTCTCCCTCTCCCCAGCACTGGAAGGTTGAGCCCAGGGAATCACACATACTTTGCAAGTGCTCTACCACTGAGCTGTAACCCCAGCCCCTTCCCTTTTTTTAATTTGGAGTCAGGGTTCTTGTTAAATTATAAAAAAGGCTGCCTAGGGCCTCAAATTCTCAATCCTCCTGCCCCTACCTCCTCAGTCCCTGGGATTACAGGCATGATTCACCACCTCCAGAAAAATTATTACTTCTAATAATATTAGTGGTGGTAGTTGTTATTCCTAATTCTTATGCCTTCTGTTCAGAAATTAGTAAACTATCAGATCATTAATATGATATTCTACCTTCTATCTGAATCAGTAATAAAGCAGCTTTTACAACGTAAAGATATAAAAGTAATACTATACACACTACAAGGCAAAACTGACATTTTTTAAAATATTTGTTTTTCTTATCTTGACAAGTGAAGTAACAGGAAGCTGGAAGTTGAAATGTTATCTTGAAATTATATTAAAAATAAAAAACAAAACAAAACAAAAAAAAAAGAGAGGAGATGGGGAGGCATCTGAAAATAAATCACCTACCCCTGTCCTGGAGTATCACATGGCAATTTGCGTTTTCTCGAATCAGTGGCCAATGGATCCAAGGATTTTTCTCCTAATCCACTCATCTTGATTATACATCAGCACCTAAGAAAGAATAACAGGACAAAAGCATTAGAAAATGTCCATATCTCTATGAAAACTGTATGACAGAATGATTTGATTCTGTAATTCAGATGTGCTTCCTCGATAGTGTTTGTTATTGTCGTGGTTAGGTGCCCTGGAGTCAGTGTCCGACTCATAGCGACCCTACATACAACAGTGAAACACTATTGTCACTGCTTCTCTGCTACTCACAGAGTTTTCAATGGCCAGTATTGTTTATCATAACTAAAAACCTATACTAAAAATCTTAGAGTTCATTTTCCATTTTAATTATGCAAAATTTCCAACCTCAAACAGAAATGTTTTTCACATCCTACTAAAAATGTGCATATTGAATATGTAACACACAATAAGGCAACCTCTTCATATTTAATAACACAAAAAAGACTACCAAGTCTCCAAATAAAACTCTGAATTTTATTTATACCAAAGTCAAGTGCAAATAAAAGCTTATCTTGTGATTTTGGAAGAAGTCATCCAATGATAAATCTAAATCATTTAAACAATTTCCTAGGTAGCACTTTTTTCCATTCCACAGTGTTTCTCCTCTGTTATGTCAAAATAAATCTAAATTATTAATATAACATTGTAAATCTCCCCTAGATTCTTCTTAGAAATTAAGTATAAAACAATAAAATGATTAGGGTGAAGCAGGAAGGAAGTTTTGACATAGAACCACACTGCAGCAATTATGTTAACACTGAACAACATAAAAATGTACTTTGGTTAAAGTTTCAATGATGAAGAACAAAATAAATACAGGAGATTTCTTCTTAAGGAAAAAACAGATTTTAATACCTACCTTTAATACAGTAGCTTATAATTTTAAGTACCTATTTACTGAGAATTTCATATGTACTAAACTATTTTTTAAGATAGGGTCTCACCATGTAGTCCAGGTTAGCCTAGAACTCACAATTCTCCTGCCTCAACCTCCTGAGTAATGGGGCTACAGGCATGTGCCACCATGCCCAGCTTAAAACTACTTTATTCATGTTAAAATGCATTTGCTGTTTCAGTTAGAATCTGAGATATATTCTGAAGGATACATATTTCCACTAGGTGGCACAATACTACCAGGAAAGAAGACAAATTTTAAAAAATGAAAATTTCACACAAAATGCTGATCAAATTTAAAATATGTAGTTTTTAAAAAAGAAAAGAAATATAATCAATCAGGAATTCTAAATAAGAGCAATATCTTTACAGATATACTAGTTATAAACTATAAATACAAACAAAATTCATTTTATAATTTTGGTAGTAAAATACAAAGGTCAACAAGTTGAAATCAAAGATTTTCTGGAGGTGTTTTCCCCCTTTATATAAGATTATAGAAGGAGAAAAGGGAACTTAAAATAACCTTGATTTAATAAAGGCTTAATATTATGATTTTTGAAGTATACACACTGTATCTAGAGTATTATATTTTCAAAAAAAAATCAATGTCATACCTAGCATGTGTGAGGCCTTGAGTATGTTCCTGACATCAATCAATAAATAAATATGAAAACAAACTGTCACTGTCATAAAAGATAATGTGGGACCAGGTGGGCTACAAAGCAAAAGATGGAAGGAGGGAGGTAAGGAGGGGAGGAAGCTGAGCACTGTGGTGCATGCCTGTAGTCTCAGAAACTCAGGAAGCTGAGGCGGGAGGATTTCGAGTTCAAGAGACCCTGTCTCAAAATAAAAAATAACAGAGCCAGGAGAAGTGTTACATGCCTGTAATCCCAGCGGTTTGGGAGGCGGAGGCAGGAGGATCGCAAGTTTGAGACCAGAGCAGTCTGCGTAATTTAGAGAGGCCCTGTCCCAAAAAGTTTAAAAAAAAAAAGGGGGGGGGGGCAGCTCAGTGGTCCAGCACTTGCAAAGCAGGCAAGGGCCTAGGTTCAACCCCCAGTACAATCAATCAATCAATCAATCAATCAATATTAAAAACAACAAATAAAAAAGGAAGACTGAGGGTGCAGCTCAATGGCAGAGCACTCGCCTAGCATGTACAGGATCCTAGGATTTCACAAGAGGGACGGAGGGAGGGAGGGAAAATGATCCCTGGATAGTGACAGAAGTATTACTAATGACTAAACCAGGAAGAGGAAGTGGAAGATAAGAGGAAAGGGGAGGGATGAGGAAGGAAGTAAGACAAAATACTGGCACTGGATAAGTATCGTGGGGGAAGGAAACTTTAAAATCCTTCATATTGTTTTTTTTCTTGCAACCTTAAATTTATTTCAAACTAAAAAATAAAATTAAAGTGTAAGTTTTGATTTTCCAGTTTTCATATTTAAAAGTAACAGTGAAGGCAAGGTGGCTCATACTTCTAATCCCTCCATCTATGAGGCTGAGGCGCAAGGACAGCGAGTTTGAGGCCAACCTGGACTATACCACATAGTGAGACTTTTTTTTTTAAACTGGAAGGGAAAAAATAATTCCTTAAGTACAAAAGTAGATTAATTCTAGCTATACTGTCAAGTAGTTTTTCATTTGTTTCATCCAAAGGTTATTTTTAAACAGAGTGGCAAACCACTTACTAGAAAATAATATTTCTTTATTATAAAGGGATAACTTATTCTACATTCTAGATATTATTTTCTTAATCTGGTATTAAACATAAGGTAAATCTCCAAACCCACACGTCTGTCAGTTTGCCATACTGGAAGGGCTTGCGTGTTGCTGTGATGCTGAAAACTATGCTACTGGTATTACAGATATTAGCAGAGTCACTATGGTGGACAGGTTTCAGCTGAGCTTCCAGACTAAGACAGACTAGCAAGGTGAACCTGGCAGCCCACTCCCAAAGCTATTAGCCATTGAAAACCCTATGAATAGCAGAGAAATACCATCAGATATAGTGCCAGAAAAATGAGCCTCCCAGGTTGGAAGTCTGGCAAAAGATGACTAAGGAAGAGTTGCCTCTTCAAATTAGTCTACCTTAATGATGGAAATGGAGTAAAGCCCCAAGGACCTCCATTTGCTGATGTGGTACAACTCAAAATGAAGAGGAACAATTGTATGTAGTATGAATCTATAAAAATTAGCAATGGTCAAAAGGGAAATGGAGCACAGAAACATTGACACTCCAGGCATCGATGAGCTAAAATGGACTGGCATGGGCCATTTTGAATAAGATAATCATATGATCTACTATGCTGGGAATGACAAATTAAAGAAATGGGGTTGCATTCATCATCAAAAAAAGACAGCAAGATCTGTGCTAAAGTACAATGCTGTCAGCGATAAAATAATACCCATACAACTACAAAGGCGGCCAGTTAATATATGACTATTACTTAAATTTACACACCCACCACCACTAAGGCCACAAATGAAGATAGGGAAGATTTTTACCAGTTCCTGCAATCTTAAATAGATTGAACATGCAATCAAGATGTACTGACAGTAATTACTGGTGACTAGAATACAAAAGTTGGAAACAAAGAAGGCTCAGTAGTAGGAAAATATGGCCTTGGTGACAGAAATGATGCTGGAGATCACATGATAGACTTCTGTCACACCAATGAGCTTTTCATAGCAAATACATTTTTTTTCACCAAAATAAACCACAACTGTACACAGAGAATTCACCAGATGGAACATATAGGAACCAAACCGACTACATTTGTGCAAAGCGGCAACGGAAAAGCTCCATATCAAATGTCAGCACGAGACGAGGTGCTGATTGTGGATCAGACCATCAACTGCTCATATGCAGGGTCAAACTGAAACTGAAGAAAATTAGATCAAGTGTAGGAGAGCCAAGATATGACCTTGAGGATACCCTACCTGAATTCAGAGACCACCTCAAGGCTAGGTTTGATGCATTAGACACTAATGACAGAAGGCCAGACAAGTTGTCGCATGACATCAAATACATCATTCATGAGGAACGCAAAAGGTTATTAAAAAGACAGAGGAAAAAAAAAGAAAAGACCAAATTACATTTTAAAAGAGACTCTGAAACTTGCCCTTGAATGTTGAGCAGCTAAAATAAAAGATGTGATGAAGTTAAGGAACTGAAGATTTCAAAGAACAGCTCAAGAAGACAAAAATCAAACATTATAATGATGTGCAAAAAGCTGGAGACAGAAAATCAAAAGGGAAGAACACACTCTGTTCTCAAGCTTAAAGGAACTGAAGAAAAAATTCGAGCCTGAAGTGGCAAGAATGAAGCATTCTACAGGGAAAATATTAAACGATGCAGGAAACATCAAAAGAAGATGGAAGGAATACACAGAGTCATTACACAAAAAAGAACTGGTGAATGACCAACTATTTCAAAAGGATGCATATGATCAGGAACCAATGGTAATGAAGGACAAAGTGGAAGCTACCTTGAAGGAAAGGGCAAAATAGAAGGCTCCAGAAATTGATGGAATACCAATTGAGATGTTTCAACAAACAGATGCAGCACTGGTGATGCTAACTTGTTTATGGCAAGAGATTTGGAAAGCAGCTACCTGGGAAACAGACTGGAAGAGATCCATATTTGTGCCTATTCCCAAGAAAGGGGATCCAACCAAATGTGGAAACTATTGAACGATGTCATTAATATCACACGAATGCAAAAGTTTGCTAAAGACCACTCAAAAGAAACTGCAGCAGTAGACAGGGAACTGCCACAAAGGTGTGAAACCAGAGACATCATTGCTGATGTCAGATGGGTATTAGCACCAAGCACAGAATACTAGGAAGATGTCTATCTATGCTTTATTGGCTACGCAAAGGGACTTGACTCTGTGGATCATAACAAATTATGGATAATATTGCAAAAAATTTGCTAAAGACCACTCAAAAGAAACTGCAGCAGTAGACAGGGAACTGCCACAAAGGTGTGAAACCAGAGACATCATTGCTGATGTCAGATGGGTATTAGCACAAAGCACAGAATACTAGGAAGATGTCTATCTATGCTTTAATGGCTACGCAAAGGGACTTGACTCTGTGGATCATAACAAATTGTGGATAATATTGCGAAAAATTTGCTAAAGACCACTCAAAAGAAACTGCAGCAGTAGACAGGGAACTGCCACAAAGGTGTGAAACCAGAGACATCATTGCTGATGTCAGATGGGTATTAGCACAAAGCACAGAATACTAGGAAGATGTCTATCTATGCTATATTGGCTACGCAAAGGGACTTGACTCTGTG